>VWYP01019709.1:3283-30783 GCA_013400435.1 Pycnonotus jocosus
TTGGGGATGGTGCCATTCCTGCTGTTTGGGGATGGTGCCATTCCTGGTTTTTGGGGGATGGTGCCATTCCTGCTTTTGGGGATGGTGCCATTCCTGCTGTTTGAGGGATGGTGCCATTCCTGCTGTTTGGGGATGGTGCCATTCCTGGTTTTTTGGGGATGGTGCCATTCCTGGTTTTTGGGGGATGGTGCCATTCCTGCTGTTTGGCCATGGGGAGCTCCTGCCCTCAGTGGCGTTGGCACAGGCAGCACTGGAGCTGCAGGAACCCAGTGACAGCAGGGGGACACAAGAGTGCCACATGCATGGCTGTGTGTTATTATCCTCCTTGGCTGTGCCTCCTGACTCTTCCAGGGATCCACACACATCCTAAACCAAGGAAGCAGGGGGACAAGCTGAGGGGAAGCAGAGCAGTGGGATCCCACAAAGGTTGTGTCTGTGAGGGTCCCCATTCCTGCAGGGATGGCCTTAAAGCATCCCAGGGCTGCTGGAAAGGGCTGGAAGTGCAGCAGGAGCAGCCAGCAGCCCATCTTAGGGGGGTTAGTTCTTGGACTGCTCCCTTGCCAGGGGCTGATGAACCAGGATCTTAATTAGGAAATAGGGCTGAAATGAGGGAAAGGGAGAAGTGACTTCAGTAAACACCTTGTAGGTAAAAGGAGTGGGGAGGGCAGTTTAGTGCATTTCTACTCAAGGAGAAATCCCCTGTGGCTGGTGAGCTCATCCAAGGCACCCAGAGACACCCACAGCACCCAGGCTCTGCAGAAGGGCAGAGCAGGGGAGAATATCCCGGGTGCCCAGGAAAACTTCCAGAGGCTCAGGCGACCTCGGCGTTGAACTCCTGCAGGATTTGTCAGCAGTGCGATAACGGCGGCGATAGCGGGATGACGGCGGCGATAGCGCTGCCATCGGAGCTGATGCTATCACGCCCAGGCTGAATGGGTTCGGGGAAGCTCGGAGCTTTCCTTTGGAGCCTGAAGGAAATAAAGCCCTCGGTACAATAAGCGGATCAGATAAGCCAGGAGGAAAAAAAAAGAAAAAAAAAAAAAGAAAAGGAATTGCATAAAGTAAAAATAACTCGTCTCTCCCGTTTTCACCGCACACAAAAAGCAAAAGCTGATCCCGAAAGATACCTGACGCTGCCGCTCTGGGGATCTCGCTTTTAAGAAAACCAGGGAGATCTGGAGCTGGAGTCAGCACATCGCCCCTTGCCGTCCTTCCAACAGCACGCAGGGAAGCTCTGAAACCCAGGAAATGCTAGTGCTGTATTTTATTACATTTTAAAGAGACAAAAAAATCCTCTGGCTCGGATCCGCTGTGCAAAATAAACACGATTCGAGTTCTCGCTCGGCACTCACTGAGCACACACAGAGTGACTGTAACATAACGCTTTCCTAAGGGCTCCCAAGCTCCAGCGGGGCCCCAGCCTGACTTGGGGAAGGAATTGGGTTCACATAACCCTCACTTAAAAAATAGACTGGCACATTTTTGCTTTATCAAACTCTATTTTCAAAAGACTGGGGCTAAATGATCTGAAAAGGTTATTTTGAAACAGGGTCACCCTCGCTGCCACAGGTCTAATAAAACAAAACTATGGCCAAATTAGAAACATATTTCATCTAATAGGGGAAAATATAATTGGTGAATCTGTCTGCTGTTTGACCTACAGTATTTATGCTAAATGAAAGTTTAAATATATCACAATGCAGCATGAACAAGAAAAGCTGCATTCACTCTCTGTTCTGTGGTTTGATCCCTTCCCCTTAACCCTTAGCTCCACACGAACGCCAACATCAGCATTAGCTTTGGCCGTGCTGCTCAGATGCTGTGAAACAGAAGGGATGGCCAAGGGCTGCTGAGTGATTCTGGGAAAATACCCAGGAAACCAAAAGGGGGTTCAGAAACTGCTACGGGGTGTCCCTCTAAAACTGAGGCTCCTTGGGGTGGGGAGTCTGACATCCAGCTCTGACACCCAGCTCTGGCACTCTCCATGTGCCTGGTGAGATTTGAAGCCAGGACCTGATTGATGCTGGATGGGAGGATGAGGGGGTCACTGAGTGGGGGTCCTGGCACTGCCATCTGACACACAGAGCCACATGGGCACAGAATGGGTACCATAAAAATAGGGATTCTGCATCACCAGAGTGAAAATATCACACCCTGCTCACAAAGGTAGCGTGCAGGGCTGGTGCTGAGCTCACGTGCGCTCGCTGATGATGCAGGAGGTGCAATTTGTGGTCAACCAGCTGTTTGCAATTCCCATCGCCCAGAGAACCCCTCCTCCCACTCCCAAATAATTTATGTTCCGCATAAAAGCGAGAGGATCCTTGAGCAGCAGTGATGGATGAAGGAGATTATTAACAAGGATATCATTTTAAGAGAGTCTGTCTTTTGGTTCCTCGCAGTTACATAACATTTCATAAATTTCCTAACAGATTGGTTCCTGACTGCTTCACCTGCCAGCAGCACCCTGGCCAGCCTGGTGGGATCACAGGGTGCCATACCCTGAACCCCAGGCTGAGCAGAGTTCCTGGGCTCCATCCACAGGGATCTGCTTTCCATGGACCACACGGGTCCTGCTTCCCCTGTTCCAGGCCTGACTCAGGTGAAAATAACTGGAAAAACCACAAAGGAATGCTGTCATCACTCTTTCCTAAGCAGAGAAAGGATCAGGTGAGGTTTTGGCAACACGGGTGACACAAGGACAGTTTATCCAGGTCTAGCTTCAAACCCCAGTGTTGGCATTGGTGCTGCAGAGTCCCCACCCTTAGCCAGGAGGAGAAGCCAGCCCACCCTTAGCCCCTGCCTGCTCCCCACCCCTCTGCTCCCCCCGACATGAGGGGTTGGTTGGACAAACAGCACCAGGCACCTTTCGGGCACAGCCCCCTCCATGCCACAGCTCCCTGCCTTCCCTGCCTGCAGCACCCACCTGGAGCCGTTTCAGGAGATGGTTTCCCTCCCCCTGACATGGAGGAGGAGCAGGATGGCATGGACATCCGTGAGGAGCTCTCCTGACAGGGATATGCGCTGCTCCCTGTGTTACCCTGTGCTCGGCAGAGCCCTGTGGCTCAGCCAGACGCACACAGCTATGATTCATCCCTCACAGGAGTTCAGGCTGAAAACAAAAAACCTCAACCAAACCATCCTTTCAACCCCAAGTCCCAGTAAATGGCCTCTTCGGGCAGGAACGGGGATGCACAGCTCTTCCCACTGGGACACCTGGGGAGCGCAGGGCAGGGGCAGGACCAGGTTCTGCTCACCGGGCCTTGGCAAGCCCAGCAGGACACGCTGAAATCCCGAGCAGAGCAGCAGGACTGCAACCACGAGCTGCGAAAATGGACTGGGGAGACAGGGATCTTCTTTCTTTTCCTTTATTTCCCCCTTTCTTTTCTTAAAAACCTTCATGTGGAAGAGAAAGGGGCTAATTAAATTCTTTTGCTGAACATATTTAGCGAGTCTTTCAGAGAAGTGATTGCGTTTGGCCGCGGTCCAACAGCCAGGAGATAGGATTGTGCTCAGGAACAGGCAGAGCAGAGCGCTGATTTAGGAGGATCCAGGCAGATCCCAGCTGACAGGGTCTGGCCTGTCTCAGGCACCGTGGGAGGAAGGATGAGGGTGGCCAAGGTGGCTTTCTTGAATTCCTGGTGCGTGAGGTTAAGGCGGATCTCAGCTCTGTGACATCCTCCAGGGTTTAATTTACAGCGTGCCCCGAGCGAGCGCCCACAGCCCCGACCGCGCTGCCTCCCCGGCACTGAGTTATTGTTTAGTCAGCACCGAGCACCCCGTGCATCCAAAAATCAGCACAACTGCTTGTGGCACCAACCAGCACCCCTGAGGCCCCACTCAGCCCAGCCGATGCCGTGGATCCCAGCCTTGCTCATATTCAACGACCACCAAACCCACGCCTGGGTTTGGATGCTGGGCTGAGCTGATTTTCAGGCTGGTTCCCAGCTGAATTCCAGGCTCCCTCACTGGGTCACGGCTGTCCCAGAGTGGGGACCCTCCAGGCAGGGCTGTGGAAGGATGTGTGCTGCCCACCGCAAGTGCTCCCGCCTGGGGGAATGGCACCGAGTGCCCCTGCGGAGTCTCGGGGATGCTCCGCAAGCACCGGGGTGCTCAGAACCCCAGGGCCACAGCACCAGCACGGCCAGGGGGGGGTTCCCTGCCGGGAAAGGAGGAGTCACAAGGCAGCCCGGCCCTGGAATCCCCCCGCATTCCGGTGGCGGGGGGGTCCCCTCGGCCAGCCCCTGTCCCAGGCACCGCGGGACACCCTCCCCGTGCCCGGCGGGACCCCGGCCCCTGCGGGGTGGCACATTTACATCGCCTCAGCACATTTCCATCTCTTCACCTATTTCCGGGGCAAATTGCCTGGTTTTATGGCGCCTGACGGGCTCCCTCGGGGACAGCATTAGACGGGCAGGCAGTGAACCACGACAAGAGGTTTTGCTTTTCCCACAAGGTTCCTGTGAGAAAGCCCTCCCTTCTTCCCTCCCTCCCTCCCTCCTGCTGCCTTCATCTCATCTCCAAGGGCGCTGTGCTCAGTCTCTCTGACCTCTGGGTGTTGGGGAGCCCCTTGTTGCTTCAGAGCACCAGGCAGCACCAAGAGCTGCACCCCAGTGCTTGGCTGGGGCTTTTCCCTCAGATTTCAGCTCTTTGGTGTGAGTGGCCCTGGTGAAGGAGAAGCCTGGAAATGGCTGTAAAGCCTGAGATGTGCCAGGTACAAATCCTGTTTTCATTCATCCCAGGGCCCTGAGCATCACCAGCCTCATGGCATCGAGGGCTGTGCCAACACTGGGGTCTGGCAGCTGGCACCACACTGTCCCCAGCACTGCTGTGTGACAGGAGGGGACCACAGAACCCCCAAACAGCCTTGCTCGGGTCAAGCCCTGTCCTGGGGCAGAGGCTGCAGTGACTGTGCTGCCCAGCAGCCTTGCCAAGAGAACTGGAGATTCCATGGAAGCACTGGAGATCCCATGGGAGCACTGGAGATCCCTTGGGAGCACTGTTGATCCCACAGGAGGCAGAGTCCCAGCAGAGCCAGTCAGACATGGTGGCTGATGTCCCCTGCACACATTCCTGGGAGCAGGGACCCCCACCCCCTCACTCACATGAGGCACTGGACTGGGAACATCCTAACAGAGATGTCTTCAGCCCCAGCAGATGTTTCAAATTTGTTGTTAACCCGTATTTATTTGGACTGATAATAGCAGGCAGCCCTCCAGTCGTGTGGGGAGTTTTACAATAAACTCAAGCTCGCTGTGCCAAAAGCAAATCGATTAACAGTGATATTGGCCCCACCCATCCATGTGATTCCCACCGGCGTGTTTGGGTCCCTCCAGGATGGGATCTCCCCCAGTGCAGGTCCTGGACCAACTTCTCCAAGAGTCCCTGCAGCACCACAGGCTCCCTTGGCCTCTTCTCCAGCTAAAGCTCCTTTTTAATTGCCTTCTGAGAGCAGCAGTGACACTCTCCACAGGGAGGATTGATTTAGACGTGCAGTTTTCTCCACAGACTTCGCAAACGGTTGTAACAAGGTCACAGAGAAAAACAATTTTATCCTCTGATTACTGTAACATGATATGAGCTTGGAATTGCATCCACTTGGACTATTTATTTAGGCATTGCTTGTCTGGTCCCTGAAGAAAACGCCTCAGTGTAGCAAGCACAGGCAGACAGGGCAAGGATTGCTGCTCCCAGTGTTTCCCAGTGCTCCCAGTGCTCCCCAGGTACCTCCAAGGGCAGTTCCTGGGTGCTGGAAGGGAGCTGCTGCAGCTCCAGCAGCAGCAGAGCTCAGCACAGTGCAACTCTCAGCCACTAAAAAATGAGGTGCATTTCCACTGGATGGTCCCTGGATGAAGAACATCTTCCTGCATCCTTTCTGTTTAGAAAGTGCAGCAGGGCAAGCACACAGCTCATCACCCCTTCCTGATCAAGCAAAATTCATACAGAAAAACAAATCCAGCACTTGCAGGTACCTCACAGTGTGAGAATACTCATCCAGAGTGAAATATTACAAATATTCGGTGAATTGTCAAAATAATGGGAATATAACAAGGTCAGAAAACTGAGACTTCCGATCACAATCAGCTCCAATTCCAGCAAAGCCACGTTTAAAGGAGATTGTTTTGTCAAAGGTTTTTCATGGCCCGGTGGCTTTGTAGCACAAGGTTGTTTGGATCAAGCCATTTCTGATGAACATTTATAACAGAGAGGAAATGTCACGTCCATTCCATGCCGTGAAAGTTCATAAACTTGCTCAGATAATTTAAGAACTTCTCAGCCCATAACCTGTGGCCTCAGGAATTATTTAAATGCGGACAGAGTGTGAGCTGGGACGGTGGCACTGGCACCCACTGAGGGATGCCAGGACTGGACTGCAGGAAACCCAGGGATGCCCAGCTGGCACAGAGCTCCCAGGAAACAAACCAGGCACTGGAAAACATGGACAGCAGTGCCCAGGGGTGCCCATGGTGCCAGCAGAGGAGGGTGGGTGCCCAGAGATGCGGGCCCAGCCAGCATTCAGGAGAGTGCCCCACCACATCCCACCACATCCCTGCCGTGAGGGTTAACTCTGCTCCTGGAGGGGGTTTTGCTGACTCTCTGCTCTTACATCACGGCTGTGCTATGAGGCCTGGCAGGGCTCCCACTCTGCAGCTCCGGGCTCCAGCCTCTGTCAGTTTTGGCTCAGGGAAAGGGAGCCCGGGCCAGGGCAGCAGGGAGGGGGCAGAGGCACTGAGCCCGCCCATCCCTTTGCTGGGGCTGCGGGAGGCCGGGGTCTCACTGGGGGGATGGAAGGAGGCAAAACTGCTTGTGCAGCTCGCAGCTGCTGGCTGTGCTGAGCGGTGGGGAGGTGGCTCTGTGCAGCCAGGGTGGAACAGCGTGGCACAGCGTGGCGTGTAGTGGCACGGCACGATGCTCCCTGGGATGCCCTCGGTCCGTCGGGACAGCCCGTGGATCCCCGCGTTTCCATGGGAGCAGCGGAGCCGGAGCAGCCCCAGCCCGGCTGGATGCGCCCAGCCCCGGCCCCACGCTCCGACAGAGAGGCACCGGCCTCAGGAATGAACTCACAGAGCAAAACCAGGCAGCCTGAGTCAACTACTCCCTAAAATCATCAATTACACCATGACAGCCCAGAAGGAGAGGAGGGGAAGTCGGGGACACGCTGCCGAGGGGAGGGGAAGGCCAGGAGGAGAGAGCAGTAGTTAAAGCCCCGCTGTGAATCAGGAGGCACAATGGCATTTCCAGATGCACGGAGCCCTGGCTGGGTGTGTGACAGCTCCAGAGACGGAGTTTTGAGAGCTGGAGCCGAGCTGGAGCAGCGGGATGAGTGCCACGGGGGAGTGGGGGGGAGCAGCACTGGAAGGCACCTGGGCCCACGGGGCTTGTAGGTAACATTTATACCCTGAAAGGGACAATAAACACACTGATGATAAAATTTACAGGTGAGACTCAGCTGGGCTGAGTTGGGATGCGCTGCACACACCCCCAACAGCAAAAGACATGGAACCTGGAAGAATTAGGGCAATGCAGGATATACAACCAAGAGAAACATGGCTGAGAGAGAGTGCAGCTGGAACAGCCAAGACATGAGGGAGGGAGAGGGAGGAAACAGGAGGATCTGGATGGGAGAGGTAAAAAAGATTTCAGACGGAAGATCTGGGATGAGTCTGCAATGATGGATGGAAAGCAATGATCGTTTCCAAGCCCTTGTTGTTTCAGTCCATGGGACAAGTCAGTTTGGTGCTGAGTCCTGCAGAACCTGCCCATGCTCTGGGTTGTCCCAGAACTGCCCCAGGGGACTCAAGGGGATCCACAGCAGGTCCCTGGAGGGGCTCTGAGCCCTCCACTGCTCTGGCACCCCCAGCACAGCCACCCCATACCCCCTGTGCCACACGACCCATCCAGCAATGCCAGACCCACCCTGGACACTGATTGCAGCTGCTACAGGATCACCTTTTCATTTAAAACACAAAAACATCCACAAAGGATCAGCAAGCGTGTCTTCTCCATTTAACATCTGGAACATAAATAAAAGATGGACGGAGAACGGGATTTCTTTGGAGAGTAGGAAACAAAGTGCCTTGCCACTAACTTATTTTAGCATTTCTCTGTAATGTGATTTCCAGTTCCTTTGGTTGTCAGGAAACCCCATTGTTTTCCCGCTGAAGAGGCGATTTCAATGCCCAGCACACTGCTGCCCATGTTTGGGATTCTGGGGTAGTTTTTTGATATCCACTAATTTCTCCATGCTGAGGCAAATTTGTCACACGCATGGGTCTGTTTGATTTCATTAAACAGAATATTTAAGCATAAAAATTGTTTAATCGCCTTGTGTCATTATGAGATGAATTTCATTTTGCATACATTTGCATATTTCATCAAAATTAAGGCTGCTAATATGCAAATGAGAGCCAGGTTGCGGCTGAGGTGTTTATTGTAATAGCTGCAGGCTGTTCCACTTGAAAAGCTTCTGGGCGGCAGTGGAGGGGGTTCAGAGACCCCTCTGAATTCCTTTTAGAATCAATTTGCTGGTATTTCTCCCACTGATGTCCCCCAAAACTGCCCAGGTCTGGGATGGGCACCCAGGGTCTGCAATGAGTGCTTGGGTTATGGGATGAGCATCTGGAATCCCATCCCAGAGTCCCTCCAAGCTGGGAAGTCTCTCCCTGTTCCCTGAAGCAAGAACCATTGCAATAAAAACAACCCCAATCTCATCCCTGTGGTTGAAAAATCCCCCCAGGGCCAGGGCTCACCCCAGGAAGGTCCCTGGGGCTGGGACAAGTCCCAGAAACGATTTTTTCATTTCAGAACGAGGCATCTCCCTGCTCTCATTGAACACAGTGAAGGTCAAGCACCAAGTTCCTTCAGACCCATTCGAGAGGCCCAGACAGACAAATCATGAAAATCAATCCACGGTGGGTAATTAATGCAGCCTTCATTAGCACGCAGCAGCTGAACGATCTGCATCCAGTGCTCTGAGCTTCGTGGCAGCCCAATAAATCGGGATGGATCCCGCTTTCCCAGCACCAGGAGCTGCCTCACTTTTCTTTCCCAATCGATGCAAAGGCCTCCCCAACTCTAGCACCATCAGCACTTTGACTGCTCAGAGTGTGAACCTCCACAAATTGTGTAAAATGTGGCATTAGAACCTTACATTTCATTTTTAAAATCTACTTTTTTACTTGTTTTTTGTTACAGATTTTACTCTTTTTAACCCGTTCCGGAGCCTCGTTTTTGTGACGAGCTGCCCTGTGCCTTGGACTGTGGATGCTGCAGGAGCAACACACAAAGCCCTTGATGAGTGATCAACTCCTTGAAATGGAGTTTGGCAATTAAACCAAAATGAAGTGCAGCCAGCGATCTATCCCTCCATCCACCCATCCATCCCCGCATCCCTCCCTCCATCCTGCACGGAGCCCATCCCACTGACTCAGCCCCCAGTGCAGGGCAAGCTCCTGCCTGGCCATAAACAATGTGAGCAGCACAAAAGAAGGAGCTTGTGGCAATTTTTGAAGCTTTTGGAACTCGTATTTAAAGCACCAAGGGGCTTTTCCAGCATGTATTAGTCGAATCAAAAATTATATCATCACTCCTCCAAAGCAAACTCGAGCAGTGTCTCTGATTTCGTGCTCAGAGATAAGCCCTGCCTGGATGTTAAGCAGGGGTATTCCTCAGTTTTCAGGGGGATTTTTGTAAATATTAGCCCTGAATGGCCACTCTACAGCGATTTATTAGGGAAGGTAACCTTGCACTCCCACAGCACAACAGCAAAAGGAATGCAAATCCCAGGGCTACTCCCAGCGTGTCTCCTCACACGAGGAAGGCAAACGGGACCACCTTAAGCCTGTCTGAGAGACTGAGGCACAAAGGTATTTGTTTAAAAAAAAAAAAAGTGTAGTGATTGCAGAGAAAAGAGAAACCTGAGAGCTCCTTCCCGAGCAGTCAGACAGGGTCACCAAAACCAGACTAAATAGTCTGACTGAGGGCAAAGCGAGGGGCTGGCTGAAAACTGATCCTCGGGATGGAGGAGCAGCCACAAACGCCGGGGCAGGAGGGCCGGGTGGGAAAACAGAGCCAGCGGAGGGACCACGGTGTGACAGAGTCACCAGAGAGGTGCTGGAGCGACTGGAGAGTGTCAGGAGGGAACAGAGAACATCCAAAGCAACCACGGTGTGACAGAGTCACCACAGAGGGGCTGGAGGTGCCAGAGAGCAGCTGGAGGGACCAGAGAGTGGCTAAAGGAGAATGTGGTGTGACACAGCCACCAGAGAGAGGCTGGAGGGACTGGAGAGTGTCAGGAGGGAACAGAGAACATCCAAAGTGACCATGGTGTGACAGACACAGTGAGGAGTGGCTGGAGGAAAGGACAAACCCAAATCCCTCAGGGAGAGGAACAACTCAGAGAGAGCTCATAACTCAGCCTCATTTCAGAGACCTGAACACCTGAAAGAGTGAGACTAGGAACACCTGAGACCTGGCTGTGGTAGAACCAGACTGAGGTCCATGTTCTCCTCATGGCTCACAGCTTCCCAGTACATCATCAATAATCTGTGTTCTTTCCCAAAAGTGTCACCTTACTCTCAGTCTAGAAGGATCTTTCCCAGTGACCTCAGAGATCTCCCAAGGAGCAGAGACTTCACTCTCTCACTACAGCTGGGGACCATCCCTACAAAAAAATTCATACACCAGCATCTCCCAGAATGCACACATTTCTCTTTTTTGTCTCAAAAAAGGACTTAAAATCACATTTATTCCTTGTTCAGAGGCCATCCCCCTACTAGAAGGACAACCCACACAGAATTTACCCACACCCAGTTTCCCACAAGGCTGAGACCCTCACCCTGGGTCATGCCTCACCTGCCCCAGGTTGCCACCTGTGAGGAGCAGGATTGCAGGAACAGCTCCCACAACCTTTAAAGGCCAGCTGTGAGCCCTGTGTCCACATCCTGAGCTGTAGCCAGCCTCTAGGTATCTTCTTGGGATCCTGGGGGCTCTTCCTGGGATCCTGGGGGCTCCCTGCCCTGCCCAGTGCTGGACCAAGACAGTCTGTGCCATTGCCAGTGTCACCATCTTCCTGAAAGTATTTACCCCCTGTGTCTTTGTATCTTGCTGTCCTTCAGGGTTGGGGTTTTTCTGTTTGCTTTGGGTTTGTTTTTTGGGGTTTGTTTGTTTGTTTTGTTGGGGTTTTTTGAGGGCTTTTTGGTGTGTTTGTTTTTGGGTTTTTTTTACCAATTCCTTTTGCTCTTCTGAATTCTCTTACCCTTTTTCTACCCCTTAGTTGGTTTCTTCTCTTTTTTGAGAAGAACTTTGGGAGCTGAAGGGCACCCCCTGAGTGTGCCCATGGCTGGGGCAAGGGGAGCACACAGGGTTACAGAACCAGCAGCAGATGACTGAGTAAACACGAGGCGCTGCCAGAGATCAGGCAAGCAAGAAAACACACGGTCAATTCTTTAAACTTATGACTGCACTTAATTACTGCCTTTCCTCCCTTCATAAGCTACATATGGGATTAATAATAATGCTGAATCAGATATGGTCTCTTACAGAATCATGGAATCGTTTGGGTTGGAAAAGGCATCCAAGATCATAAAGTCCAACCATTCCCTCAGCGCTGCCAAGGCCACCACTGACCCGATTCCCCCAAGTGCCACATCCACATGTCTCTTAAATCCAGCCAGGAATGGTGACCCCACACTGCCTGGGGCAGCTGTGCCAGGGCTGGGCAGCCCTTCAGGGTAAGGAGCTACTTGAGGCCATTTCCTCTTGTCAAGATGTTTCTCCCAAACCCACCTGGCTGCACCCTCCTGTCAGGGAGTTGTGCAGAGCCAGAAGATTCCCCCTGAGCCTCCTTTTCTCCAGGCTGAGCTCCTCCTGCTCCCTCAGCTGCTTCTGATGTGACCCTTCCCCATCTCTCTGATGTTTCATGGATGTTTCATTGCACTCCATTGTTTACTCTGGTCTTTACCTGTGCACTGCAGTGGGTGCAGCATTCAGGGACACCTTAGGAGCAGGAAAATGTGATTCCAAAAGCCCAAATTGTGTGCTAGGCTATGTCTGACTGTTTACCTGTGATGTTTGCCAACTGCTATCTCATTAGCTGTACAGGAAATATAATTGATATTTCTGCAGAGACGTGACACTTGTGCCTTTGCTGAAACGGGAAGGGTTTCTCAGGGCTTCACATCACTCCTGTTTGCTGCTTCCCATAAGTGATACTGCCTCATTTTGGGAAGGATTCCAAGAAATAAGAGCTTACCAGAGAGGCCTCTTGAAAGTATGGGCAGCTTTATGTCAGCCTGGGAGCTCCCTCAGTCACAAATCTTCTGGAGGAAAGAGTGGATTCTCTGCTGTTTGCAAAAGGGCCACAAATGGGAAATAAAATGTTTGTGCAGCTCTTTAATGTGAAAAACATCCATTTCGGAGCAGATTCTGGGTCTAGTCTGGGTGAGACAGAGCAGGCAGCCTGCGAGGGGCTGCAGAGGGAGGTGAGGGCTGCTTTCAAATATCCTTGCAGCCCTGATCACTGAATCAGGACATCGACTGCTCCAAGCCCTGGTCACTGGGACTCCTCCAGTTTGATGTACATCCACATCTGGTCCCAGATGTGCTGTGGCTGGGGGCCTGTGTGATGCAGGGCAGGGAGCAGAGGACTGACCCTCTCCCACTTCTCCCTCTCACTGGGTGAGAAGCAGTGCAAGGCAATTTAAATTCCTCTGGGGATCACAGCTACTTACTGCTAACCTGAAACCTCCCTCCAGGCACTCTCACTGCTCCTCTTTTGTCATCAAAAGGTGTTTTTGCCACTTGCAGACTTTCTCTTCCCCACACCCAGCAAGGGGGCAAACTCTGCTTCCCTTGGGAGGTGACACAGGGCTGGGGGTGTCCTCATGGCACTGGGGTGAAGGGACACCACGGCTGGGTGAGCTCTGCCACCAGCCAGGACACGTGGGGCTGCATGGCAGGGCTGGCCAGAGAGAATATG
This sequence comes from Pycnonotus jocosus, assembly GCA_013400435.1. Taxonomy (NCBI): domain Eukaryota; kingdom Metazoa; phylum Chordata; class Aves; order Passeriformes; family Pycnonotidae; genus Pycnonotus; species Pycnonotus jocosus. The sequence continues at coordinate 16,260 of VWYP01019709.1, forward strand.
AGCAGGATTTCTGTCAGCAGCAGAAGGGAGAATGTTCAGGGCAGAGCAGCCCCTCTCAGCCAGTTCCCAGCCCAAGCTGAGCAGGTATTTCTGTACCCATCTGCAAGAGCAGCTCTGCCCTCAGGACATGTCACAAACCTGTAGGAGAGAAGAATTTCTGGTTTGGTGGTTTTGTGTTCCTCGTGCATTCCTGCTCTTTGTTTTGAGAAAATATTGGGCTTCCCTAAAGGGAGGAATTCTGTGCAGAGCATTCTGTGTGCTGGGGATGCTGTGACAAATGGCTCTGCTGCCATGGCTGCTCCCTCTTCTCTCTTTCCCCTCATCTGATAGTTTCTGGTGTTATTTCTTGCCATAAAGCCTCATCACCTCTCTTTTGAGATTTACATGGAGTTCATACATAACAAGGCTTTTTTTTCTTCCCTGGGATGAAATCTCTCGAAATCTGGTCCGTGAACACATCTAAACAGGCACAGTAACAGGAAACTCGGAGATATGGAAATGCAAATGAGTCCCCAATCAATAAAGGCAATTATAGTGAGAGATAGACTGACATACAGTATCTTGAGGCTTTTTTCCTTGTCTTCCAAGGGGCTCCCCAGAGGCTCCACAGACACTGGTGAACGTCTTTCCAAGGCTTACTATGGCTGGGGAGAATTGTTCCCTGGAACAGGCACAGGAATGATGCTGCCAAGCCCATAATGTGCCCACTGCCACTGGAGCCAAACTTCTCCAGCAGGCTGGGGGCAAGGAATCCAAGTCATTGCCGAGGGATTTTCAATTCTGCAGTCAATTTCTCTTTGACATCCTTTTTTTTTTTTTTCTGTAATTATAGGCAGCGAGATGAAGAGATCAGCATTATTTAACTTGCGTTTTACCTTTTAAAAGATGTCACTAATTTTGCCCAATTAGCCGTGGGTTTTAGCAGTTTTAAATACAAACTGCTGCCAAGATTTGGAGAACCCAGAAGGAGAAAGAGGTTGGTGCCCTCCCGAGTTGTTGGCTGTCAGTGACCACCTTGCCTGTTGGTTTCCTTAAGGGCTGATGGGACAAATAACTCAGGATCTTTTGCTGTGACCAGTTGGTCAGCTGGCACTGTGGGCAGGGAAGCGCAGAAAAGCTTGAAATGGCAACAGTGGAGAGGAATCAATTAAACACACAGCAGCTTTGTTTGAGTCAAGGGCTCCCTGTGGGTCACCACATCCCTCCAGCCTGTTTTCTGTGTCCAAAGATGCTGATGGCACTCGGGGTCAGTGAGGAATCTCCACACCCCAGTCCTACTTGAGCACAGCCCAGATGTGTCTCTTCTGCTAAGTTTTGATGAATTTGCTCCCAACTCTGGCTGTGTTTCAAGAGTTTTGTCCCTTGTGCACAAACCTCGCTTCCTGCCTAGCACTCGTCTGGATCCTCTTTGTTGGAGAGAGGAGCTTCTAAACTTCCTCAACAAAGTTCATCTTGTTTGAACCAGGGAAGGAGTTCCTCATGCAAGCTCCAAGAAAGACCTTTAAAATTTTCCTGCTCAAACCTCTGTCCCTCGCACGAGGCGTGATGGACGCCCACGAGGTCATCTCCCCATCTGCTTTCAGCTCCTGCAGAAGACATGTCTGACAACTTTGACGCAACCCCAAACCCAACGCTTCTCTTCCTCCACGGCAGCATTTTAAATATATATATCTGCACTTGGAGAGGAGCAGAGCTGTGAAGATGGCGGTTTAAGGTCATGCCATCACGGGTGGTTCAGGTCACACCATCTGACACATGTCAGATGAAAAGCTCGGGTAAGAATATTCAGCCAACTGCTCAGAGCGGTTTTTCATCCTGTGGAGGGAGCAGAGCAGCTCAGTACGGTGAGTGAACCCATCCCTCCCCGCTTGTGGGGCAGGAAATGCGTTTCTTGCAGCACCAGCATAACCAGGCACCTCTAACTATCGTGGCACACGGGAAATGCCAGACTTTTTCCCTTTTCTTCCCTCTCACCATCATATTTAACGGAGCAAGAGCGGATATGGCTTTTACCCATCCTCCTTCGCTTTGTGTTCTCCCTGGGATGGGAGGGGGTTCTTGAAGCTGCTTCGGAGCGGGACAGACCTTGCTGTAAGGGACCAGGCTCGGTGTTGCTCGGGGTCAACCGGCAGTTTGTATTTTGGGGGTGCGGGCGGGGCCGGCTGAGCCCGGCAGGGTCTCCCCCTCGATGTGCCCGTGCCACGCCGATAGCAGCCGATAGCCCGGAGCGCTCCCAGCACCGGCACCAGGCTCGCACTATTTGCCGCTCCGAAGTACAGATGGCTCTGGGGTGGCTTTTCTTGGCACCTCCCTGCGAAGCCTAGAGAGGGCATCTGCTGAAAACAACTGCTTCGGGATGGCGGCGGCCCGGCCCGCTCCCTCCCGGCGTTCCCATCTGGATCCCGCTGACCCCGCGGCCGCGGGCGCTGGGTTAAACGCGAGAGCTGCGGCTCTGCACCTCCAACAGCTCCGGGCGACGAATGCATTTCATGCGCAGCCCCTCCTGTACCTCTCCTTGATGTTCTGAGGCAATGAGAAAGAAGTGTTAAATTTGTTCTTGGCTACTTTTCCTTGCAACTCCCAAAGGCACCGGTTACAAACTGAATCAGTTATCAGCTAGTTAGGCTGGCAGTTCCCGAAGGTACCGCATGAATACTGATAGGGACCCATGCATTATTCAGTGCGAAGAGCAGAGGAAAATGAGCAACACGTCCAAAACAAGAACAGCAGTGGCAGTAAGGGAATAATTAGCGAGCTGTCACTTGTCCCTGTCAGTATTCCCTCCCTTAACACATAAGGGAAAATAATAAAAAAGGGTAAGATCATCTTGCAAGCTCTGCTCTTAAATATGCAGCTGGTAGGTTAAAATACAATGATAAAGGGGAGAGGATAGAGAGCTCTGATACAGTTTTCAAAAGATATGGCCTCCATTTCCATGGAGACTGAGGGTTTTTTTTTATTTTTTTTAATCCCACAGGCACTGGGTTATACAATAAGTCCCTGCCTTAAATATCAGCCCATGTGCAACAGCATAAAAGGGACGTGGCTCTAACACTGGAGTTTATCCCAAGGAAAATATTTAGGATTTTTTCCCCCTCCCTTTGTACAAAACATTATTGAAGTCGATGTATTTTAGAGAAACCAGGTTGACTGAAATTGGCTTTGCTGAAAGAGTCTGCAGCTCCAACGCAGAGCTGTGAGAGCAGGGGAATCCTGCAGCCGGGGTGGTGTTCCCGGTGCTGCTCCCCCATCCCAGTCCCTTCTCCTCTCCGGAGGGGATGGGGGCACCTGGAGGCAGCCGAATCCGCAGACTGGAGAGCTCAAAACAAGTTAATCTGGAGTAAATTTTAAACTAATTAAGCACTTTATGTGCTGCTGAGAACAAAGTCATTGTGCTGCCATCTCCAAAGAGCCTCCAAAGCTGCTCAGGAGGACGCAGATGCAGCGCCAGTGCCCAGGGGTGCGAGTGCCCGCTGCCAGCAGCGTTCTGCCCAGGGTGCTGGGGATGAGTACCACACATCCTGCGGGATCCCCGTCCTGCTGGGACCCCTCAGGCTCTCGTTAGGACAACAGCGAGCGCTGCTGCACAGCCGGGCTCCATCCCCGCGGAGCTGCGCGGGTCCATCTGCCTCCACCACAGCCCCTCCGTCTTCGCCTGCAGCAGCCCGCAGAGAGCTCCGCGCTGCCAGGCTCCTTCCGAGCAGGGAAGGGATTTGTGCGACGCGCAGAGATGCTGTATTCACAGCGATGCTGCTAGCACTGACTTCCCTAAAATATCCTGACATGGATCCCTTCAAACAATCTGCTACATCACGGCCAAGCCGCAGTCGAGCGGAACAGGGAAGCGAGCGCGTCTCTGAGCATGTGGCCCACCATGGCTCCAAAAAATGTCGGGATTCGCCAGCAGATTTCAAACTCTCTCTCACAGGGAATGGCCACGGAGATCATCGCCAGCCACTGCAGCGTTTAGCAAAGCCATTAGTTAGCCCGGCTTATTTCGGAGCTCTGCAACACTTACGTCACTGAGGACCCACTTCCCCTGTTCTCTGCCCTGATTTCTTAAAAGGGAATCCTGGAGAGCCCGCTGGCAGCAGCAGGCCCTGCAGGGATGGAGGAACAACTCCTGGCCAGGGGTTCTGGGTCGAGGTGCTGCAGGAGGGACCGAGGAGCTGCCTCTGACAACGGCGTTGACTCAAAACAACGGGAAAGAAAACATGGAAAGGTTGGGAAGGCTTATCAGGAGTGCCTGCAAATGGCGCCTGTCCAGCTCCCCAAAAGTCAGGAGAGGTTCTTCAGCAACGCTCTTCTCATAGTGGGAGGATGTCTCCTTCCAAGTCTCTTTTTTTCCCCAAAAACACATTTCATTGTTTTTCCCGGCTCCTGCCTGGCAGCCCGTGGGATAACAGCTCTCCGTATATAGTCTCACACTATAAAAATGCACACAAAGTGAAGCATTTTCATGTCAGGTTTTCCTAATCCCTTTCTAGCTCCTGACTAATCCTGCCCAGCCCAGCCCCTGCCGTGCCACAGCTCCCTCTGAGATTGTGCCACAGATTTGCTCAGATGACTCTGTTTGATTGGCACTCGATGGTACAGACAGTCCCCTATTGAACCCTGCTTCCAGCACAAATCCATGGGAAGGTTTTTTTGCTCATCAAAATGTCTTTGTGGCTGTCCTTAAGCCACTGCCGTGGTGGCCATTTTCCTTATCCATCACAGGCGCTCTGCGTCGTTCCAGGTCTTTGATGAATGATTCTCTGGATAATGTATTTCATCCCACCAAGCCCGTGTATGTACTGGGAAAAGAAAACTGGAGAGATTTCACATCAACTAAACAAGCATCTTTGGTGTCAAGTGTCTGTGTTTTTGCATAAGCACCCACCAGTTCTCCCCGGTCTCCCTCTGAATGAGATCCCCGCACGGATGAATATTCATGAGAATTAAATGGGGGAGCTGTGATTTTCAGCAGAGGAAACTTGCCTGCTGGAGGAGGAGTGTACTTTTGCTGATGCTTCTCTAGTGTGTGTTCATCCCCAGGTGACACCTTCCACGCTCCGGGGACAGGGTTAGGGAAGCCACTCGCTGCTGGCACGGAGCCTGGCTCCGAGCCACAGCCCATCCCACCCCAGTACTGCCCGACAAGGCAAGAGGTGCAGTGCAGTGCCTGGCCCCTGACCTCCACGGAGCCCTGTGACCTTAAACCAACCCAAATTCGGACGGGTTATTTTTAATGTCTGTTTGCAGGACAGACCCTGCTCTCCAAAATCCACATCCTAATGGCGGTTAAGAGAGTTTTCCGCCTTGCTCTCGGTTGGATTTGGATGCTCAGCCCATTCCAGCCGATGCCATCCGTTTTCCCTCCTGTATCTCCCTGTGGCTGGAGCTGCACAGACGGCGGGGCCGGCGCTGCTGGCGGTGTCGTTACTGCTGTCACACACCCGTCACTGACAGGCGGTGGGAGCACCGGGAGCCTGATGTTCCAGCTCTCCTTGCCCAGCTCTCCACATCTCCACTCGGAATTGCAGGACCTTTGTTTTCCAGCTGCGGCTGCGGTTGCGGTTTGATTGCAGGAGGATGCGCGATTTAGCCGGTGGAGAGTGAATAATTTGGCACGGAGCATTCCTTGTTATTCCGCCGAGCAGTCTGTGTGTCAATCGATGGGGTAACAATTATGATCAATGTCAACAGGAAAAAACAAACCCCCAGCATTAAGCAAGCACGAATGTGCACAGGCACAAAGCGGCCTGGCTGCTGCCTTGCTGTGCCTGCCACAGCCGGTTCCCTGCCTGGGGGAGCACCCAGAGCCCTCAGGGGACGGATGGGGCAAGACCACAGACCCGGCTCCTCCTTGGCCAGGCCCTTCCTGACGCTTTGGAATTGAATTGCCGAGGTTTGGAGTTTGATTTGGGGTTTGCCAAATCGCGCTGCGGGTGCTCCCGGGCAGAGGCTGGGCGGGCTCCAGGGCTGGGGAGCATCGGGCAGCAGCTCGTCCCACGGCAGCACCGGAGCAGGCGGTGCATAACCCTGCCAAAGCCTCTGTGAGCCCTCCAAAGAACTGAGCTGTGACCTGCTCTGCCCTTTTTACACTCGAGCTCCAGTGCATGAGACAGGGCCAGTGTGTCAACAGGCTGGAAAGCCTGTGGGGCGCACAGGTCCTGGCAGGAGAAAGGTACCAGAAGGGCTGCTCAGGTGGCTCCAGTCCAGCAACACTGAGCCCAGGCTGGTCCTGGTGTCTTGCTTTTGAATGTCGGCTCTGTGACCTCTCTGCAGTGGCAAGGTCCCTTCCCAGCTCCTCCAAGGTGTCCTGGTGACCACGGCAGCATTGGCAGAGCAATTCCTTCAGCTGCAAGGATGAGGGAGCTGAGGCCAGGCTGGCATTCCCGACGGGAGCATGCCTGGCATGGGCTGGCAGCACCTCCCGTCATTAATGCAGCTCAGCCTGCACCTGAGGTGCCACTCGGGCGAGATGCAAGAGCATTCCAGAGGAAGGCTTGATGCCCTCTGTCACTCACTGCCAGGGATAACGCTCCTCACTGCTGTCACACTGCGCGTGTAGGATGTTGAATTAAACAGTGGGTCTTTTGATGCTGCTGAAGGAACTGTTGCATTAATTATCCATAGAATTTGCACATGCAGCTTACAGAGTGGAAAAGGCGCATTTTCCCCAGACTGATGCACATTTGAATCTCAGCCCCCTCCCTCCCAATCGCCCCTCACCACGCTGGGCCCTTCCAAAAGCACTCTCGGATTGTTCATTGATGATCCCAGCCTTGGCAGGGTGAGGTCTTTGCCAGGGGTTATTTTTACTACCCTGTTAGTTAAGGCTAAGAGTATTATTTTACATGCCAATGAATAATTTACCTGCCATCAAGAAACTTACTCGGAAACAATCCTCAGCACGGGCTGGCGTTACCTGCGTGGCTCCTGGATGCGGTGGGAACACGCTGGATGCAGGAGCCCAGGTGTGCAGCAGGTACCCTGGAAAGCTGCCATGGAAGGAAGGTCCTAAATGGCTGCATAAAATAAAATGTCCCCAGCACCGGTTTCCACGAGCTGTGGCTGCATCTCCAAATTTATAGCTCAGAAAAAAAAGAATAATTGTGAGACCACATTTTTCACTTGTGCTTTTCCTGAGATCTCTATTTTCCCCTTGGATTCTCCACACCTCCTGATTATTTATAGCATACCAGAACTCCAGCCTTATAAAATACCATGCATGACTTCTCCTCGCACTCAGTGCTCGGGGAGACCAGGCACTATTGGTAAAAGATTTAACTCATTAATAGAGAGAAGCTGGAACAAAGCTCGGTAATTCAGTATTGGCTTCCCCAGCCTGATGGTGTTTATTTAGAAAGCAGCAAAGACACAGGCATGTGGGGCTATAAATCAGCAGAAAATCAATGCTAACATGTAAATAAATTGCAAATCAGCTGAGAAATTGGTTTCATTTTGAGACGATAAAGCATATTTCTCCTGTACTTATTTTATAAGGTGCCCCTTAAGAATTGTAATATTTCTGTGTGGTAATGATAAACATTAGTGAGTTGCTTTAGAAATGAAAAAATGGCAACCCTGTGGGGATTTGAAAAACATATGCACTTCAAATTTGAAAATCCAATTTAACTGTCCATTATATGGAGAATAAAAAAAGGTAAGGATAGGATAATTTTGCAGTTACACAGCATTTGACTAAATCTGATTCAGGGATGACAGCTACACTTTAAAAGCTACATGTCTGAATGTAAGGAGACAGCAAATCATTTATTTATGATTGTAATCTAGCTCCTGTCTAACAAGTTAACAACTGTGCAGAGTGCTCCCTGAGTGGAGGCAGCCTGTGTAGGCTTGTCAGTTAGCACTTTTAAAAACACTTTTCATAGAATTTCGGTTAAAAAAAAATAAAATAAAATAAAATAGACAAAAGAGAGTCCCTGTCAGATTTACCAAAACAAGCAGATGTTAAAATTGCAAAAGTTTGAGGAAACAAACCCTGTTCTTAATTCTATGCAAAGCACCTTGTACAGAAGGTTCACAACAACCAGAGACCGATGCAGGGATCCGGCTGTTTGTGCATCCTGAACGTGGCAACAAACCTTGTGTTTTGTTGGAAGTGTCACATTTTTGACACCAAAGGCTTGGCTCCTGCATCCAAGTCTGTGGCATTTTGCAGTTTTTATGCCCATAACTCTCTCTGCACCCTGTTTCCACACATCCTGCCCTGGTTCCAGCTGTGCCTCAGAGCAGGCGCAGCTGCCCAAGCACAGCAAGCTCAGAGTCACAGCTTGTGGCTGTAACTGCTCGAGGTGAAGTGTTGGTGTCAGAGTTTTAAGGCAACCAAATCACCTGAACAGCTATAAAGAACTGGGAACCAGGAGTATTTGTCCAGCAGTTCAAATGGGATATAAACAATCTAATTCTAATATATATATTCTTTAATTTTAAATGAAAGGGACCATAATGCTAATCCAATTCCACCCTGTGCTGTGGGCAGGGACAACTTCCACCAGACCAAATTGCTCCAAGGCCCATCCAATGTGGCCTTGAACACTTCCACAGGTGGGGCCTCCTCTTGGTATGAAAATTCTGGAAAGTGATTAATGGAACCAGTTTTAATGAAGAGTGAGAGGCCAGAGATTGTAGAGCTGCTGTGCAAGGTCACCAGCTGGAGAACTGGGACAAACAGGGGACAAGCTGGTGTGGTGTTGGAAGGCAGATAAAATTCAAGGCACACAAATATAAAATCTTGAGCTCTGGGAGGGCTGTAGAACTGGAAATCTCATCTTCATGAGCACAGAGGACTTTGTACTGAGGGCCAGCACCCAGGAAAGAAAATTGAAGGCTGCAACAAATAACTCTGTGGAAGCACTGGTTCTACATCCAGTACTTTCCAACCAAATATTGGGAATAATTAGGGGGAAAGTAGGGATGGAAGAAAGAGCCCTGTAATGCTACTGACATCTGTGTGGCAGCCCTACCCTGAACCCTGCATCGTTCTGTTCCCAATCCATGACAAAAAACTGGCAATAGATGTGAGAAAGGTCCAGAGAGGGGCCCAGGGATGAGTGAGGATAAAGTCAGGATTCCCTGGCGTGAGGCTTTTCAGCCTGAGAAGGGACACAAGAGGAATCTGTAAGGCCAGGACAGTGAACAAGGATTAGCTGCTGGTTTGAGGGCTCCGAGGGGGCTGGCAGAGGTTGAACCCAGCAGGAAGGAGGCTGCTCTCAGATCCTTCACCAAGACCGCGCTAGGTAAAATTTACATGAGTTCAAAAAGTTACCGGACAAATTAATGTCAGAAAAATCCATCATACATCCACACACAGACATTATTTCTGGCTTTGAAGGATCTTGAGCCATAAATTGCTGGAGGTTAATAGAGTGTTTGATGAAGTATCATTGTTCACTTGCTCTGTGCTTGTGCTTTCCAGTGGGTGTTCACCATTGCTCTCCCCCTGGGATTTGCCACTATGGCTCTTTTTATGCTCTTAACATGTTCTTTTACCAGTTGGAGAAGGATCTAATGCTCAACATGAATCAAACTTGCTCTTTTGATGAGCCTTGCCCCGGCCTCCTTGGAGCCTGTGCCTCCCGTTGGTTTCAGTGGGGTCTAGGCTGTACCTGTTGCACTCAAATGCCAGCACATCCCCATCAGTGCCATTGTCCTGCTTCCTGGGGCTGTCCCTGCCCCGAGGGGTGACGGCAGCACTTCCAGCACCTGCTGCTCACCCCACTTCAGCCACTGTGTCACCTCGTCAAGCTGCCTGTGCTCTGGCAGGCTGAATCCTTCCCCTGGACTGGGACAAGTCCTCCAATACTCCGGGTCCCGCCGAGCTGTCCCGCAGGTGCAGGGGAGGTGTGGGAGGTGTCCGAGAGCTTTGGAAGGTGCAGAGGGGGTGTTCAGGGGCTGTCCCGCAGGTGCAGGAGGGGTGTGGGATGTGTCCAAGAGATTTGCGAAGGTGTGAAAGGTGCGGAGGAGATGCGGAGGGGGTGCGGGAGCTGTGCTGGCTCTCTCCCGCAGGTGCGGGAGGTCAGGGAAGGTACGGGAGAGCTGCGGGAGCGGTGCAAGGGGGGGCTGGAGGGGGCGGGCAGCAGCAGGAGCCGGTTTGTTTATTGTGCGTGAGAATCACAAGCGACTAAAGCGAAGGGAGAAAGTTTGAGCTGGTGGTTGTCAGATAGTATCACCCTCACACCCGCCGGGAATGCTAATGAGTGTCAGCAAACACAGGGAGTCTCTGCCTGTTTATTTACCCGGGATTGGGTCAGTGGCTGAAAACACACAGTTTTGCTTTTGCAGATAAAATAATTCCTTTCTGATAGAAAAGGCTGAGTTTGTAATTCGGGGTTTTCCCGGTTTTGATGTAGGGGGAGAAATGGAACTGTGGAGCCTTGGTGGTTCAGGCTCGGCTCGGCTGCTTTTAAATGGTATTCTGCCAATAAGAAGATACTTAAAATACACTTTGGAAATAGCCATCAGCAGGGTGTTTTGGGAAAATCGGCAGTGGAAGAGTCGGGGCTGTTCACTGCACTCTCTCTGGCCACCCTCTGAATTGATTATTCTCCTATTGGAAAGGAATGCCAGGAGCGTTATCTAAATTAGATTAAAAGTAGAAGTGGTTTAGATAGCATAGGAGTATGCCCCACTCTTTTCTCTTTAAGGGAGAGAGAAGGAAATTTCAGAAATGCGTGTTTAATTAGGATTGCTGAGGTCTGGGGTAATCGCAGTTCCCCCATCCCCCCCGTGTCTTCACGCTCTCAGTGTTTCAGAATATAACAACAACAACAACAACAAAAGGCTGATGACTGTGGTTTTGAACACAAACCATCGGTTGCTCTCGTGTCACCGTGTGGAGGGGACATGTCCCCGTTGGTGATGGCACAGCGGCGAGGCTGGAGATGTCCCCGTGGCTGAGTGACAGCCCGGCTCGGGGAACAGCCCCTCCGGCAGCCGCGGGCTGGGCCGGGCTGGGCTCGGCAGCAGAGCCAGGAGGCCGTGGAGAACGGCACTGTTCGAGCAGGCAGCAATCTGTGGGGTCTCCGGAACCTTATCATCCATGCGAGTCAACAACTGTGCTAAATTGAAATTGTAGAGTTGATTAAACGACGTATTTAAGGCCCCATAAAAGAAAGCAAAGGCAGGCAGGGAGGGAGCGGCGTGCGGGGGGCGGCGGGTGGGGAGGGTTTATCTCACCGCGAGCAGCAGGCTCAGCCACTGATCTAATCAAATTATTCAGCATTAAAAAACTGCCAAGGCATTCCAGTGCTGCAGCTTCCAGAGGCCCAGCTGGGATCAAATGCTAATCAACATCTCCACGATATTTATTCCCACTGTCAGTCTGGTACGTGTTTGTTTTCCGAGCGCTGCATACTAAACTGAAAGATCAAGATGAATCGGTGGAGATGGGAGATGATGAGCAGCCAGGCTAAACACTGGGAAAAACACCGGCTACTGTGAAATGGGGACAGAAGGACATGGCTGGGAGGGAGATGCGCAGCAGCCCTGCTGGCAGCGGGGACAGTGACACAGCCCCTCTTGGCAAAACCAGGATGCACCCACTGCTGGTGAGAGCACCGTGCTGGCCACCGCGGCCTCACACTCCTCACACCCGGCTGCTGCTGCTCCAGCAGAGCCCCTTTTGTCCTGACAGCATCAACGACTGCTCCTGCATCACATGTGGAGAGGACAGAGCGCAGTGACACGGGACGGCCACACTGCGCGGTGGCCCTGGGGACCCTCGAAGGCCGCCTGCCGACCAGCAAGGTCCTCCTTAAGCACTAGCCACCGGAGCGCTGGGAGACTAATTAATTTCCTTTTTGTTTTTCAGAGTTTCATTTTTAAATTACAGTCTTCCCTCCTCTCTAATAAATACTCAACAATTAAAGCTTTTTTTTTTCCCTGACATGCGATTCCAACATCTCAGTGTCCCACCCTCCTGTCACCTTCCCTGCCATAAACAGATTCGTAAAAACTGCTTTTGACGCCCCAGCTGCCATTAGCCACTTAAAATCCCATAATTATCATCCTATCATGGGCCTGTTAACGAGCAGTAAAAATAAGGCCATTGAATATGGTAATTTATTCGTAAATTAGCCTAATGAGAATAGGTTTCAGACACTGTTTACTTTCTAGCTGCCTGTTTCGGTGTGGTGCAGGCAGCCTGTGCAGGGCTGTGGAGCCTCAGCCTGGGTGGCAGACGCAGCTCCCACACCGGTGGGCACAGCCCTGCTCCCATGCCAGCCCTGCTCCCACCCTGCACAGCCTGCCCTGCCTCTCCTGCCGTCGGGGACAGCGCTGGAGCTGTGCACAGCACTGTGTCCCCACTGCCAGTGTACCCAAAGCCATCCCCTGGGGCCTGTCACTGGGCAGGTTTCTGCTGAGCACCACAGCCTGTACCTGCTTTTCAAGACTGGGGGAAAACACCAAAATAAATGTGAATAAATGCAGCAGAATGGTCCAGTGCCATCACCCTGTGATGAAAACCAGTGGGAGGAGATGGGAACACACTGTTGTCTTCCTCCTCCTCTTCCTCCTCAGCCTCCCTGTGGCTTATTAAGAAGGACAGGATGCGTTGTTGTTGTTAGCAGTTCCCACAAGGCTGTTTCAACAGTGGGATTCCCACTTTTGGGTTTCTCTTGAGGAAGGTGTCATCACCTTTGCACATACTTTAAAAGGTAAAGCCCCTTTGGTGGCCAACCATCATAGTCATTTCCTGCTCCTCCAGATTCAAATGAAAGAAGGAAGAAGAGACCCAAATTGACTCTGCTTTGAATTCAGCACTGACAGGTCTGAGCACTCCAGCACCTGGGCAGCTTATTTTTCCCAAGCTCTGTCTTTGCAAACAGTTATTCTCAGGCAGTGGAGTGGTAATAAACCCCTGAGTGAATGAGGATGAGAGGTCCTTTCAGGGAAGAGGTGAAGAGCTCTTGACTATGAGCCTTTCACCCTCTAGAGTATTTCCATTCCTAGGCTGGCTAAAAGCCAGGAAATAAATCTGCACGGCCAGAGCGTCTTGGCTGCATCTCTGAGGAGCTGGAGCTGGCAGCACCTTGGGCCCTGGCAGCCGCCCCTACACCCCTGTGCCCCCCAGGGAGGCTCAGGACAGCCCCTCTGCAGGTCTCTGCTGAGCTGTGGCTCAGGAGCAGCCTGGTGCAGCAAGGAACACCTGCAGGGGAAGGGTCAGGTGTGCACACACAGCCACCAGCCTGGGGGACAGTGACACGGTGGTGCTGAGGGGACCTGAGCACCAAGGACACTTTGCTGCACCCTGCATCCCTGAGTGCAGAGCTTTCTTCCCAAAAGAGCCCATTCTTGGCCCGAAACAAGGACACTCAGAGCATTGCGTGTGTGGTGACTGATGGGGATCTCAGAGCTGGAGGCATCCCTGGGGACCAGACACTTCCCCATGGCCAGCCCCAGCTCCCACAGGTGGTGGGGACTATAAAAATCACATGCTCCAGGAACAGGAGCCTGATGTCATAGCAAAACCCCAGAAATCATCATTCCATGGAGAGTTCTAACTGGTTTCCACTGATCAATTCCTGCATGGTGCAGGAGGATGAGGTGATAACAAAGTCTCTGTCATGGTCCTGGCTGTGCTGCTCCTGATGGCTCCTCTTGCCAGGCAGGAGCTCCCCTAACCACCCTCTGTGGTGGCTGCACTCCTGCCTTTCCATCCCCTAATTTAATTACAGCTTGTTTCTTTACTAATTATAATGCTCGAATCAGAGCAGAGCTTAAGGCCACTGTTAGAAGGGAGCCTGGTGGCTGTCTCCTTTTTGCCAAGATGGGCCCATTATCATTTCCCTTCCTTCTGATGGAGATTATAAACACTTTGTGTCAAACCACTTCCCAGCAGTTCTCACAGTGTGAAAACGATTGAGGTCAGGGGATGCACACAACCTACCCATCAACTCAAGTATATTCCTCAAACCCTGACACACAGCGAGCTGCAGGGAGGTCACCTCCGTGAGAAACAAACCTTGCAGCCGCCCAGCGAGTCCCAAATTGCAGTGTTGGGAAATAATCATGTGGAACATGCCGAAAATCGCTCCCCAGGTAATAAATGGTTAACAACAGGAGCCACCTGCACCCAGCATCCACGGGAGCAGGATCATAGGAAGGAAGTTAACCTGTCAGTGGGTTGTAATGAAAGGGAAGATCCCAGTGCTGGGCAGGAGGGACTCTCCAGAGTTTGTGAGAGCTGGGGCTGGACACAAAGGGCACAGCAGCAGGAGCAGCAGGTGTCCCTGCGGGCTCTCCCCATCCCCTCATCCTCATTGTGCATCCTCTGCTTTGCCATTTTTGTTTGCACGGATCAGATCAAGTATGAGATGCTCTTTTTGTGCTTCCCTATGGTTCCCACACCTTCTCTCCGAGCACACAACATTGTGGGCTGTGCAGTTCACCAGGCACAGGCAAAAAGACCAGCTTCGGCTGTGGATTTTACACAAGTGGACTCGTTCAGGCACCTTCCAAACCCCAGGGAGGCTGTGAGATTTTAGAATCCATCAAACAAAGGGAGAGCTGC
>VWYP01019709.1:35783-62439 GCA_013400435.1 Pycnonotus jocosus
TTGTCTTTGTGCTGCTTTGTAAATTAATATTCATTTTCATCTCTGTTTATGCCGAATCTCTTGTGCTCTTGTCTCTCACTGCTGGATGAGCTTGCAGCCCTGTGTGTTGGATACTGCACAGCAGAACTGATATTATTTTGTGGATTACCTTTATGTATGTGCTTAAGGGGCATGAAGAGAGCTGGAGAGTGTGCAGGCTGCAGGGCAGAGCCAGGACCAGGCCCGGTGTTGGCAAAGACCCATCCCCAGCCACTGGCTCTTGGCTGGCACTGATGATTGCACTGCCCAGCCACCCATTGCTCAGCATTTTGGGGGAATTCTGGCTCCTCTGCACCTCTAGGGTCTCAACTCCCCTGCCCTGCTCTGTTCTGGGTCAGTCTGCAGCCCCAGCATCTCCTCAAACCATCCCATGGCACCACGCTCCACCAGCACCACGGTGCCTCTCTTTGCACAGTTCACTGCCAGTGCCACCTTCCCCAAAATTCAATTTTTTCCCCTTCCCTTAGAACATTGCATCTTGTTCAATCCTTCCCCTGTCACGGCGGCTCCGGCACTGCTTCAATTGGATTCCAAAAATAACCTCTTTATTCACACGGCTCATGCTATTATATCGTAGTACAGCTCGGGCAGGCGAGGGGTCATTCCATTATCCGGGAACGAGATAACTGAGTATTAGGGCAGCCAGGCTCTTTGACTCCCTGCCCTGTGGTAATGGGCCTTTTTTAAGGGCATTAACCAATGTTTCTACTTAGGTATTTGACAAGAGTAAAGGTAACATTGCCATTTAATCCTCCCTTGGCTTTTTTTTCCCTGTCTACAGACAGCACTTGCATGTTTACTTCTCTTTGAGTGTTCAAACTTCAGCTTGAAACTACAGAGCTCGTTTTCTCCAAGCCCTTCCCCTGGACTGCTGGTTACAGATCTGATTAAATATCCCAGGCACTAGGACATGAGGAATCATTCCTGCTCTGAATGCTGCTCTCCTCCCTTCACTGAGCAGCCCATGAAGATGGACCTGTCCAGCAAGGACTGGGCAGGTGTCACTAATGAAGAAATACCGGGGCATGAGGAATGTTCTCACTGGCCTGAGGCGTGTGTGGATCTCACCCTGACATGGCTGCAGCCTTTGAAACACACTACAGAAATTAAGGACAAGCCACCTCTCTTTTTGTCCACATGCAACACCTGGAAGTGTTGCCTCCAGCTCCTTCTTACAGCAGGAAAATGCCAGAGATATGGGAGAACCAGATCAAGGGCAGGGTTTGTAGTGTCACATCCATCTCTTCCTCCCCTGGGTCAGAGCAGGAGACAGCGAGGGGACAGCAAGCAGGACGAGCAAGGAAGAGGGGCTGAGGAGACAGCAGCTGGATGGCACAGTCAATTTGGAGTCCCTCTCTGAGTATCTTGACTCATACACATATTTTTCCAGGCAAGGAAGGATGCAGGATCTCCTCCAGCAGGAGCATGAAGCTGCTGTCAGAGCAGCAGTGAGAGACCGACTGCACAGCCGAGCTCTCCTCCCTTCCATCCGTGTGCTGTGGTTCGGCAGAGCAGCTCCAGCTTGCCAATAAAGCTAGTGGAGCTGAGTGTTTCTCAAAGGACTCGGTGCCAGCTGAGTTGGCATTTCCTGGTGTTCAATCCTAGTGCCAGATCTCACTGCCCCTGCCCAGCTCTGCTGCTGTCCCTGACCACGATGCCAAACCAGCCCAGCACGGCACCAGTACCATGCTGGCACTGGGAGCTCTGCACAGACACTGCCTGTGTGGCCAGGTAAAGAGGGACCCCTAAAGTTCACCGTGCCAGTATCACACCTCTTTAGGAGTGAAAATGTATATTCCAAAGATTGTGGCTTAATTGATTGATTAATAACTGAAACTCTAATTGAATCCTCCCAGCTTGTACATAAGATGTCTTAATGTTAGAGCCTAGGGAGCAAACGCACAGCATGGAAGTATGAACTGCAGCACAACCAGCACCACTTTCAATTTAAAAGTCAATCTCATTATACAAGAAGCTGTTTCCTCTATCCCTCTGGAAAGGCAACAGCAATCTCCCATCTTCTCCCCACCAGAGCCACATGGTTTGTTAGTGTCTGTGGGAGATGCAAATACAAGGGTTTTTTTATTTGTTCCCACCGCTGCATATCTGAGCAGCTCAGTAAATATTCATGAGCTGCCATTGTAGGAGCTCTGAAAACTACAGAAAATATGCCCTCTGAGGTGACACCTAATTTGGCACTTCCCCCATGGAGAGGCAAAGGATGCAGCCAGAGCTGCAAGATCCTAATAATTAAATATCTTGCTACAATCTAATCTTTTTTGTTTCTCATTAAATACAAGACAACTCAAACCTTTCCCCATGCTCAGGGCCCCCTCTCACACAGAAGTTACCAAGACTAACCAACAAGAGGACAAAGTGTGTGGATATCCAAGAACAGGGAGGCCTGGCAGTATCTGGGGTGAGGAAGGCCTGGAATTTCTTCCCAAATGCACATTTTATGGTTGTGATGCCTCTAACCAAGGAAAATCAAACCTCCATCCTTCCTAACATGACCCCAGGTAGTGGCTGGCTCCCTGGAAAGCTGGGCAGACCTATGCTGCATGACCCACAGATGTCAGAGCAGATGTGCAGGGAGCAGAGCACACCTGGATGCTGATCCCTGGAGCAAGGCAGGAGGGTCTTTGGGAGGAGATGAGCTTTCACCAGGAGCCTGCCTGGTGCCCCATAGACGTGGGGGCAATGGTGGCTGAAGGCAGCTCCTGTTGCAGCTGACAGACACACACTGACAGTGCCACGTGGTGACAAGGTGCCCCAGAGGGTCCTTGATCGAAGCCCCAGGTGGTGTTTATAACATCCCCTGTATAGATCTGCCAGCCAGGAGCTGTCCTGCTGCTTGTGCTGCTCATTTTAACTACCCTGGCATTGGCATTTCAGTGCTGCTCACACCGTAATCTCCCAGATATCGGCTTCCTATTTGGATTCCTACCTGTCAGAGCTCCTCTCTCCCACTGGCAGTGTGGGTAGTGAGTGACCTTCAGCCAGGAAATGGTTGTAGCCTTAAGACAACACAATTAAACATGTTTTATTGCTTAACACGCTGTGTCAGGAGCCTTAGTAGTGTTTTTGTTCCAGTCTTCTATCGTTTTCAGAAACGCCTGGAACTGTGACAGCTCAAAGCGCCAGTGCTCTCCTGCTCCCAGGTAATCAATAGAAGGCCTCAAGGTATCTCACACTTCTGTCAAACACGGGATTTTTAGCATGAAAGCTTTTCCAAGAGTTTTTGGTCACTGCAAGGCTCTCCCCAGCCCCCTTCTGTGACAGTTACCACGGCAAGGACACAGGGTGGCAGCGGAACGAGGCAGCCTCAGCCACCCAGATGGTTCCCAAGGAGAAAGGACATGCAGGCTGTGCCCTGCTTTGGGGACAGCTCCTGGGGAAGTGCTGGAATGTGCTGGGATGGGATGGGATGGGCAGAGCTGTGACCTGGCAGTTGTATGTGCAGGTGAGGACGAGGCTGATGGGACAATTGCAAGAAAATTATTCAAGCTGCAAATCATTATTTTCATTAGTGGAGATACTCTGGTTTCCTTGTCTGGTCTTACCTGCCTTCTGGTGTTTTTTTAAGGAATCCTTGTGAAGTCAATTCCAGCAGTAATTTCCCTGTTTTTCAGACAAACACCCATGTTCACAGGAGCAATGTTCCAGCATGAGATGCTTCTTTGGGTGCAAAAAATGTCTTTTCACTTTAGAAAATTATTCCAGGTGAAAATTAAACATTTATGTGTTTTGCAGTCTCAAAAGTCTTGGGTTTTTCTCAAACGAAGATGATTTTCCACTATCTCCCTCTTTGTATCACCATGGGCTGGGTTGCCAGTGGCCAAAATCAAAGCAAAATCATTAACAGACTGAGATGTGCAATGCCAGCTTTGCTTAAAGGGTCTGATGGATGAGGATGTCCCTCACTCCAGCAGGACCCTTTTTGTAGAGCTGCCCTGTTGGCTCCATGCCCAGTGCCCACCACAGAACCACAGAATTCCAGACTGGTTTGGGTTGGAAGGACCTTAAATCTCATCCCATCCCACCTCCTGCCGTGGGTAGGGACACCTTCCACTGGCCCAGGTTGCTCCAAGCCCCGTCCAACCTGGTCTTGGACACTTCCAGGGACAGGGACGACACTGTCAGATGAGGAAGAGACACATCCAGGGCCTCCCCACCCACCCCAGTGAGCCTCACAGCACTGCAGGGGCCTGAGCTATTTATTCCTCACTAATCTAAATCCTGCTTTTAGACCAGAACTGTTCCTGGGCTCAATGCAGCAATGCAATGCTGACTGCAGTCAGAATCGATTCCACATCAAGAATTCCCCCTGGGGCTCCCGAGGCTCTCCTGCAGCTGGGGACAGGGATGCAGTCGGTGCCTGGGGGCGGATCAGGCAGCTGGCACAGAGCTGCTGGAGCCACCGTGCTCCCCTCTGGGGGCAATGGGTGACCATCCTCCACTGAGTGCCACGGTCCTGAAGAGCCCTGGAGAGCACCCCAAGGTGGCACTCAACAGCCAGGAGGAAGAGACAGCCTTCCTCTTTCAGACTTACACAGAAGCATTGACACCCCTGCCCAGCTGTCCATCATTATTGTCATCACTGTCCCACCCCAGCTGCGGTGATCTTTGGCCCCTTCTCTTCTCCCTCTGGATTTTGATTTCTGGATTTTGCTGGACCTTGACTCTCCAGGATCACTTTGCACTGTGTGTCTACAGTGAGCTTCTCCATGCTCAAACCACCTCTTCTCCTGGCACCAGGCTGGTCACAGCCTGTGCCCAGCTGCAGCAAGGGACCCACGAGGCCACAGCCAGGTATGGGATCCATGGTGGCACTGGCCAGCAGTGAGGGAGGAGGCCACGAGGAGCCAAAGGCATCGCCCTTGATTGGAGAGTCCTGACACAAATGGCAAGAGAAAAAACAAATAGGGAGGGAAATGAACAAATTATACTGATAATTGGTTTAAAAAATGCATCAAAGAAAAATGATATCCAATAATACTGCTGGTTCCTAATGAATGTGTGTGTAATAAAATCAGGCTGTTTGGGCCGTGGTTAGCCCTGCACTTCACATCCCCAGATTAAAAATGGAACATCTGTGATGATTTAATTTACATGTTAATAACAAACAGGCCTCCAGAAACCAACGAATAAATGCCTTTTATTGCCGGCGTATCTTTTCCACTGCAGCTTGAATGAAAACTCTGGTAATTAATTGTTTTAAGCGATTCTATTAAAAAGTGTCTGGAAGTGCTGTGTGCCGAATGTTTATGTGGGCAGGCAGATGAGGAGAATACAGACGAGGAAGCAGCCTGCTAATTATGTGCCTTTTTAAAATTCACTGCCTTAAAGACATGGGATACTTTTATACGTGGAAGTCGACCCAGGCGCGTTGGTTTTTTCCCCCCATTGTTCCTTTCCAGTTGAAAAGTTTGCAATTTAAAATAAATAGCAAATCCTGATGTTGCTGGTTCCTGCATGAAATGAGATGGAGGAGACAGCGCTGGCTCTGCCCGGACTTGTGGGCACTGGGAGCAGCTGAGTCTGGCTGGGGGTGGCCATGTGTCCCTGCCAGCCTTGCCATGTGGTGACAGGGCACTTGGGACAGGGGACAAGCTGTGCCCAGCTCTGTGACAGCAACTGGAGCACCGTGGGTGAGTCCTGCAGTGGCTGCAGCCTCTCCCTCGGGATGTTTGTTTTGAAAAGGAAACTCCCTCAGATGTTCTGGGCTCACAAACACAAGGAAGGCACTTCAGCTGTCAAAATGCAGAGGTAACACTGGAAATTCCATTTCTCAAGCCCTGCAAAATTCAGGCTGCAGGCTTGGATGTTCAGCATCAGTGAATCTCCTTCCCCTTGGACAGCAAAATCCAGAATGTGCCTGCACTGGCCACCCCTCTGCACTCAGAGCTCCAGAGGCAGACAGAGGCTCAGGCTGCTGCAGTGCTGGGCTCACCACTGGAGGGTCACCACAGAGCCAGGTCCCTCTCCAGCATTTGTAAAGAGCACAAAATTCACTCTCCAAAAGGAGAGAGAGGTGGCCGTGCCTAAGCACAGCCCCTTGTGCTGTAGATCACCACAAACACACCAGGAAGCTGCAGATCCAGCACCTCCACAGCTCCTGTCCAGCTGCTGATGGCCAAAATTTGGCTGCTCCCCAGGCACAGAGGGGCAGGAGATAAGGAGTCCCCAGGCTTTGAGAGCCTGTGCCAGACACAGACAAGGTGAAGCAAAGGCACCACAAGTGACAGCAAACTGTGCCATGGGCCCACCACTGTCACCAACCATGCCATAGTGTCACCAGGACAGACAGACAGAGCTCTGCCACCTCATGCGGGTTATTTATAGCAGGTGGCAGGAGGACAAATCTTCCAAACTAAAAATTACTCCTAAACCACAGCATAAATTTCATCTGACAGCAGGCGGCCAGCACAGCAATGGGAGAGGAAGCAGGGCTGCAGCAGTTGTGTTGGGTTTGCTATTAAAAAGATGAGGAAGAGAGAAAAAAAAAATACCTGCAAGGTGTGGGGTTATACACAGCTTGGAGTAATCACAGCCACGATTCTCCTGGGGTGACAGGGAGCTCTTCAGAACCGCCAACAAGAGGCTACAGTGCTCTCATGAGAAGGGGAGAGTTTTTTTCTCTCCCTCCCTCCCTCTCTGCCTTTCATGTCGTGATTGTTCAGAGCCCCGAGCTACCCCCCTTGGCCAGGGGTGTGTGGCATTCAGCAGGCAGCAAAGAAAAGCCCCCTCTCCCCTTTGTTTTGCACATGAAAAGCTCTTTCCTTCCCTGTCAGCTGAATGCCATGAGAGGGACCTTCGGTGCATGCAGAGTTGGGACAAGGCTGGCCATGGCTGGCTCCCTCCAACCCCCCCCGGCTCCCCAGGCGGGACAGCATTGAAAATAAACACGGAGGAAATCTCCATTCCATTCGAAAAGCACCTGGGAGCGTTTAGGAGGCTCCTCAGTGGGATAGAGAAAACCTTTCCTTCCTCTTCCCTCCTCCTTCCCCTCTGGTGAGGGGCTGCTCTCTACTCAGCTCCACCGAGGCTGATCCCCAGGGGATGAGGCACCTTTCCCGAAAATTTCTTGCCCCTGCGAAAGAAGAATGCTGGTTAGGCAGGGGAGCAGGAAGAGGAGAGGAAAGCAGTTCCCCGGGGATGGATATTTGCAGAGGAGGCAGCAGGAGAGAGGTGCCCGCAGGGGACACTCTGAGAGGAGCCCTGGTGCTGGGGCAGCTCCCGGAGGCAGCTGCCTCGCCTGTGTTCCCCCGGGATGAAATCACGGGCTGAAATCACATCCCAGGCACTTCCCTGGGGCCAGGACTTCGGAGGAACTTCCTAAAGGCAGCAGGAAACAGCTTGGAGAAGGGACAGGGAATGCTTGGAATGAGGAGAGATGGTTTGTGCCCGAAGTGATGGCTGAGCAGTCATTGGGGCTTTGGGATGGGCACAGCCTCTGGCACCACGGGCTGCAGGATGGACCCCCCCAGTGCCCACCCAGCTCATCCCTGCCTGCCCAGGACCCTGGGACCCCTCACTGCCACACCCCTGTGCCACTCCAAGGGCCACACATCCCCCAGTGCCCCAGAGAAACCAAATCCCCTCCTGCTCCCCCAGCGAGCAGCGGGAGTGGCCTCGTCCCAGTCTTGAACAAAAGGAAAGAGCCACTTGTCAGCTCTTCAGTCAGTCAATATTTCACTGAACTTTGTTTTCCCTATTTAGTACAATTAAAATCCCGAGGAGGAGCCTTGTATAAATCAAAGTTCTTTTAAAGTGTACCACGCAGACACGCGTATCAGAGCCGCTGCACAGCGTGTGCCAGTAAAAAATATGCAACCCCCTTTGGCAACACAAGCAGAAATAAGCAATTTGGGATCTTAAAAGATAAAAGATAATAAAAGTAATTAAGATAATTAACCACCCTGAAGAGAGAAGAATTTACTGCTGTAAATTTTGTACTTAGTTTTAGTTGGCAATATCGCAGCTGCCACTCCACTTAATATACAGCACATCCCAGCACTGCCTCCACAGCAGCTGAGAGGGACCTGGTGCCATGCTGATCTCAGGGGTTGCTCCCACCAGGTTTGGGGAGTCTGATCCGAGGTCTGAGCTGCTGGAACTGCAGGGCACCCACCTCACCTGGAATGTGAACAGCTCTGAGTAATGGCAAGGCTGAGCACATGGGATGGGATGGGATGGGATGGGATGGGATGGGATGGGATGGGATGGGATGGGACTTCTCAGCTCTCAGCCAGAGCCTGCTCATTCCCATCTCCTGTTTGCACAGGCCCAGGAACAGCCAAGTGCTCTTTCTCTCATCAGCCAGGATCCCAAACCAGCATGTTGTCTCATGTTGTCTGTCATGCTTCAGACAAACCACCTGCGAGCATCCCAAAGGAACAAAAACGCTCTTCAGAATTCTCCATTTCCTCCCAGGCTCGCTGCTGCTGTGCTTTGGTGAGCACACATCGTGCTGCTGGTATTGCTGTGCTGTTTCCCTTTCTCCCAACCCGTCTGTATCCATCTGTTGCAACCCAGCTCTGCTAACAAGCTTTGTGGGATAAGGAGTGGTTTGAGCTCCATGTGAAACAGAGGGAGCACAGCCACAGCTGGGAGCACTGACCAGCACTGCAAACCCTCTTCTTCCTCCCCTGCCCTTCCCAAGGAGCCCATTGCAGCTCTGCCATGGAGGATGTCAGGGGTCTGGGGAATGTCCTGCCCCCCTGCAGGGACACCAGGGCCAGTGTCACCTTCACTCTCTCTGCCCTCTGTCCCTTTGAGAGACAGTCCTCTCATGACAGAAACATCCATATCCCCATTCTCCTTGGGGGCACCAGCCCTGTGCACTGCTCCTGTGCAGGATCAGCCTTTCCTGTGTCCAGTCACCCACCCCAGAGCAGCCCTGGAGGGGCTTCTGCCTCTCTATTCTGCCTGGATGCTTCTGCCTCTCTATCTGGGTTTATTCTGCTGAGATGTGCAGGCTCCAATCCCCAGCACAAAGCCAGCCGTGTCCTGGTCTTGCCATGGCATTCCCACCATTCCCTTCCTGATAAATACCCAGTTTGAGGAGCATCCCTCTGGTGGCATTGCAGCACTGGGTGGTGTTTCCAGGGTTTGATGTGTAGGGCTGCTCACTCCTCTTTCATTCCTTCAGAGTCCTCTCTTTCCTCTCCTTCCTCCCAACCATCCCTCCAGCCCAGTTGCTCATCCCCAGCTGTCCATGATGCAGGCAGAGTTGGCTGAGCCAAGCCTGTGAGTCCTTGATGCTGGTGACAGGATTTTGCCTGCTCCCAGGACCACTGCCTACGCTGTCATCATCTCTGGAGCCATCCAGGAGACACAGGGTTAACGTGGCAGAAAACCAACCCAGGGACACATCCAGGTCAGAGCTGACCCGACTCATTTCAGGCACAGAACCAACGAGCTCAGTGCCAGCACCGTGAGCTGCAGGGCCGGCGGCAAGGAGCAGGGCAAGGACAGCGGTGGGGGGATGTCCCCGTGCCCACCGTGCTGTGACACACCGGGGGTGGCTCTGCGGGCACACAGCTGGTGGCAGAGCCCACCGGGCACCTTTCGGCCGTTGGGATGCTCCTGCACCCGCCGCGCTCCAGCGCTTCCACAGAAACCACATCCTGAGAGCAGCGGCCCCGCAGGCAGGAAGGAGCCCGGCCGTGGCAGCTGGGCAGGAAAGACAGAGTGGGGCTGAATTAGCACAAGAGCAGAGAAATCGCCTGGCTGCAAGGGAGGGACGGTTGCAGTTTGGAAGCATTCCCTGGTGACATGAGGGGACTGGCCATCACTCTTTGTGTCATGGGCAGTGGAGTCACCCAGAAAGAGCCTCATGAACTGTCCTACCACAGATCCAGCCTCCCTCTGCTCCTCCAAAACTAAAGTTTGTGCAGAGTGACCCCAAAAATCGTCAGCTGCTCAGCCTTTTCCACACAATCCATCACACACCATGTCCCCAAGCAGTGACAGGCTCACAGCCTCTCTGGGGTCCCCTGGTCCCCAGCAGAGCCCGCCAAAGCCTGTGGTTACCCCTCAATGCTTTGAGCTCCATGTGGGCTTTCACCTTCTTGGTCTCACCCCTAAGGACCTAAGCAAGGGTTTCACATTCCTCCTCCTTTGCCCATTCTGTTCTAGAGAAGAGTTGGAAGCAATTAGAGGATATTGGAACCAGTCTGTCCAGTGAGCATGGACATGGAAAGGGGGAGTGACACCGGGGCTGTGGGGAGAGGAAGGGAAGATCCAGCGTGGCTTCAGCTCAGTTCTCTAATGAAATGCAGTTTTTGTGATGGGGCTGTCCATGCCTGGCTGGGTCTGGCTGCATGTCTGCTGCAATAACTTTGTAATCTCCCAGCAGATTTCAACCAAATCTGACAGAAGTGTGGGGATGATGACATTCCTCCATGTTTCATGACAAAGGGCTCCTGCATGGGGAAGGCTGCCCTGTCCCTGCCCTTGTCCCTGTCCAGGGCTGGGGGCAGCTCAGCTCACTGCCACTGTGCCAAGGAGGACAGCAAAGGCTCTTCCAAACCACCCTGACTGTGAGGAACCTTCAGCAGATCTCACAAATGTCAGTGAGAGACAGACTCAAAAAACTGGGTCTGGTTCCTGAAGCCATTGAGCTGCAGGAGGTGTCAGCATTTATGGATCCAGAGTGGCCACTGTGAGAGAACAGTGAGGGTACAAACCCATGGGTTTTCAGATCCTGGGGCTTCCCTGCTCCAGCCTTTGTGCTTTCAGGGCTCATCCAACCATCCCAGATGTGTTTCGTCCCGCTTCCCCTTTTAATTTGGCAGAGAGTGAGAATCCTTCAAGTATTCCTGAAAATGCAAATGATCCTGTATTTTGCTAATTGTCTCCTCATCTACCCTGCTCTTGAGAAGCACCGAGTGCCAAGGTCTGTCATCTCTCTCCGAAACACTTCAGTCTGGGGCTGGTGGAGGGTGAGTGTCTGTATTGTGCACACAGGCGATCTCTGCAGCTCGGGAGCCTCCTCGTTTCTTTCTGAACACAACCCTTGAGTATTCCCTTCATCATTTTTCAAACCCTTTTGTAACTGGCTATTGTGCAGCACAAGAAGCTCTTAGGAGCTGAGGCTGAATTTTATTTAATTACTGAAATGCAGAGTGAGCTGTGCAAGAGCTACTCGTGCTGGCCCCTGCCCCCCTGGCACTGCCAGACCCCTCTGCTCGGAGAGGACAACCCTGGGAGCAGGACAGCCCTTTCTCCAGCACCTTTGGGATCCAGTCCCCTCTTCAAAATATCCTTGCTCTCCTTGGACAGTGTTTACACTCCCATGAGCCACATTGTGCTTTCACCGTGGTTTGAGCTTTTGCATCACTTGGGTGGTTTCTAAACAGGATCATAAGAGCTAAAAAGTGGAATCAAATTCTGTGTTCCTGGGTGCTGACTGAGCTCGAGGGGAAGGCCAAAGGAGACCCCACTGGATGGGGAGGGGTCAGTGTTTTGGCCCTGAGACAAACCAGATTCCCTTGCTGACTGATCACTGTGCTGCTGCAGAGCAGGGATGTTGCTCTGGAGCACAACAGTGCAAGATGAAGTGAAGCAAGCAGATGCTTCCCTTTACCCCGAGCAAATCTTTGTCCAGCAATTCCAGAATCAAGAGCTGCTGGTGGGGAAACCTGGGTGGGGAGAAATTAAGAAAAAAAAAAAAAAAAAAAAAAAAAAGCAGAAAAATAGGTTTATTTTATGCTAGAGTGACAAATCTATTTTGAAATGAAATCCAGAAGTGTTGCCAATGAGCCTTTGTTTGCTCTGGTACAAAAGTCCCCCAGACGGGTTCTGAGAAGGAGAAGGAGAAGGAGGAGGAGGAAGAGGAGGAGGAGGAGAAAGAGGAGAAGGAGGAGGAGAAGGAGGAGGAGGAGGGCAGCACTGCTGAGGCCCTTCTCAGCTGCATTCCAAGGGGCTTTCTGAAAAGAATGAAGTGTTGAGCGTTTGCCAAATAAAGGAGGGGGGCAAAGGTTGCTATTTATCCCAGAAAAGTGGCCAACATTATGTCTATTGATGGGAAGGAACCTGAAGAATTGTGGGAAGGAAGAAAGTTACTTCAGCTGCCAATCAAGGGCCCAAATTTCCATGAGCTGCCAATCATAATTAGAAGGAATGTGGCAGTTCAGGAAGGTCGCGGCAGCGAGGATCTCCCTGAATAAACACCAGGTCCCCATTGAACACCCTGCAAAGGCTTCAGTGATAAAAACACCAACAGCTACATCGGCGGCTGTTGTTGTTCCTCTCTCTGAGACACTACAATTTTTCTCTGGTGCCAGAGATCATCCCTGGACCTGAGCAGGTTACTGACACTTGTAGGGGCACAGACCTGTGGTGTGGGTGGGCTCCCCAGGCTGCCCTGCTGTGGAGGGGCTGTGGCACCCACTGGCATTCCCTCCAGGATGGGGTTGGAGCATCACTCCCTGGCTCTGCCTCCCCTTCCCCAGGGACAGCTCCTCCCTGGAGGATTTTGGGATCCAGGCTATTTGAGCTTTGTTTGATAACATGACTTTTCTAGCTGATAGCACAAAAAACAGGAATAAAAGGAGCTCAGCACCCCAGGAAAGGTGAGGCTAACGCTGCTCTGAGAAACAGCTCCCCAGAGTTTCCGAGGCCACTGTGGGGTGGGAGCTGGGCAAGGCAGGGCTGGCTGGGGTGTGGGTTTATCACCCCAGGGTGATGCAGTTCCCAAGGATGAGCCCTGGAGGGACAGGAAGGTTCCCCCATGTGCAGGCAGCTCGCCCCCAAGCCAGCCCAGCTCCCACAGCATCTTGCAATCCCGAGGGAAAGGAACCACCTGTACAGCATCTCTGCTCATGGAAATGGACAGCAGTGCCCTGGCAGCAGCTTTTCAGAAAGGAGACATCTCCCAGCTTGGCAGTAATCCAAAATGTGATGGGAGAAGCACCAGAACTAAGAAGCAAAATTTCCACCCCCAAAGGGCTTTAAACCAGCCCCCAGGAGCGTGGCACCAGCTCCTCATCCAGGACAGCAGCCCTGTGAGGGCAGCCCAGCCCTGGCACTCGGCACACCAGAGCCCCGGGAGCTGCTCTCTCCCAACCACAGCCTACTCCGGAGAAAATTGTTTCTGGGCAGGGAACCAGCAACGAGCCCTCGGGCTGGAGTGGGCTGTGAGGGAGGCACAGCCAAGACCCCCTGCCAGGAGTAATTCCAGCCTCACCAGACAAATTCTCTTACACATTCAGGCTGTTTTCAGTAACAACCACACCGGTTTTGCTCTGAGGATGCTGCTCAGTGCCCAGGGACAGCAAAGGAAATCTGTCCTGCATCCAACCAAGCTGTTATGTTCTCCTTGGAGAATGGAAGTTGTCTCTGCTTGTGGCAGAGGGCTGGAACTGGATGGCCTTTAAGGTCCCTTTTATCCCAAACCAGGCTGTGCTTCCATGATTCTCCACTCCACTGTAACACACTCTGCAGTAAATCCACGCACTGTGAGCTGCTGATGTTTAAAAATCATTCCAGGGCACAGGCAGGAGACACCCACGAGTGTGAGCACACCTGAACAGCCCCAAATACCACTGGGCTGGATGAGAAGGCAGGATGGAAACAGGATGGAAACAGGATGGAAGTAAGATGGAAGGAGGATGGAAACAGGATGGAAGCAGGATGGAAACAGGATGGAAGCAGGATGGAAGCAGGATGGAAGCACGCTGGGAGCTGGGAGCTGTGCAGGCACACCAACCCTTGTCTGACAGTGCTGACAGTGATTCCCAGCGCCTGCAGACACAGCAGACAGGCAGCTCCTATATAGGGAGTGACATTCCCAGCGGAGAGGAGAGCTCCAGCTCTGTGTTTCTCCCACGGGCTCTTCCAGCCTCCACATCCCCCGAGGTGAAATTGGGTGCTGGACATGAGTCCTCCTGTGTGCTGAGGTGGCTGCAGTGAGCAGGGGCTGCAGAGCCCTGTGTCCAGTGCTCCAGGCACAGGCACTGGGGGTGTGCACAGGGTGTTCCCGGGGCTGCTGGAAGCTCTTGGCACGTGGTGCTAATGCGATGTGACTCCCAGCCCTGCGCTGCCTGCTGCAACATGCTCCCCTTCAGAGCCGCACAGGCACACGATATTTCACTTAATGTCTTCTGAGCCTTTTTGTTCTACGTGTATTTAAAAATTAGATGTTTAACTGCCTCCTTGGAGATGGGGCTTTTGAGGCAAAAATGAAACCTCTCACATGGCTTTAACAGAACTGGTGATAAAATGCAACTGTGAGCTTGACTGAAAAAAATATCCTGCACAGTCATTTCCTCTGCAGCCGTGATCATTCAAACAGCCAAGCACTGGCCTGACAATATTTAAAACAAATTGAAACAAACAAAATGCATTTTATGCCCACTCCTGTCTTCGGCTGTGCAGTTCATGTGTGGAGGCACCTGGCAGAAATCTTACTTCAGAAAAGGAATTCAGGACCATTTATTGTACTGCAAAACATTGAACAGAAGTCCTAGAATTTGACTTAGTGGCCCCTAAGTGACTTGTCAGCAGGTTCTGGCTGTCCCAGCCTTGCATGATGCTGGGTCAGACCTTTCCTGCCTGCCCTGTGCCCAACCAATGCTCCATGTGGGGCACATCCACAATGCCCTTGGTGTTTAATTAGGAGGGATATTGAGACCATCAAGGGGTGCTTGGAGCACCCCTCAGTGGGGTTGAGAGAGCAGCTCCATGGCATTCCCATGATGGAGCAGAGCCCACAACATGCCCATGATGGAGCACAGCCAGTGTCTGTCGTGTGACACATGGAGCCATCTGCCCAGTGCTCCCTGTCCTCCCTCCCTTTGACACTCATTTATTTACTCCTTGGGGCAGGGAGCTGTGGGGCTCCAGGGATTGATGCTCAACAAGGGGTTTCCCATAAAGGGCTGGGGTGTCCTTTGTGTCACACCCCTGAGGCTCACCCAGGGACTGTCCCCTGCCCACAGGTGCCCTGACAAGGGGCATTAGGTGTGCGCAGCATGCCCAGATCCTTGGCAGTGCTCTCAGCCCACCACCAGGGCTTTTTAGGCATCATCTCCCAGTGGAGAACCTGTTCCAGCAGCCCCAGCCAGCCTGGGCAGGTTGGTGTGGGGCCATGGCTGTGAATGAGTGACACAAATCCCAGGAGCCCATCTCCCTGTGTGATGAGCAGTGCCCTGGTGCAAACCTGGCCCCCGGGAAGCCGGGAAGGCACTGAGGGGTCCAGCCCTGCACCGCGGCCGCTTCCTGAGTGAGGGAACCCCCTCGAGCAAGGGCATTTCCAGGGGATGTTGTAATGCAGCAGGAGCCCTCCCTGCTCCCCGGGGGGGGAGTTGTTTTGGTCCTCCTCCAGCCGGTCTGTACCAGTCCCCCCAAACCCTCCCCTCTCCTCGGCTGTGAGCATTTAGGGAATGCTGGATGTGCTGCAGGATGCCAGCGCTGCCGATCTCATGCAGAAGTGTGGGTCGGGGATGGAGCAGCCCCACACCCCGGCTGTCCCCACTCACACGGGTGTCCTCTGCCCACATCCCCACCCCAGGACACCGTGTGCTCATACCACAATGGCATTGGATCCCCATGGCTCTGTGCAGCACCGGGGCCCGAGCTCCTCCGAGGTGCAGGAATGGTGCTCGGATAATCGATACCAGCAGCGTCAGGGTTTACAAATCTTGTATCATTCATGCAAATGGGAAATGATGAAAAATAACCCTTCCCTGCCCTTCGTGCAGGCAGCTGGAGAAGCTTGCCCTTTTCTTAGTGTTAGTTAAGGCTAACATTAAAATACTCTCTACATTCTTGGTGCCTGTTCAATATATTTTATATAAGTTTAATAAAAAAAATTGCTAAGATCATTGGAAGGGTAAATAACTGCCATGCTGACATTGCTTCTATTTAAATCAGCTACACACTGCGTGCGTACATCGTTTGCATAAAACAATATTCAAGTAGGGTGATTTTAATGTTCTGTGCTATTTCTGACTCTCTCTGGATTGCTGTTTGCATATATTTGCATACCCTAGGAGAATTAAACTAGGAGTATGTAAATGAGCTTGCAGGCTCTGTGGTGGAGGAGTTTCTTCAGTTCTACAAAGCAGCTCCCCCAGCTTCCCCTGCCGCTGTGGCGTGGCCGGGACCGGGACCGAACCGGCAGCGCCGGGGGCTCCGAGCAGCCTGGCTGGGGGGCACAGGGCAGTGACCACCCCCAGGTTCCTCCTGCTCCCTCCTCTCGTGTCCGCACAGTGCTCCAGGGTGTCCCCACAAGCCGCCAGATCTGCACCTCGCTTTCCCCCTGGGATTCATCTCCCCTTTCCAGGAGGGCTCTGGGCAAATGGGCAGGCACTGCTGGAGAGCAGGGAGAGCTCCTCGGCCTTATCCCGGCAGGAGCAGGCAAAGGAGCAGTGATGGGTTTCTGCAGGAGCTGAGTGAACTGTTCCCATCAGGATAAATCCACATCCCTTCTACTGGACTGGGCTTTTCCCCACGCCGACACGCTGCTGAGCACCGCAGCGGTACAAACCGAGGAGCATCTCTGCAGGGAACCGGCAAGGTCCAAAAACCCCAAACAAAGGCTCTCCCAGTGCTCCCTGCCCTTCCAAGGGGAGTGAGGATGGTGGGAACAATTTCCAGTGCCGTGTGATGAATCTCCGAGAGGCCACATGGGGGCTTAATTAAGCAGCCTGGTGAAGTCTCAGATTTTCCTGCTGATAATTGCTGAGCAGCCTTTGCACCGCCTGCCTCTCGCCACCGGCACGCCTGGGAGCACCGAGCCCGGGCTCGGCCACAGCAGAGCCCCCTGTGCTGTTGGATGCCAGACTCCTCCGGGAGCACTTGGAGAGCACCGCGGTGTGAGGCACCCTCTGCGGGAGAAAAGGATGGCCATGCCCTGGTGACAGCCCTGCAGGGAGAGAGTCACCTCCTCCCTCACTCTGAGGCACCTGGTGGTGCAGCTCTGTGCACCCCCTGCTCAGCCTCTGTCCCCTGGGCACTCTGGGATCCCTCCCAAAGGATTAAATCATCTGACCGCAGTGTTAATCTAGAGGATATTCGGTTATTTGCAGCAGTTTGCTGCCATCACAGAGCGCTGTGCCTGGTGCAGCCGGCTGGGCGCTCCCTCAAAAGCAGCCAGCTCTTGGGCAAACCCACTGATTCACCAGTAGCTAAAATGCTGGAGATGCTGATCTCTGCACAAAGGGTCTCAGCACCCCAGAGACCAGCCAGACACTGCACAGGGCTGCTCCACACTCCCAGGGGAGCCATGGAAAGGAGGGGCAGTGAGATGGGACAGATTCACAGGATTCCCAGTACTGCCTGGGAGCGCCCTGGGGACAAGGCACATTTTTGGAAAAGCACAGGTGAGCACACTGGGTCCAGGGACATCAGATGTGTGCAAAACTGGACTGGGATGCTTTGTACCATGCACCAGGTATCATCATTTCATCTCTCATAGGGGACAAATCCAGAGCAGCAGCTGCTGACCAGGATGACCAAGGGAACTGGAATGGCTCCTCCATAAGTGAGAGGCTCCTCCAGAGCCTGAGCACAGCCATGACCACCCTGCTCAGCCTGCCACACACAGAAATTCTGTGGTGCCTGTTCCCAGAGCTGGTGGCTCCACATCTTGTTGGAGGCATCTTTTCAATAATTAAAGAGGTATTGGCTTGTTGAGCTGGAGAGATCATTGCTGTGGAGAGACTGGTAATAACTTCCCACCACAGAAGGACTTTTTCATTCTCCTGCTGATCATGACTTGGCTTTACTGTAAATTAAACACATCCTCACCGACACCTGAAGGTTAAGGGGGATTTTCCTGCACTAAATCAAAGCGGACACCGGTTTCTTCTGTAGGAAGAATCTGAACTGGCTTAAAAGGTCAAACAGTTCGGCACAGGATTTGGGTGGTTGTTTAAGGTCATCAGGCAGCCTGCTCGTGTCAATACATCAATTATTAACAAGTCATTGGAGTTAAAGTGAATTAGTCTTTTCTCTTCCCATCCTGTTAACAGGATTAGCAAAGAGTAAATAAAAATAGCAGTAGAGGTGAGCAAAGCAGGGGCTCCAAGCCACTCAAGCAGCTCAAAGGCAAGTGCAAGGCAACATCCCTATGCCCCCACCCCCATAGGAACCTAGTGCTCTGTGTCCACCCAGGCTGGCTCTGATGGGGCTCCCAAGCCTCTCTTTGCCTGCACACATCTCGGCAAGATCACAGGGGCCAGGCTGGTCACCAGCTGGGGAATTCTTGTGGAATACTCAAGCCTTTGCAGCCAGGATGGCCTCAAGCCAGGGAGGGATGCTCATGGCAGGACTGGGCATCCCACTGAGCACTGGCCAGGTCTGGAGTCCAGAGCCACTCCCAACAGCCAGGGACCCTCCACTCTCACCTTGTTTTCCCAGCAGCTGTGGTGAGCACCACCCTGAGAAGGCTGGGCCAGGACTGGGTGCTGGATAACTGCACCCATTCCCATAAGAGACAGGATTCATCCCCAGTTGGTGGGCTCAGACCCAGCTGCAACAGCAAACAGGAATTAAAACCTCAAGAAGAGTGAGAGACTGTTTACACCTACTGTGCAAGGGATTGGTAACATGTTCAGTGAAACAAGAACATGCTTGCTTTTTTTGTTGTCTTTTTTTTCCTGTGCCCCATCGCTACAGCAGCACTGGTGTGACACTGGAGCTTCCTCTCAGGATGGAAGGGTCTGGCAGTGCTTGGCAGAATTCATTCCTGGTGAGCAGGAGGAATCAGAAGATCTGGCCCTGGGAAGGAGCTGAGCTGGCTCCAACAGCCAGCACAGGGTTTGGATCTGGATCCTCTTTTATGGTGGGTGGAAAATCATTTACCATATTTACATTTTTTCATGACATTTTTGATTTTTCATATCCAACTTGGACCAAAATTTTGAAACTCTTTTACATTGCCAAAGATTTTACCTCTTCCTTCCTTCTCAGTAGCAAAACAGGAGGGCAAGGGACTGAAGCCAAGGAGAAAAGAAAAAGAAGATAAAAGAAGAATCATTCTTTCACAGAATTTGTGGCATGCTTAAAAGAAAAAAAAAATCCTACAGGGAAAATTTTTAATGTTTTAACAGTCTTTTTATCACATCAAAATTTTAAGATATATTTTTGTCTTGCATTAGTTTTAATAAACGTGTCTTAGCGGTTCCTTTTATCGCTGTTCCTGGACTAATTAAATGTACACATACATTTTTAAATGTTCACTTTGCTTCAGCACTCACTGGTTCAGTTTTATTTAAGAGCTTATTTAACACCTTGCACAAAGCCCTTTGAAATTCCTTCCAGGAAATGTCACACCTTGCAGAGGGAACGCAGCCCTCCGAGAACACAGACCCACATTTGTACTTACAGGCAAACGCATCAACACGCAGGGAAAGGGCTGGGGGGGCTGGGGGTCCCCGTGTCTCCCAGTGCTCAGGTACAGGCAGGGGGCTGCTCACTGCTTCCCCAAACTGCCCAAATATGCTGCCTGTGTGTGCTCTGGTTCTGAGAGCCAGGACAGGGGGTGCAGGTTGTGCCAGACCAGGTCAGGGCTCTCCTGAGGAGCAGGGCCAGGAGGTGCAGGTGGTGTTGGACCAGCTGAGGATTCCTTGGCTGCAGAATCCCAGGATGATGGGAGCCTGGTCAGCCTGGAACACCCTGGGAACAGAGCAGCAGAAAGGATCTGTCCACCTGCAGCACTTCTTCAGCTTGAAGGATCAGCACGGACCAGGCAGGTGCATTAAATGAATGTGCATTAAGGCAGCAAAGTTAAACACGAGGTCCCCTCCGTGGCTTTGCCAGGAATTCAGGCATCTCTCATCCCCACCAGCCCATGGATTGCACCAGCCTGTGCCTGCTCACCTGCTCTCCTGCAGCAGATGCCAAGTCCCTTTTTGTCCATGGCCCAAATCCACTCTCTCCTCCAGAAATCTCCCCTCTCCCCCAGATCCGTGGTGTTATTTGTTTAAAATAAGACACTGGCACTTGTCAGGAGACTTTTTGCAGCGTATTGTTTTAAAGAAGACATTCAATTACCTCGGCTGCAATGCTTCACTGTGCTCTGATGATCTACTAAGGGAAAAATAACTAATATGTAGCATGTTGTGTCATAGACAATTATAGAGAACATCGCTTTTAAGGAAACAAGACTTGTGCCCAATTGTGCGAGATTTATTAAGTTTGCTGTTTTACAGCAACACGGCAAACTCAGGGAGGGGAACACATTTGCATCTCCTCCCCAAACCCCTTGCTGCAGGAGGAGAGGACTGATTTTCCTTCCCTCATTAAAAGATGAGGAGCTGGTGAGGCTGCGAAGGACTGAGATAAACATCTCGACAGACACACGATTATTTCCTCCTTTAGTTTTACACAGCGTGAGGTTCTTATGTGGAAACAAAGTGATTTGGCTATAGATTTATAGAGGGAGCAAATGATTTGGTCCTACATGATGGAGCATATCATGCATATTCCGTGCCTTCGCTCGTGGGCATTCTCAGCTCGGCGCAGCTGATGGCGGGAGGCAGGAGGGAGAGGAGCTGGGAATGTGACATTATGCACAAGAGGGAACGCTGCGAGGATTTCACATCTCCTCTGGTGAACAATGTGACTGAGAAATGCACTTACTGGAAAGGATAACTTAATTCATCCACCAGGCAGCAAGCATCCAGGAATCTGCACAGCAGAGAGGGGTCTGGAGAGCCCCAGGGACAGGGATAACAGGGACAGGAGCACAGAGGAGCCTTGGCAGAGGTGGATCCTCCTGCCCCTCCTGCCTTCACTGCCATGGACTGCACTCCCTCACAGACCACGGGCACTTCTTGGCAATGTTTTTTATTTGAGTGCTAATCTGTCCACACACAAGCGAAGACCCTGCTCCAAGGATCTTGCAGTTTAAGACCTTGATCCTGTAGACTTACCAAAGTGCTTCGTTTTAAGCGCGTGATTAATGCTGTTGACTCTGGTGCTTAAAATTCAGCATCATAGAACTGTTTGGGGGCTGGAGCTGACAGCCAGAGTCCTCTGGAGATGTTAATGTGCCTTAGCAGAAAACATAACAGTGCATCCATGGGAGGTGCCTGCAGAGTCACCCAGAAATAGCACAAGGAACAGCTATTTTTTCCCAGGAAGAGGAGCCTGGGAGCAGAGATCCATGCTCTCAGTTGGCAGGAGATGACTTAGATAGGCTTTGAGGTGGTGGGCATTTCTGCAAGCATTTGGATGCGATTCATGAAGAAGCTTATGGGGTGTGATTGATGGGTTTGCAGTCTTCACTGAGAAAGCAAGAGAGGGCTAAAAACAATGAATAAGTCTTTAAGGAATTCAAAATTCCCACCCAGCACATTTGTCTTTTCCGTTGGCTATAAATGGGCCGGGAGTGGGGTAGCATCATTCCCGCATTGCTGGAAAGTGCAGGGCAGCCTTCACACCACCCACCGCAGCGATAAACAATGTTCTCATGAGCCTGCTGCTATTTATAGCAGCGATCCTATTTCACACATATTTGCCTCAGTTACTGAGCAAGGGCACTTTCCTGGCCCTGATGGATCTGAGCACATCCAGCTGCCGATCCCAGGGGAGGGCTGCCATCCCGGGGATGCAGCGCTCTGTCTCTGCACAAACCATCACCTGGGATGAGCAGCACAGGATGTCATTAATGGCACAGGTACAATGCACACACACATCTGAGCTTCCCACCTGGGCGGGAGAGGGAGGAGAGCAGAAGAGATGGGGGAAGGATTTTAAAGGATGAATGATCTGTTTCCTGCTCAGAACTCAGGCATATCCAATAACCTCAAGCAAAGCAAATCTCAGCCTGAATTAAAGGCTCTAGTGGGCTGGATTCTCCTAAACATTCCGCACCAATTGCAAACCCTCCAGTTTCAGGCTCATCTGCTATTGCTGTACCATCGCCTGAGCTGGTGTCCTCACTTGCTCTGAAGTGCTTTAGGCAGAAACCAGCTCATGTTTGAGGGAAGAGGTGCCAACAGAGAAGAGCAAGCAGAGATCCAGCACCACTGATGGGAGCTGATGGCTCAGCAGCAGTGGCTGAGCTCCTGCCTCTCCCTGGGGCAGCAGCGCCTCCTGCACCCAGCTCTGACACCTGCCCAGGTGTGAGGTACCTGGCAAGTGTGTGCCAGCCCCTTGTCTCAGCTCCCAGCTACCTCCTGAGCCACCACCTCCTCTACATCACAAAGAGAAGAAGGAGCCACGAGCCAGACCCAAGAAGAGGGCTGAGCTGCTCCCCATCACCATAACACCATGGCAGGGTGACATGAGCAAGCAAACACAGGGCTTTGGGGGTGCTGGGCTTTTCCTCTGTTATTAGCCTGAAAAATCCTCCTAGCTGGGATAGGAACAAAATGCACCTTCTGGCCTGGTGATTTATAGCTGTGCTTTGCTTGTCTTGTTTCCCTCAGCGTGATATGCAAATCTCAGCAACAGGGAATGCAGCGAGCTCTTCCTGCTGTAAATTCACTCTGCCCAGACCCAGAACACCCTCTCAGAGACAGCCCAGGGGAGCCCTTTAACTACCACTGCCAGACAAGGGACAGCTCCTCTGCAGCTCCTGGGGACCTGGCAGCTCAGCGGTGGCATCAGCTCATGTTTCCCAGGGTGGGTTGTGTCACACAAGATGTTTGAGCATTCCCTGGTTAATGTGACTTTGAGCTCCTCCTCCCGGCCCCAAGAGATGCCCAGCCCCAGAGAAGCTCAGCCCTGAGTCTGACCGGGAAGATACAAAAGCCCCAGGGCCATGTCGGGGGTGGGCATGGGAGCCAGGGTCTCAACATTCCTGCTGTCTTCCTGCATGGAGATGGCAAAGGGGACTCCAGAAGTGTCAGATCCATCTGACACTAGGAAAATTCTTATAAATAAAATAGTTCCCATAAAATCTGTATGAGATCTCCACAGTCCATCTTATACAGACAGTAATAAAGGAAAGGCACAGTAGAAGCTGCCAGAGCCACCATCTTGTGACAAGAAATCTGATTTTAAGAAGTATGAAAAGAAAAGCCGTTTACTCACTATTAACGTTTTAAGTGTGTGTTAGCAATGAGGGCCAACACATTTCTGACACTTTGGGTGATCCAGAGAGGTCCAAACAGCTCAGCTGGTGCAGGAGCATTTCTGCACTGCCAGCAGGGCTGCAAAGCCTGCACGGGGACTCCTGGGACATGAAGATGGCAAACTGCACTAGATGGCTCTGTGCCATCACCCAGGTCACAATCCTTCCTCCAGCAAAGCTTAAGTTTTTTTAAACCCTCCTAATCAACCCAAGAACTACCTGATGTTGCTGTGAAAGGATGGGTGTGTGATGTGGGTGAAAGGCAAAATCCAACCATGTTCATCATTTTCTGTCACCTTTTGAAAACCAGCAGCCCCAGCCCAAGATGTGCCTCCAGTTCCATTTTCTCATCACATCTGGAAGGGACAGTGGATAGTGATTCCCAATGCTCACAGATATTCATCCAGCTCCTGGAAGTCATTCCTCACCTGTTCAAACCTTTGTCATCGAAGCATTTAGAGCATGAAACCAAATTAAAGATCAAGCTCTTGCTGTTACAATGGAAGAGCTACAAGAATTAGCACTTAAGCTGCATTAGCAGGAGGCATTTCTAATGACATTGCACCCACATTTATCTTTGGTGATTACTCAGGGCACACCAAGGGGAGCTCTCATTCTTGGGCACATTATCTACAGGCAGCAAGTTTTTCCTGTATCCTGTGCTGCACAGAGCACTGTGCAGGATCAAGTGTTCAGTCATGCCTCAGGAAACATGGCAGGTGAGGTAACTGCAGGAGATCTGCTGAGGGACCTCTCCAGGGAAGCGACAACGGAGAAGACACAGAAAACTGAGCCCAGAACAGTCCTGGACAAGGCTGGGGTGATGGACACACAAGAAAATGTTGGTGAGGATAAAGTCTGGGTGGGAGCCCTTGCCCAGGCACTGCTGGTGCTCCCTGAGTGCCCTGTGCAGTGAGAGTGGAGCAGACACTGGGCAGCAGAGCTCACGGGGACAGGAGCTGCAGCTGTCAGTTGAGCCTGTGTCTTTATAATATAAAGAATTCTCAGCACCACTGGCTCATGTTGGAGCAGACTGTAAGCACTCTGTAAGCTGCTCTGCCCTCCAGCAAGGGAGGTTAATGTTATTCACTCCAGTCTGCAGAGAAGGACGCAAAACCATGGAGAGGTTACGGGCCAGATAACCAAAAATGGCTTTTAGTTCTGGGCACTTTCATTTTACACTGTCTGACCTCTGAAGTACTATCAGTCAGATTTTCAAAGGCATTGAGCAGATCCTGCTTTCACTGACCTTAAACACGGAGACACACAAAATTAAAGGGAACTCTACAGACTGTTGGCCAGAGCGAGCCCATGAGCCATCGGTCAGAGAGAGGAAGAGGGAGCTGGAGGTCACTAGAGCTGAGTCACGCATACACCTCTGGCTTTTTTGAGTTTCTTTTACCAAATCAAAGGCCAGCATGGTGTGGGAACAGGCAGGTATGAGCTGCCTGTTAACTAATTTGAACTGAAAATGGCAAGAAGTTTTCCACTTCCAGAGTTCAGAGGTGCAGAGCAGCACCTCGCATTCCCACCCACCTCCTGGGGGTCTTTCATAACAGTCCTAAGGTGTGCAATAGGATGACTTTTCTTCCCACTGCCCACCCCCAAAAGATGCCCCCTTTATTCTTCCTGCTGCCACAGTGCTCAGCCTGTGTCCTGCCCCCTGAGCAGCTCCCAAGCAGCACAGCCTCCCTCCGAGAATCCCCAGCCAGAGAATTTTTATTCAAGACTCAAATAATATTTCATGGATATTCCAAAAGTTGGGTAAATTCTTTCTCTCAACCTTCATTATCTTAAAAGCTTCCCAACCCCGAGACTGTAATTATGTGCATGAATAATGAGATTAGTATATCCATCAGCTAGCTCCTGCTCCATCTCTGTAGGTACAGGAGGCCTTTGTGGGAAGCCCTCTGTGCTCAGATTCCAGCAGCAGCAGCTTCCAAGGCTACCGTGGGAACCACCATGGTTGTTCTGACTCCTGCTCCTCACAGAAATCCAAAGTTTCATTGGGATATGGTGGGAAGATGGTGAAGCTGAGGCAGGCACCTCACAGCATCCACACAGCATCTGCCACCCTGAGCACCCCTGGGAGTGTGCAGTAGGGAAGGGACTAGTGAGGGATGGAGAGAGGGAGTGCTCTCAGGGTGTCACAGAATGTCCCAGGGTGCCACAACCATACCAATGACACCCTGTGGCTGATGCAGCATCGTTGTTTGTCAATGGGCACAAATGGATGATGGCTGAAGGAATGGCAATGGGAATGTGGCAGCGGCTCCATCGGCACCAGGCACTGGCTGGGAAGGGCTGAGCAGCTGGTGAGCGAGGCACACGCCCTGGTACCCACACCCAAACCCATATCCACACCCATGTCACTCGTGCTGGCGTGTTGAAGAACCTGTCTGCATTCCAGGAATGTGTTCGGGGAAACGTACATGGAGAAATGCCTCACAATGGGAACAACCTTCCCTGCACCCGGCTGCGGAGCTGCTCCTTGACTGTAATTGGGGACCTGGTAATTAGATGATGGCAAAGTGTACCAGCAGCTCAGTTTTCATTCTGTGGTCCAAATTACAAACCATCATATTTTGAAAGTGATGCTGACATTCCTCAGCCAGGAGCCTTTGCCAAAAACAACTTGAGCAAGGCTTGTCTTGGCACCGAATCAAACTCGGGGCCCCAGCAGCGAAACTGAAAACATTTACACAGCTGGACCCAAATCACCCGATTTTCTAAAGAGTTTGTCAGAGCCTGAAGCTCTTGGTATATTTCTGCCTGTTTTAAAGGGGCCTGTGTTCTCACAATCCCCCAGCTCTCCACACAGAGAAAATAAAATACTTGAGGAAAAGTGGGTGGTCTTTCCATTGCAGTCCGAAAAAATAATCCAGAAAAGTCTCATGAGGAAAATGCGAATGAGCTCGGTGTTCACCCAACCCATCCACAGATGTGCCAGACATATTTCATTTGCATATATAGATATGGAAACCTCATCATTTTGCTGTACGTATGTAATGGCTAATAAATGCATTAGCAAACCACTAATGAAAACAAATTGGAGCCAGTGTCAGGAATTACGCCAGCGTGAGGAATTACCTTGCTGCATTTTTTCCTATCTAAATGTCCTGACGATATTTTTTTATTACATCAGTCATACCCGCTGCGTATGCATTATCCATCCCTCATCCCAGCCAGGGCCAATTCCTCTTGGGCTCTTTGGAATCATCCTTCCCAGCAGTGTGGGCACAGGCATGGGCACTCACACCTTCCCAAAATGTCACCGTGCCCACCAACAGCTGTCACACTACCGGTGACACCGTTCCTGTTGCAGGGAGCGAAGACCAGGCAGCAAGTTTCCATTTTGTGCCTGTTTCTGTGTTTTTTCCTTGGAAAAACAGGTCTTGTTTTTTCACATACAAGGGAGAGAGCCTGAAAAACTGGGAGAAATGGCCACAATTGGTTCCAGGCCTCGGGAGGGCTGTAGGGACCTGTCTTGGTGCTGCAGGTTCAGGCTCCCTCTCCCTACCTAAGTCTGCCACTGGGTATTTGCCCCTGTTCCTTTTCTTTCCTGCATGCTGCCTGATTATT
>VWYP01019711.1:0-36490 GCA_013400435.1 Pycnonotus jocosus
CTGCCAGGAGCTCCTGTCCCCTCCAGCCCCACGTGCTGTCCCTCTTGGTTCTGCAGCAGGTGCCAAACACAGCGCTGGGAGGGGTGGGGGTGTCAGAAATGCAGACAGACAGTATTAGATGGATGATGCATCAAATCCTAAACTGATAAGAGATGGGACAATCAGTGTGTTGTCAAAAGGCCAGGAAGGCTCTCTTAAATAGGCTAAACAGTCTGGACAGGAAGAAGCAATGAGCAGCACAGAAACAACAGCACCACTTTGTTTTTCTGGCTGGGCTGTGTATGTTGCCATCTGTGCTGTGCTCTGTGACCATCCTGTGGTGCTGGAATTGCTCCCCCAGAGCAGGCTCACAGCCTGGAGCCGT
Organism: Pycnonotus jocosus; assembly: GCA_013400435.1. Classification (NCBI taxonomy): domain Eukaryota; kingdom Metazoa; phylum Chordata; class Aves; order Passeriformes; family Pycnonotidae; genus Pycnonotus; species Pycnonotus jocosus. Next base: position 365 of record VWYP01019711.1, read on the forward strand.
GGCTGGCATTGCTCTGGGGTGCCAAGGGCAGCTTTGACATGACCTTGCCATGGGCTGGATCTTCCCCTCTCCTGGTTGTCTCCACTCCAAGGAGTCCCTGGGCTGATGGTGATTTGGCTGTAGTAGCACAGCTGAGCCTGCCTTAATCCCTGTTTTTAGACTGGCTAAAGTTGTTTTCACTTATCTGTGAAACTGTTGAGCTGTGTTACACAACATGAATAAGCCAACCCTTGAGTTTGGTCTTACAGCTTTGCAGAATGGCAGAGAGAGCTCTCAGGGAATGGCCACACCACCAGGATTTTACCCCACATTGATCTCCCATCTGAGGAAGGGCAGTGCTGGGGCAGGGGTGGGACAGCGAGGTACTGGATGTGATTTACCCTTGTGTGGCATCTCCATCAATGTCCCCTGTTGGAATTCCTGGCTCTTTTTCCTGCGCCAAGGTCAGGGCCAATAAAGCTCTGGAGATGTTGTTTTTGAAGTCTCACTCTGAAGTTTGTTATCCTTATCTATTACAAACTCACGAGATGTGAGCTCTCCTTAACAAGTCGAGCTAGTGAGCTAAAATGGTGTCTGTTCAAGGCTATTTAAGTCCCAACTATCCAATAAACAGTTGACATCTATATTATTTATGTTTTTGACCCAATGCCTTACTACCCAAGGTCTGCAATGCGGACCTCACTAACCAATCAAAGAAATCACCCAAACCCATGAAGAAGAAGGAAGAAGGTGTAAAAAAGACAATCCACATCCAAAATTCTCCATCTTGGCTCCTGTCGTTATTTTACACTACAATGACACAGACTTCCTGATTCAGAAGGTTGAAAATTGACTCCTTTATTTTTGGGATGTATCTCCCTTTTTATACTATTTTACACAGACCAGTTTGATTGGTGAAACAAGGGCAAACCTCTTCAATTATATTGGTCAAACCAGAGGGGATATCAAAGAGAAATCCCTCCCAAGAAAAAGAAATGCACAACATAGTACAGTTTAAAAAAAAATTGTCCTGTTTACAGAAAATTCCCTGAGAAAGGAATTTCAGAAACCAAAACATCTCAGGCGTGGAACCAGGGCTACAGGCTCCCATGTATCACCACGCACTAAAATCCCAAATCTAAGTTTTTCTTCCAGCGAGATCACACGACGCTATCCAAACTACATCCCCGTGATCCCAGTGCTATGGCTCATTTTTGGAAGCCTGTTTTAAGGCCTCAGCTCAAACGCAGTGCTTCCCTGTCAGCACAGAGAGTCCAAAATTCCGATCATCCAGATTCCCCCTGGCTGAGCTGCCGGTGCTGCGGCAGGGACAGGCGCTGCTGTGAGCAGCAGGACGGGGCTGTGGCTGTCCCGGGAAGGGGCTGGCAGTGCTGGGAGCTCTGCACTGGAGCCTGGCTGCCTTCGGGAGGGCTGGCAGTGCTGGGAGCTCTGCACTGGAGCGGGGCTGTCCCGGGAAGGGGCTGGCAGTGCTGGGAGCTCTGCACTGGAGCCTGGCTGCCCTCCGGAGGGCTGGCAGTGCTGGGGTGCGCTCACAGCCCTGTGTGTCCCTGTGCTTGCAGCGCAGCCATGTGATGCCGGAGGAGCGCGGTGGCGATGATATGGAATGTGGGCAGCTGCCTTCGGACACGCTCCGACAGGTGACGGTCCAGCGCCACCCCCTCTACGGATTCGGCTTTGTGGCTGGCAGCGAGAGGCCGGTGGTGGTGCGCTCGGTGGCAGCAGGTAGGGTGTAGGGTTGGTCCTGGACACAGCTGCAGCGTGCCCGGAGACACAGCGGCGCTTCCCCCTGCTGGGACACCCCTCCCTGGGCTCCTGTCCTCTCCTGTCCCCTCTGGCGGGCCTGCAGGGTGTCCTCCGCAGCCTTCACATAGGTGGGCAAATGCTTTGGGGATGCTTGGGACCCTCCTGCTTCACCCTCCACCCCGCAGCTCCGGGATGCCCGGGTTGGCCCTGACCCTCTCTCCTGGCAGGCGGCCCCTCTGAGGATAAACTCCTGCCAGGAGACCAGATCTTGGCCATCAACGATGAGGATGTGAGTGAAGCCCCCAGAGAGAGATTCATCGAGCTGGTCAGGTGAGGACAGCGCTTGTCCCTCATCGCCTCTGGGGAGGGGCTCACGCCAGGCTGCTGCGGTGTCAGTGCACACCCACGTCACCAATGGTCACTGCTGGGGTGGGGAATTCTCAGCCTGAGCAAGGGGTGTGCCTTGGAGCAAATGCCATAGCCCTTCCCAGCTGGCCAAGAGATGGGAAAGTGTCCACAGCCACGTTGTCCAGCACCCCAAGGAGCCCACAGAGGTCCCGGCCACCCCTGGGTTGGGAAGGGTGGGATGTGCTCTCAGTTGTACATGTTGAGGTCCATCACCATAAGGTCCCATCCATCCTCATTTCTCCTTTTCTGTCACAGGAAGGCCGAGGACTTCATCATCCTCACGGTCCTGCACACCCACCAGGTGAGACTGGCAGGGCCATGGCCAGCTCCAGGGCAGCCAGCACAGGGCTGAAAAGCCCTTTGGGAGACTGAGGCAGGGTCCCTGGAGACCTGGGAGACCTCTCAGGCAGCTCAAGTGATTTGTTGGACCCATGTCCTCCACCCCAAAGCTCTTTTGAGAGCTGCTATGGCCCCTTGGGGTCAGTGGGTGTGCAGCCATGTCCCCGTCCTTGTGACCAGGAGGGAGGGAAGAAAAACATTCCCAAAGCCATAGGGTTTGCTTAGAACGTGTGTGTGATGGAGTAACCCAGAGGTGGCAGGGAGGGGTCGCTGCTGGCTCGGGAGCCCCTGGGGAGCTGGGAGGGCCGGGCTGCAGCAGGGCTGGGGATGCTGCTGCCACCAGAGGCACCGTTTGGTCTTTGATGTTGGGAAAGGAGAGAATGTGAGAGCTCCCCTGTGCTCCCCTCCTCTCCGGGAAGGAGATGTCCCTGCCCAGCGCTGCTCTGTCAGCAGCGGGGGCGTGTGCCAAACTCCAAAAAAACTTTTTTCCTCCTGGCCCGGGATGGCTGGCAGCCAGGACAGGCGGCTCAGCTGGTGCTGGCACCATCAGACACTCACAGCTCCGTGGCACAGCTGTCTGTGCTGGAGAATGTGCAGGCACTGCCTCCAGAACATCCTGCAGGGATGCCCAGGGTGCTGCCATCTCCCTGGGGCTGCAAACCCACCTCCAAGGGGTTCATCTCTCTCACCCAGCTGGTGCCAGTGCCTCCAAGCAAGACCTGGCTGGCATCTGGAACCTGGAGCTCAGCCTGCACAAAGGGGGCCAGGCACAGGTGCTCACTGGGGTGCAGCCTCCCTGCCACACTGCTGCTGTGACTTCAGGGGCTGCTGCTCATCCTTGTGGCCCTGCCTGCAGTGCTGTGTAACCACAGCCAAGGGGATTTGCTTTCCAGTCAACCCTTTCATGGTTTGCTGCCCACTCCCCCTCCTCAGGCTGGCTCCAGAGGGGTTTCCCCTGGGCCCTGTGTCTGCCTCTCTCCACAGCGTGGCTCCAAGGGCAGGCAGGTGATGATTTACCCAGGTGATGACTTACCCAGGTGATTTACCCAGGTGATTTACCCAGTGCTCTCTTTGCAGTCTCCCAAATCTGCTTTCATCAGCGCAGCCAAGAAGGCGAAGCTAAGGTCCAACCCGGCCAAAGTCCGATTCTCAGAGCAGGTGACAGTCGGCGAGACAGACCCAGTAAGTGCTGCCCTGCCCTCCCCTGTGGCTCAGCCCCTTGGGGTGCCCTCAGGGCCATGGGGGGTGAGGGGCTTGGGGGCCACAGAGCTCCTCTTCCCTGATTTGGGCTCTGCAGGTGAGAGCAGCTGTCTGGCCCAGGGAGCCCCACAGCACAGATGCCCTTGGTGTTTTGGGTCACTGCTGGGGGGACTTTCTGTGGTCCTCCCCTGTCCCTCTGAAGGAGCCCCAAAAACTGCCCTTAGAAACCTGGTCTCAACTGAGTCTCCCTGAGCACTCAGGGGAGGCATCCAAGCAATGCCAATGCCTGCCCTAAGGAAAATCTGTGGCTTCCAGCCTGATCCCAAAACCTTTGGAGTGCCTGTATGTGGGGCAGGGTGACCAGAGCACTGCTGAATGCCTGTGGAAGCTGAAGAGTTCCAGCCCAGCGCTTTTATCTCCTAATTGCAGAAAGGTTTTATTAACAACAAAACAAAACTGAAAAAAAACCCCTGTAAAGCGCTTCTAGCACGTTCTATTTTTAAGCAAAATCAATTAGGTAATTATCTGATTGAAATGCTTCTCACCAAATAAAATCAGCCTTCTCCCAACTTTCTGCAGGGGGAGGTGTGTGCAGGGTTGAGGGGGGTAGGCTTGGGGTAAGGGTCAGGAAAGGGGGATCAGCTCTGAGCCACCCTCTGGGACACCAGCTGGGGAGCAGGACAGGCTGCCAGCCATGGGCACTGGGATGTGCTGGACAGAGCAGGATGCAGCTGCTGGGAGCTGGATCTGTCAGGCAGCTCTGAATTGCCCGTGTTTCTCGATGGCTCAACAGAATGCTGGGTTTTCAGGGGAAATGTGCCTCTCAGCATAAAAGCTTGGAGCGGCAGAGGATGCCATGAGTGCTCCATCACTGACACTCCCTCTCTCCCCACCCTCCCTCTGTCTCTCCGTGCCCCCCACCCTCCTCTCCTCCCCTTTTGCCGGCCCCACATGCCAGGACATGTTGAAGAAAGAAGCTCTTCTGCTCATTCCCAACGTGCTGAAGGTTTTCCTGGAGAACGGGCAGATCAAATCCTTCACGTTCGATGGCCGAACCACAGTGAAGGTGAGCCCCTCCTCTCCTCCCCCCACGGCACTGTGACATCCATCCCTCCCACCTGCCCAATCCATTTCTCCTCTCCTGTTTTCCTGTGCATGAACACCCCAGCGGTGCTGGGCTGGCTGCAGGCAGCTCTGGCATGATGGATGGCCCATCTGCCTCCTCAGCACGCTCTGCAGCTGACAGGGATGGGCTTTTCCTGCCTCTCTGCCTCTCCTGACTCCTCTCCTCGCTGTCAGCCTGCCCTCCAGCCAGGGTGGATGCTCCTGTGAGTCCCCCTGACAGGGGCCAGCTCCCTCAGCACCACCACGGTGTCACCCCAGCTGCTGGGGCTGTGGCTGCTGTCACCTCCCTCTGCAAGGTGCCATCCTGAGCTTCATCCTGGCACTGCCCTGGCTGCCAGGGAAGAGTGGGCTCTCAGTGAGCCTCCAGCTCCCCCTCAGGGTGTTGGCAGTGCCTGGCACCCAAGGCTGTCCGTGGCATTTGCAGGACGTGATGGTGACCTTGCAGGACCGCCTGTCGCTGAGACACATCGAGCACTTTGCCCTGGTCCTGGAGTACTCCAGCCCGGAGCAGAGCCACCGCTTCCTGCTGCTCCAGGACAAGCAGCCCCTGGCCCACGTGAGCTGCTGGGTGTGGGGGGGGTGTTGGGATGGCCAAGGTGAGGGGCTGGGCACAGAGAGCCCCTTCTTCCCTCAGTGTGGGGCTTGGCACAGCCCCTCCTTGCCTGTGGCATGGTCCTGCAGGCTCAGGGCTGGAAAGGGTGGCCAAAGAGGGAGAAAAATCAGGGTTTTATCCATCCCACACTGACAGCACCATGGAGCTGCTCTGTGCTCCAGCCTGGGCAGCTGCAGACAGCGCTCATGAGCATCCTTGGCTGGGAGAGCCAAGAAGCTGGGGCTGCCCAGGACCAGGGATAAAATGGGGATCATGGAGTACACATTAGCCTGAGTGGTATAAACCCTACAGCACCAGGCAAAGCTGTCACACACCAAGGAAAGCTGGGATGTTGCTGGGATGGAAGGTGGTGCATGGAGGAGAGAAATCAAATATCATGCCAGAAGAGAGGGGAGGGCATCTCATGCCCTGCAGCCAACGGTTCCTGGGCTCACTGCTGCCCTCTGCTCTGCCACAGGTTGTGCAGAGAACACACTACCATGGCATGAGATGCCTCTTCCGTGTGAGCTTCTTCCCCAAGGACCCCGTGGAGCTGCTGCGCCGGGACCCTGCAGCTTTCGAGTACCTGTACATCCAGGTAGGGGCTGGCAGCTGGAGGTGCCCGTGGCCCCCACATCTGCCAAGGCTGTGCCCTGTGGTGGCAGCCCTCAGGTGGCAGTGGGCTGTCCGTGTGGCTGCCTGAGGACACCTCTTGTCCCTCCTGCAGAGCCGCAATGATGTGATCAGAGAGCGATTCGGCACAGACCCCAAGCCGGAGATGCTGCTGGGGCTGGCTGCCCTCCACATCTACATCACTGTCTCAGCCACCCGCCCCAGCCAGAAGGTCTCCCTCAAGAACGTGGAGTGAGTCCTCCTCCCTGTCTCCAGATGTCCCCACAGCTCTCCTTTATTGCCCCTTCCCACAGGGTTTTGGGGTGCAGAGCATGAGGTGCTCTGAGAGCCCCCCCCGAGCTGGGCGGTGGCTCAGGGGCTTGGCAGCAGTGACAGCCAGCCCCTGGTGCCACCGTGGGGCTGTGTCAGACCCCCTCACACTGAGATCCACCTGCATGCAGCAGCCAGGGCTGGGGACATTTGCTGTGAGCCCAGCATCATTTCCATGGGAACCCGGGCTGATTTTCCACCTGCATCCAAGGCAAGGAGATGTGGCTGTGTAATCTCAGCCTGTCACCAAGCTGTGCAGCACTGGCTCAGCCCTCCTGTGGCTCCTGGGGTACCTAAACCCATACTCAGCCCAGCTATGCACGCTGGCCTTGCCCAGTCAGCACAGGGAGGAAGGAGGGAGGGGTCACCCCCAGAGGACCCCAAAAGAGGTTTGGGAATTTGCCCTGCATCCCCTAAGCTTACACGAAGGTGAGTGGGAGCTGGGATCTGCTGCAGAGCTGTTCCCCAGCCTGATGCTGGCAGCTGTGTCACCAGCCTGGGGTCCCATCCCCTTGGGGACACGAGGTGGGAGCTGCTGCTGCTGCTCTGGCTGTGGCACCAAGGCAGTGCTGGTGTGGCTCCAGCTCCCTCTGACGGCAAGAGGATGCTCTGGGACAGATTTCTGTCCCTCTCTGCCCCCTGGCAGTGTCTCCGACCTGGCAGCTCATGCAGGCTTCCCTCCCCACAGGAAGGAGTGGGGGCTGGAGCCCTTCCTGCCCCCCTCGCTGCTGCAGCTCATCAAAGAGAAGAGCCTCCGGAAATCCCTCTCGCAGCAGCTCAAAGCCCACCAGCACCAGCCTGGCGGCACCAAGGTGAGCCCAGCCCACCCAGTCCCTGTGCAGGGCTGCTGGGGTGGCAGCCTGTCCTCCAGCCCAGCCTCCTGTCCCCAGCTTCTTGGGGACTCTTGTCATTAAATCCCCTGGGATGGGAGATCAATCGCAGACAGCCAGGTGGACACTCTCACTGCTGAATCCGCTTTCAAGGGCTGGTCTGGATTGCAGGGAGTGCAGCGAGGATCAGGGCTGAGATCAGCTGAAGCTTGGCTGCAGTGGCACACATCAGTTCATTGTTGTCTCTGCTTCTGGGCTGGGGAAGCTCTGCAGGCAGCTGCTGAGCCACTGCCTTGGTCCCTGCAGCCTCCACAGCTCCCCAGGGAGGGAGGGGAGGGCTGTACATCTCAGGGGGGTTACACATCAAGCACTGGGGCTCCTTCCTGGCTGTGCCTCTGCTCTGAGTTACCTCCCAACAGCTGCCCAGGATGGCAGGGGAGTGGGGACCCCCCTCACCCACAGCTCAGGCTCCCTGCCAGCCCAGCCCATGCCCAGAGCTGTCTGACAACTCGCTGTGCACCCCTGCTTGAGAGCCCCCACGTCTGCCCCATCTCTTCCCTGTCATGTGCTGGTGGTGATCACCTGTGTGGTGTGTTTTGTCAGGTCTCCACAGCCCAGGCCAAGCTGCAGTACCTGAGGATCCTGAACGAGCTGCCCACCTTTGCTGGGGTTCTCTTCAACACAGTGGGACTGGTACGGTAATTCAGGCTGGGCTGGGAGGTGCCTGCTCCTGGCTGTGCTGAGGGGTGCCAGGGGACATGTAGCTCCCACAGAAATCACTTCCCTCAGTCTCTTGCTCTGCCCTGCTGAGCTCCAAGCCCACCCAGAAAAGCCTTTGGGGCCTCTGCTGTCAGTATTTCAGATTTTCAGGTCTGCAGGGTCAGGATCTGCTCTGTTCCTGCCAGCCTGTGGGGCAGCAAGAGGAGCTGCTCAGTGAGGCTGGAGTAGTTTCAGGCATGTGTTTATAGCTCCATCGTGCCCTGGCACATCCTGCCATCCATCCTGGAGGAGGGCAACTCCTGGCCAAGGCCACTGTGTTCCCTGCTTGCCCACACAGCCCTGGCTGGGCTCACTGCCTGTGTCACAGGTGCTGCAGCCTGATCACTGCCACAGCCATCCTCCATCCCCACTGCTCACCCAAACCACCTCAGCAGCAGAAAAGCCTCCCACAAAGGCTCCCCACTGCCTGGATTTTTTTTTTATCCCCCTCACTGCATCTCCCACCCAGAGGTCCCCATGTAGGTGTCACTTCTCTGCCACCCTTCCCTTTACCCCCACCCATGGTCTCAGCACTTCCCTGGCTCCCCATGCTCTGCCTGCTGGGCTCTATCTCTGGCAGCCTTTGGTCTGCTCTGCCCCTCACCTCACAGCTCAAAGGGCTGCCTGCAGGAAATCACTTGGTGCCATGGCAGAGCAGTCAGAGCCTGCTCCTGACACTGCCTGAGTAGACAGCATTTTTTTTTTTTTTTATCTCTGACACCAAAGCAATGCCTCTGAGCCAGTCTGTGTGTTGAATTGTGTTGAAGTGGTAGAAAGTATTCCCTTATTATCTTCTGCAATGATTTGCTCAGCTCCACTTCCCCTCCATGCCTGGCTTGAAGCATCCTTTTAGACCAGAGCAAGAAACATCCTGATTTGCAGTCAAGGCTTTTGGTTTTTCTTCTTTTCTGAAATCCATTCATTCCCTCCTTTGCTTCCTTCTCTCGGAGGCAATGTCAGATCAGACAGATTTGTACCACACTTACTTCAGTGTGCACACTTACCAGTGAGCCTGAATATTTCATGTGGACAGTCAGTGCAGAGCTTTACTTTTAAAGAACCTTGGCCTCCTGCACAGCCCTCCCAGCTCTGCAGAGGGGCTCAGGGAGGCAGGCTGATGGCACCAGCCTTACCCACTGCTCTGCAAGAGCCATCCTGGACCTGCCCAAGCTGCCAGCACTGAGGCTTGCCTCCATGGAGGGAGCCAGGAGCAGGCTGTGCCACGCTGGGGTGTGTTTGTTGACCCCTGTCTGTCTGTCTGTCCGTCTCTCTGTGCCACCAGGACGAGAAGCAGCCAGCCACCACCCTGCTGGTGGGACCCCGGCACGGCATCAGCCACGTCATCGACCTGAAGACCAACCTCACCACGGTGCTGTCAGAGTTCAGCAAGGTCAGCAAGATCCAGCTGTTCAGGGAGAACCAGGGGGTGGCCCGGGTGGAGACGAGCATCCTGGATGCCAAGGTAGGCACGGGTGGAGGCTGAGAGGGGTGGAGATGAGGTTGGGGATTTGTGGTCAGCCTTTGAGGGGGCTTCTGAGGGGATTTATGTCACAGCTGTGTGCTGGACAATCTGCTTGGGCATTCCTAGAGGCTCCAAAAGCCCTCTCACACCGGGGTTTGCAGCATCTCCCCTGCTGCTCTGACTCTTTGTGCCATGCAGGCAGGGATTGCTGCTGAGGGACACAGGACAGGCATGGCCATGGCCAAACACCTCCTAATGGTTCCAGCAGGGTCACAGGGGGGTGACACAGGCCAGGCAGGTAGCAGGACCCTTTGGAGGCAGGATAACACCTCACCCATCCTCAGGGCTGGAGAGGAGCAGTGCATGGCCACACCTGGGTGCAGCTGATGGAAGGGACTGGGAGGTTCCATGCATCAGCAGCACTGGTGGAACTTGTCAAGCCAGGCAGGATTGGTGAATGAAGTGGAAATGATGGGAAGGAGGTGTCAGGCTGAGTGTGAACTCAGTGTGTGTCCCTGGCCCCATAGGTACCCCCTGGGGTGTCTTGCCAGGTGCCCCCTTTATCCTCCCCTTCATCCCCCAGAGCACTCCTGGCACACCCTCCTGAGCTCATGAGTTATCATCCCCCATCTCCTGCTGGTCTTTGTGTAGTGCAGTGCTGGTTCTGATTGTCAATCCCTGTGGTCAGGCCCTGCCATCCCTCCTCACCCCTCACGGCTCCCAACCCCTCCAGAAAAAGTGTCCAGCAGTACAATAAGATCTTTATTTACTTCTTTGGTGCCTGCTGCAGCATCCACAAGATCCTAAGGAGATCTTCCCTCGGCCTTTGCTCAGGTTTTTAACAAGCTGGGACACGTCCCTGCCAGACTCAAAGGGAGATAGCAGCGTGTGTCTCCAGGGCATCCTCGGTGTCCCTGCCTCCCTGCACCCAGCTCTCCCTGCCCCTTGGGGAAGGACAGCTGAGAGGCAGAGATCTCACAGATAAATGCCAAGCCTCGTGTTCTCCTCTCCTCCCACTTTGAATTCAACAGGACAGAGTTAGGATTGAGTTGGGAGTTAATTAGTCAGGAGCAGAGACTGGCACAGCAGGGCCAGGACTCTGTGGGGCAGAGAAGTGCTGCTGCTCAAGCCCTCTGAGCCTTTGGCTGTGGATCAGCTTTCCTGCCCCTGCATTCATCCCTTTTTCCCCCAGACTGATGAAGCTGAGCTGCTTTGCCAGCTGTCTCTGTGTTCCATCTCCTGCAAGGTCTCAAAGCCTCAGCCCTCCCTGCAGCCCTTTCTGTGCACTGTGTCTGAGTCTCACAGATGTAATCATTTGTTTAGGATTCTCCTGCTGCCTCCCGTCCTGGTGGATTTTAGCACTTTCTCCCACCTGGCTCATTAATTCCTCCAAGTCTGTTTTCCTGCTGCGGCTGTGCCTGGTCCAGCAGCTCTGCTAACCTGCAGTAACACCCCAGCAGCCTCTGCCAAAGCTCTGTTAATCCTCATCCCCTCTGCTTCAGCTCTCCCCTCCACAGCCTCATCGACAAAGCCCTTTTTTTTTTTGGCATTCTTAATTCAGTGAGAATTTGGTCAACTGTAACATTTTTAACATTCCCTCTTCTGCATCCCACCGAGGGCAGTTGTTGTGCAGTTTAAGCCTTGGTGTCCTGCTGTGCCTGTCCTAACCCTTCAAAGCCCTCACCCTCCCCTGCTGCAGCCTGGGCAGGTGGAAGCTCTCCTTGCCCAGCCCCTCCAGCTGCCTGGGCTGTGCAGGAATCCATCCATTTACTCCTCAGAGAGCAGGAATAACCCCTGGAATAACCAGGGGATATTGCCTGCACCACGGGTAACCCTGCTGGTTCCTCCTGCTGCCCAGGCCCCTCGGGTTTGTCTGTATAAAATCACCTTATTAATGCATTAATAACAGGCTGCTCATCACCCTGTTACTGCTCGTGGCTCGCTGTGAGTGCTCTGGGCGTGGCTGTCCCCATTGTCACCCAGCTCCATGGCACTGGCCCTGAGCTCTGGGGGTGCTGCTGTCCTCTCCCTGGTGTGGAAGAGAGCGCTGTTCCTCCCAGCACAGACTGGCCACAGCAGGGACAGATGCTCTGGAGGCTTAGGTGATGCTGGCACCCATCTGCTCTGCATTAGGTGGCAATTCCCACGCAGCTCGTCCCCAGATCCTGCAGCGCTGCTCCCCGCTGCAAAAATCCCCTCTGTACCTCCACCAGCCCTTTCCTGCTGCAGGAGCAGATTTTCTCCTGTGACCCTGCTCTGCAGCCCCCCAAAGGCTGGAGAAAAGCCAGCTCACTGGAGAAGCCAGCTCACATACTTGCTCTGAGCACGTCCACATGCACGATGGCTTTATCTCCAGGAGAAATTCCGGGCAGCTCCCTCTGGCCACCAAAAACCCCTCTGCCTGCCTGGAGCGGAGCAAGCACCCCATTTATGGATCTCAGCAGGCTCAACAGCACCGTGCCAGGGCAGAGGCTGCTGTTATCTGTCTTCATTTAGCCATTATCCGAAGGGCTGGGTTTGAAAGCCAGAATGTCTGCTCCAAAATGAGGCATATGCTAATCCTACGCAGGACAGCGATGGATGAGGCAGGCTAAGAAAAGCAGGCAAAGAGATCATTACCTCGCAGCGCTAATCTGCTCCCTGCAATTATTCCATTGCACTGAACGTGCCACTGGCTAAAGCCCTAGGTTGCAAATCAATCCGTTTCTGCTGTGAGTCGCAGACCATTAGAGGGCTCAAAGTCGTGTCCTGACTGCTCTGGGGACCTGTCAAATCCATGTCACCCCCGGAGCCTGTCAGAGCTCCGTGGATTGCAGTGTAGGAGGGGATGTCCCCCTGGGCTGTTTCCCCCTGGTGCCTGGCACTGCTGCTGGTGCTGGGGCAGCTCCCAGCCTGGATCTGTAGGAGGTGCTCGCTGAGTTACTGTGGAAACACAGATGGCCAATGATGGTTTAGGGTTTTGTGCAGAAAGACCATCTCGAATTTCTAAGTGTAGTTAAAATGATGGGTTAGAAAAAGGGTCAGGTTATGGAGCAGCCCTCAGCTGGGAGGTGTGAACACCCTGACCAAACCAGGCAGCACAGTCCAGACATCCTTATCTGCTGCTGACCTGCAACCACAGCCCAGACTCATCTGCCAGGAAGGAGCTGGGGGAGATTTTCAAGTAACAAACAGACTTGAGGAGATCATAAACCATTTGCATTTATTTCGGGCAGAAAAGAAATACTGTTTGTCTGATGAATTATTCACTAGATAGTTAATTAGTTTGTTTTGGAGCTTTTCCATACCGGGCTTCAATTTCTGTTTAAAACAGCCTAAAGCCCCTTCTGCTTTGTCTTCTTTAGCTTTTTGCCACTGTGGCAAGAGGGGAGCAAATGCTGAACCCCTCAGAGAGGAGCTGCACAACCTCAGGACAGAAGAACAAAAACTTCCAGGCTTCTGCTGCTGGTTCCAAGGATTTTTGTTCCCTGCAAGGTCTGGGAGAGCTGCAGGGAGGACAGGAGCAGGTTTTGTCTCAACAGTCACGGAGGGAGTGAGTAGTTTTGCTTGGGGATGCTGAGGAAGTTGCCAGCCTGAGGCAAGGGGCAGGACCCCACGTCCCCAGCTGCACTGCAGTGGTGCAAGTGATCATTTTGCAGGTTCCAGTGGCCATTCTCACCTGACAAAGCCTCCTTTCTGCTGGGGCTGCTGCTTCTCTGTTCTCCCTCATGTTTGGGCACCGATTCTGGAGTTCATTTATTTGCTGGGGGCAGGGAGGTGGCACAAGGTGTCTCGTGTGATCTTTACGCATTTAAGTGCATCTTGCCAGGTTAGGGGGCTCTGCAATTCCCGGGGGCTTCCCCCTCCTGCTGGGAGCAGCGTTTGAGGGTGGCTGAGTGTTTGAGAGTGGCTAAGCTCAGAATCTCCCTTCCTCCCCGGTGCAGCACTGTCAAGCCTTCCTCTGCCTCCCAGTATCCCAGGAAGGACAATGTCAGCATCTCCTGGACAAGCCTGGCAGCCTGGATGGGGCACAGGGAGGTGACTGCTCCCCCAGGCTCTAAGGGTTTGCTCTTACTGAAATGCCTTTTCCCACGGAGCATTTCTCCTCCCTGATTTACACAGCTGCACACCGCTGGCTTTTTTGTTATTAACAGCCTTGACATTGGGACAAAGGCTGCTGAAGCGCTCTGGATGTGAATGAAAGAATGTTTGGGGGACAGCCGGATCACCTGAGCGCGGAGAAGTGTCTGCAGCTGAGCAGAGGAGCTGTCCCGGGCTCTGCCCTGTCCCTGTGCTGGGCTCTGGCTGCTGGCCAGGGGCAATTCCAGCAAAGGCAGAGGGTGATTGACTTTGGTCTCCCAGCAGAGCCTGCAGCCAGCCGGGCGCTAAAGCCGAGATCAAGACTTTGAGAGAGGAAAACAAAGGAAAAATTAACTCAGAAAGGTCCCTGGCTGGTGCTGCTGTGCCTGGAATCTGGGTACTGGTGGTGATGTCCCAGGGTTTGCTTCCGTGCAAAAAAAGAACCCCGTGCACAGCTGGGGTTCAGCTCTCTCCTCTCCCCATGGAAGGAGCTGAGGAGCCCCTTCCTCTCACAGATGATGGGATGATTGGGCTTACACCGAATTAATCTTTCTTTGCATTAAACCATTCTGAAACTCTGTCAGAGAGAGAGAGAGGGAGGGATTCAGATTTCCTTTGGCTCCGTACCTGGCTGGGAGGGGCAGACACAGATCCCTGCTTGCAGCAGGATGTAAAGCGATGTAAAACAAAAGAATGGGATGTAAAACAAAAGAAATGGGATGTAAAGCAAGGGAATAGGATGTAAAACAAAGCACTGGGATGCAAAACTAAGCAGCTCCCAGCTCCAGCACCACCCAGAGCACTGCCTGCAGGCACCCAGGACAGGAGCCAGCCAGAAACACCAGAGACAGACAACATGTGGAGAGGATGAGTTTCCAAGCCTGCAGAGCCAAATTTGATTTGTTCATTGAAGGAAAAAAAAAAAAAAACACAAAACACAAAAAAAAAAAAAAACACAAAACACAAAAAAAAAAAAAAACACAAAACACAAAAAAAAAAAAAAACACAAACAAGGAAAAAGAGAAAAAGAAGCCCCAAACCCAACCAAAAAATTGCAGCCCACTAATGAAGGAGGGACCTGCAGGTCTAAACAAGGCAGTGCCCTTATTGACCAACAAGTGGGAAATAGTGGTCCTAGTCACAAGCAGCCTGGTATTGATAGAGCTGAGTTAATAATGCTTCAGGGGAGAGAAGGAAAGGTCAATGTAGAAGTGAAAAATTGACTGCTGCCTGGCTAGGCCCAGGTGCCTGTATTATTAAATAAAAACTTGGCAGTGCACCTCAAGTAAACCAAGGAACATAAATTATGTAAATTCATCTCCCATCTTTCTGCTGCACTGCATTGAAGGAAGCAGGGTAGGACCCAAAGTACATGATAAAGGGGGAGATTAAAAGGAAATGCTTATAATCTTAGAGGTTATGGTATGAATAGATGGGGTCATAAATTAATTTCAGTATGAGGACTGTTAGCATAACCCTGGCCAGAAAATTTCCTACAGACCTTTGTCTGAGCAAGAAAATTTCCTCCAGAAGGACACTGAGATCTTATTTAAAAGCAGGAAATAATAGAAAAAAAAAATCACTTTATCATTAATAAGCTAATGCAAAAGTAATTTCTTTTATGCAGTATAAATGTATTTTGTTTTACTTCACAGAGAGATTGGTTGCCAAGCAGGAAACTTTGAATGAAAAAACTGCAGGGAAATACACAGGGATAAAATAAAGGGATTCAAAATAAACCCCAGCCCCAAGAGGACCAGGCCAGTCCTGACCTCAGGCACGAGCCTGACTGCCTCTTGCAGGATGTTTCTGAGGGAAAAGAGGATGTTCTGAGGGAAAAGAGGATGTTCTGAGGGAAAGGAGGATGTTCTGAGGGAAAGGAGGTGAATCCCATTTGCCAGAAGCCATGGGTGTCGCAAGGAAACCCAAAGAACAGACTGCAGTTCTTTAAAGTAGCTCTTATTTAGAGCAGCTCCCCATAAAGCTGCCCTGAATTTGCCATCTCAAACCCTCAGCACCACGAGTTGGAAATGTTTCACACACCTGTTCACAAAGTCAATATTTGCTCAGCTCGCCCGTGCCTGGCTGCCTCCACAGCATTGCCTGGGTGCCCAAGGCTGCCAATGCCTAAAAATAACACTTCCATTCACTGCCACCCCTGATACCTCCTCTTTATGGAATCATTTCCCAACAGAACAGGGTTGTCTCTTTGCCTCTTGACCCCATAAATCACTTTCAGATCTGCTGGCTGCTTTCAGGGGGATGTGGCAGCAGGGTGGACATCTCAAAGGCAGCCGAGCTGTTGCAATCTCAGCAAAGCTACCTAGTGGAGTGGAAGAGAGACACTCAGTCTTGTAGCCCCATGTGGGAAGGGCTCAGATCCTGTGCCAGAACTCTGTTAGGGAGCAGCAGAGGAGCCACCCAGGCCAAGGGAGATGCACAGCCTGACTGCAGCAGCTCTGCTCACAGTCAGTGTCTTTGTAAACAGCTCATAATCCATGGGCAGGACACAGAACCATGGCACTGTGGGCTCCCAGGCCACGGGGAGATCACACATCCACAAAAAAATCCCCCGATTTTGAATGGCTCCAAGCTGCACCTGAAGTGGTTTAATCCCTAATAACAATATTTAAACACCTGACAATTAAAGAACTCTCATGCAGCTTCCCTGTCAGCATATCAGAGTAATCTTGGCTAAGGTGTAATGTTAATCAGGTTTAAGATTGCTCCTTTTCAGAGCAGAGTGCCACAGTTAACCCCAGCATGCCATGCATTTATTGCTGGAAGCCATTCTGGAGGCTGGATGTGCCTGCAGACCTGGTAGGGAGCTCTCAGCACCCAGGGTGTTGAGAAACATCAGTCAGGGTCCTGTCACCCTTCAGGAGGACTGATCCAGGGGCTGCCCCTTGCCAACAAGAACCTACAGTCCTATCTCTGGAGGGATGGGAGCATCCTGAGGCAGAGGTGGCTGAGCAAAGATGGGAATGGTTCTTGGAGATGCTGGTCCTCAGCTGGGGCTGCCCTGGGGGCTGCATGGTGAGCACTGACAGGGAGGCAGTGAAGGTTCACAACCCTGTGCCACTCTGCCTTGGTGGGATTCACACATGGTGGAAACTGTCCCCTGGATTTCCTTTTGGAAGGGGATTCTCAGCCCACCTTGGCCTCTTGGTCGAATCTCCCAGCAGTGGATATTTATCACCCATTGCCTCCCTCCCACTGGGATTTGCTCCCTCCCTTGCTGCTGACACCCCAAACCCTGCAGAACAAAGCAAGGAAAATGCAGAAATACATCCTCATTCAACAGATGGCTTGAAAAAACCCAGGAGGGCTTAGCCCTGCGTAGAAGCCACTTGTTTTAAGGATGCTTCATCCACAGAGCACATGGTTTCCTTTCATCACTTATGTCAAGACTGGAGCTGGGCTGAGAGGTGTCACCCCCTCACCACTGCATGCCTGCCTCCTTTGATCTATGGTGAGAATCTCTTCACTCCTCTCCCTGTGGTTTGATACTTCCCTTTTGATCTGTGTCATCTCAGGTTTATTTTCCAAGATTTGGGAAGAGCCCTGTCAAGTAGGGGCAGAGCCTCTCAGCAGAGAACATTGACTTGTCAGGCTACTTCTCTTCCACATCAAGTTATTTATTTTCCTTTATCTTCTTGCACAGCAACCAAAGAAGGAGCTTCTTTACCCTGGCCTTGGGAGAAATGTGCCCCTGCCAGGGGCTGGCATGGCTTGGGGATCACATGCAGCTCTGCCCAGGGCTGATGGCTTCACACCCAAGTTTGTTGCACTTTATGGTCCACAGCATGACACTCTGGCCTAAGGTGGGCTTTCCTTTGCCAGAATTGGCTTGGTGGCTTACAGCAGCAAATATTAAGCAGAGCACAAAACTGGCCACTGGATACCAGGAACCTCTTGTGGTTATAAAACAAGAAAACCAAAATAGCTTTAATGCTTTTCACACTGTGTAGGCTTAAGTGGTTTTTTTTAAACAGCCTTGGTGTTCCCTGAGTGTGGTAAGTGAGTTCTTCTGAGTCCTGGAGGGCTCTCAGTGTGCAAGAGGCTGAGCATGGCAGGACAGGCAGCCTGAGACAGCAGCAGTTCAGCACCCTCCACTTGGCTCAGATATCCCCTGTACAAAGGTCCCTTGGGTAGAGGTGCTTTGTGCAAGGGGTAGGTGAGGGCAGGAGCTGCCTTTGAGATAACCATTGAAGGCACTCCTCAATTTTTTCCATCTCATGGATCTGTCTAAAGCAGTGCTGGGGGCTCAGATGGAGCATGGAGCTCTCAAGTGAGCTGTGCTGACACAGCCTGCTCTGCCCAGCAGTGCACAGCACCTCACTGGGTAAGAGGGAATCCCACCCCACCAGCTTCCCTGGGCTAGCTAACCTTCTCCTTGGGACAATCTGCACTGTCTGCTGCTAGATTGTGTCGTGAGGTTATATGTGTCACACAGATCATGTCTGAGTTTGATTTCTCTTTAAAGCAAAGATCTATTTTAGCACGCAAATAAATGCTGTCCTAAAAGGGAAGGCGCCATCTGCTCCTAAGCACAAATTTAATTTTCCAAAGGGTTAGGTTTAAATAAGATCCACAGTCTCAGAGTGGTAGCTGGGGGAACCTGTAATGGAGTTTGGCCCCTTTGGCATCTTGCTGGAAGCAGGTGTTTTAATGTGTGGGAGGGAGACACGGTGCCTGCAGTGAGAGAGGAGTTCTGGCAGCTGGAGCCTCCACAAACTCCCTGTGCCCCTCCCAAGGCCCTGATGGTTGAACAGGTGCTTGCAGGTGGGCACAGAGCACAGACATGGAGACAAAGGATCAGAAGGACACTGTTGTGGGTCTCTCATTTTTGGGGGAATCAGCAAGCAGGAGTCACAGCTGTAGCCAGACATTCTCCTGTGCACATCCATTTGTTGGGTCAGCTGGAGCAAGGATGTGCACCTGGCTGGTTTTTCATGTTGGGAGTGCTGGGAGCACCAGCAGCTCCCCAGTTCCACCAGTGCAGGGCCCAGCACAGCCCCTGTGCAGCTCTGGTCCCCATCAGCTGAGCCAGTGCCCCTCATGCTCTTTGCTTCTCTTGCCTTCCAGCCGCTGGTGTTGCTGATGGAGTGGCCTGAAGCCACCAACTTTGCCTGCCTCATCGCAGGCTACTGCCGTCTCCTGGTGGACTCCAAGAAGATGATCCTGTCCAGGGCCCCCAGCCAGCCTCCCCCTCCTCAGATTATCAAGGCAGGTACGTTTCAGCCTCTGCTTTCTGTGCCAGCCCCTTCCCCAGCCTCCCTCCCCTCCCTCCGCTCAGTGCTGGGCAGCATTAGGAAGGTGAAGGCTTTCTCTGACATCTCCCCTCTGCTCCCACCACCCTGAGAACCAGCAGGCTCCCTCTTTGACCAGAAAGCAAGGAGCAGGGAGACAGGTCCTCATTTGGATCAGCCAAAATGACCTGTGGTATCAGCTCAGGTCCTAAACACTCACCATGAGTTGTGGTGGCAGCTCCTGGAGCAGCTCCAGCAGGTGCTGTTTGAGCTGCCAGCCACATGCTGGGCCCTCCCAGAACAGCCTGTGCACTGCTGCAGGGATGCAGCACACATTCCCTGGCTGGCATCCTGCCCCAGAGACCCACCTGGGTGTGTGAGCTCAGGGGGCTGCCCTCCTGCTGCCTCTGGGCACTGCTGCCTCCAGCCTGGGGCTCTGAGCCTCAGGGGCAGCCCTGTGAGCGTGGCTGCTCTGCTCTGATTTCCTAAATCAGGAAGGAAACTTTGCTGTCCCAGCTTTTCAGGGAGCAGAAGGCTGGTCTGGACACAGCAGGAGCTTCCATCCCAACAGGCACCAATGCTGTCCCTTGGGGATGGATTGCAGGTGTGAGTCACCCTCTGCAAAGGGCAATGATTCTCAAGAGTGATTTCAAACAAGAGCCAACCATGAGCTAACATGCTGCTGTTCCATGCATGCAAGTGTTCACATCCAATACATTTTGTATAGGGAAACATAAAATATGGGTTCAGTGGCTGGAGATGGGCAAAATACCAACCCAGACACCTCTGGAAGGTCACTCCCAGACCTCCCAAGTGACACTGCAACTCCAGAGAGCTGTGACAAGTCCTCAGTTTAGCTGCCAGTGTCAAAACTCCCTTCTCAAGATGGGCCTGGCTTGGGGAGGTGGGAGGATGGCAGAAAGCTCACAGGGTCCTTGGGAAAGCACTTGGTGCCTTTGAGGAAGGCACCCCAACGTGGATTTGGCACATGTGGGAGGACACACTCACAAGAGAGATCAGAAAAGCATCTGCAGCAACCCCAGTGAATCCAGAAAAGGCCTGGCAGGTGATTTTGGTGTAAGTATAAGCAGTTTCCTCTCCTTTCTTCCCCTGTGCCTCTGTGACTGACAGCCATCACTGCGCTCTGCCCTGGCTGCCCTGTGGAAATGTGTTTAATCACATTTTGCTGTGACCACAGGGTGTTTGCAACTAAACTGGTTTAACAGAGTGGTCATTCCATGGCTTATGCCACCCTGCCATGGGCTACAGGGATACATGGGGCACATGGCTGAGGGGAGTCAGAGAAGTGGAGAGCATCCCATACCCAAAGGCTTGGAAGGAGGTTGGTAGCACCCACAGTTCCTGGCCTCTTAGGGGGTGTCTCAGCATGTGCAAGTGGTGTTTTTCCACACCTAGCTACTGTGATGATAGCCAGAATTTCTTCCT
Source organism: Pycnonotus jocosus (assembly GCA_013400435.1). Lineage (NCBI taxonomy): Eukaryota > Metazoa > Chordata > Aves > Passeriformes > Pycnonotidae > Pycnonotus > Pycnonotus jocosus. Next base: position 20,522 of record VWYP01019711.1, read on the forward strand.
GAGATTTTGCTTCAGGGCCATGCTTCAAACCTCTACCAAAAAAGGGTTGTAGATCTTGCCCTGTTCATGACAGTCTCAAGAAACCAGTGTAACTCTGCAGGGGCAGGACTGAGTGTGAGAGGGAGTCACAGTGGGACAGGACAGTGATGGATCTGTGCCAGCCCCTCTCTGGATGGCCTGGCCTGTCCTCCTGGGTGCAGTGAAAACCCCAGTGACCAGTGGAGTGGGGCAGTTTCCTTACAGACCCAGTGCGCTCAGGCACCCTTCAGAAGGAGTGAATTTAGAGTGAATTGGGGAAGCAGTTTGCTCACAGTTCTGGTCTCCACAGGGCTGCAGGCTGAGCTGTCAGAGCTGGGCGGATCACAGGGAGCAGCGACTGCTGATCATTAGCACATCCTTGCAGGAGAAAGCCCCACTGGGATGAATTAAGTTAGCCCAGACTTCCCAGGCTGCAGGCAGACTGTGCCAGAATCATAAATGTAAAATCAAGCCTTGGCCCATGCTTTTACCTAGAAGAGGAGCACATCCATCTTCCCTGAGGCCCATTAGAGCCTCCTGCTGAACAGCAGACATTTTTAGAAATGCACAGGCTGTCAGTTAGATCCAGCTCTCTGCATTTCCCTGTGGAGCCATATGCCAGAGCCTTGCCCTCCCTTGTGCCATGCTGGAGCTACACAGGTGATTCACCTCCCTGTCCCTGTCCCTTCTTCTGCCCACTCTCACCATCAGCCATCATCAGCCAAGCAGATCTGTGCCCTTAGCTGCTCTCTCAGCTCCTTGTCAGGAAGTTTTCTCCTTCCTGAGCATGCAGCAGCCAGATTTTGGATTTTAGGGGTTTGGCTGCATTTAGCAGCAGGGCATGGCTTGGCATGGGCAGCCAGCAAGCCTCTGCCTCAGCTTTTGCCACCCTGCTACAGCCCACATGTCCCCAGCTCTGGCAGCCTCGTGCTCCCTCACACAGCTGTCATTCCTGAGCGCTGCCGTGGCCAGGCACGGAAGAGATTTTGTTTTTATTGGGATTTTAGCGTTGCAGGTGATGAACAGTACAATACAAACATGTGTTTGGGGAGACAAACCGTCCAATTTGTTGAGCTAATGAATTTAATTAGGATTTATTTGATTTAATTTATCCTTGGTAAGACAGAACCTGCATCCCCCGGCAGCCACTCTCAGCACAACTGCACAATCCAACCTGCAATGCAGACACGTGCCACTCCTGAGGGAGGGACCACTGGACAGAAATTCAAGCACTAATTCAGCCACTTTCCCTGCACAAGGGAACAAGAGGAGGCTGTCACTGGGAGATGCTTAACAGCAACAGGGCTCTGTTATATCCAGCCTGATCCAATAGCTGTTATTATAGAAATAACACATGGATCACGGGCAGAGAGGGACAAGGGGCTGGAGGGGTGTCTGTCACTTGAACACAGCCAAACTACAGTGGATGTCTCCCCAAAAGGCAATGTTACCCCACTTTTAGTGGTCTCCTGATGAACACTGCTTGGTGTGGCCAACATTACCCAAAAATGGCAACAAGTCCTTCTTGCCATATAACGTGTGAGCTGTAGCAGGCCGAGGTTGGAGGTCCTTGGAGCAGCTAGGAAGGGTTTTATGATGAGGGTGGTGATGTGTGGGCACAGGTTCCCATCCCTGGAAATATTCAAGGTTTCCTTGAAAGTTGGACATGGCTCTGAGCAACCTGATCTAGTTGAAGGTGTCCCTGCTTATTGCAGAGGGATTGGACCAGATGTCCTTTAAATGTCCCTTCCAACCCCTTCTGTGGTGCTGGACATTTCTTCTACCCTCATTCCTGGCAGACAGGCCCAGCAGGTTTTCCAAAGGACCAGCCAGGTGGCCTGGCTGTGCTGCAGGGAAGGTGGGTGTCCCTCTGCAGTGCAGCATGCTGAGGGCTGGAGGGTAGAGAGCACACAGATGTTTCTCCAGGGTGGGCAGGAGCTTCCCCACGTTGTTTTCCCTTCATCCGGGTGCTGCTGCTAACGTGCCTGTTGTGGTTTTGGTTTAGATTACATCAACGCACACAACTTCCACCGGCCTGCCACGGCAGGGCACATGGGAAAGAAAGAGAATGGGCTGGTGGGTGGCTCTGCCACTGTCACTGGAGCAGCCCCAGGGGCTTCTGCCACCAGGGCTTCGGACTCGGAGCTCATCCGCTTCTGCTACCTGCACATGCGAGAGCAGAGGAAGGAGAGAGAGAGCGGGACGGATATCAATGAAAACCTGATTTTTTTCGAGGAAACTCGCCCCAGGACCAAATCTGACCCCACTTCCAAAAGCTCTGGCCAAGGCTACAACGGGGCAGCCAAGGAGTACGACCCGGATGGCCTGGAGCAGGACAGGCAGGCGAGCAGGGCCAGGGCACACACCATCGACACCCACCTGCGCAGCGACGCCTCCCACCTGTACTGCGAGTCCTGCCAAGCCAAGATCAAGAGCCGGCTGGCCTCGGGCACGGGGGGCAAGCCTGGCAGCACCCGTGACACCACGGTGGACTTGATGTCGCTTCCCCCTCCCGGGAATGACGAGGAAGAGGATGAGACCACGTCCCTGCTCCCCGCCATCGCCGCCCCACCTCCCGGCTTCCGAGACAACAGCTCTGATGAGGATGATTCCAAGCGCAGGGCGGCTGCCCAGAGCCAGGAGCAGGGCAGGCACCTCTGTGGCATCCTCTACGACGAGATCCCGGTCACTCTGATCGACAGCGTGCAGCCACGGACTGTCAGAGACCATGCCCAAGAGCTGGACGATGCCCTGGTGTCCACCCTGCAGGCACTGGAAGCCCTGGCTGCTTCAGAGGATTGTCCACATCCCCCACCACAGCAGACAGCAGGTATTTTAGTGGCTGTGACTCCCTTTTTTCCCTATAGCCTTTCTTTCCTACTGTGCTTCCTTCCCTTTAGTCTCCTCCCATCCTGTAAGTGACTGTGAAGCAGCTTCTAGTAAAAACTAAGTAGTGGCAGCAGGCTGTAGCAGGAGCAGCCAAGTTGCTGCTCAGAAGATTTCTGAGAAGCTGAGGTGGGACTCCCCTCCCTGACTGAAGGAGCCTCTTGGTTGTCCCCTATCTGCCACATGCCACAATGCTGGGGTGAATCTCTAACAAACCAGTGCTGTGAGCTTGAGTTCCTCCCCGCTGTGACCCCACTCAGCTGGGACCTTTGGCCATTGGTCTTTGCAGGTTCCCACCCAGGTTTTGCAGAGTGTGAGCCCTTCACAAGGCAAACCTGCTGCCAGATGGGTGACTCTGGGACCAGCCTGCTGGCAGCACAGTCCTTTGTCCCTCTTCCCACCTTGGTTGCCCTAATCACTATGGCAGAGTACCTGTTGCCCAGTTTTCCTTCTTGTGCCAGACACATCCCTTTAGCTCTGCTACTACCAACAATGGAAGGCTTCACAGGATCTTTTCCTGGGCCAGAAGCTCTTGCTGAATTGAGCTATCAAGCCAGCTCAATGCTGACAAAGTGATCTCCCTTACAAGCCTTAACTCTTAGTTGTGAGAAGTCACAGAAGTTTCTCCAATGTGCCCTGCATTCCTGGGACCCTCATGCTGCAAGGAGTTCCCCTCTCCTCCACACAGCACTGTGGTGTGAGGGTTGTTGTGGGGTTTTCTTTGTGTCCCTCCTCAGGTCTTATTGTCCTGGCTGCCATCACTCCTGAGTCATCTTTGGACTCTGGCCACGAAACGAACTCCTCAGAGCTGACCGATGTCTCAGAGATGGTCTCTGCCATGAAGCAGCATCAGAACGCAGCCTACTTCCTCACCCAACACATCAACAAAGAAAACCTCCTGGCCAGGAAGGACTTGCCTTTCCGAATCCAGAGCTGTGCTGCCCAGGCTGTCCTCACCTCACCCTACCCCCTGAGCCGCCAGGAGCCGAGCCCTTCACTGCAGCCAGCCTTCTCTACCCAAAGTCCCAGCCTTACCAACTGCAAGAGCAAGCAGGAGCAGCAGCACGAGGAGCGGAGCTGCACCTCTGCTGCCCAGCCAGGGCTGACCCCTCAGCTTAGTGAGCAGAGCAAGGGGGCTTCAGTGCCAAGCTCTGAGTGCAAAGGTCACACAAAAGCTGCCACTGCAGCCACTGCAGCCCCGAGCAGGGAGCAGGCACAGGATCTACAAGAGAAGATGCCCAAAGAGGTGCAGCCGAGCTCCAAGCTCCTCCTGGACCAGAAAAGCAGTGTAACTCCAGCCATCGTTTCAGCTGCTCTGCAGCAGGTGGCAAATGCAAAAGCCTCAGCTCCCCAAGTGGTATCAGCCTTAAAAGAAGACCAGAACATGAATGGTACCAGCAGCTGTGCACTAGCCAGTAGCAAGCCTTTGGCACTTAAAGGAGGTCTACAAACTGCAGAGACATTATGCAACTGTCAGCAGCAGCAGCAGCAGCAGCAACTCTCTCCGCAGCAGCACTGTGAAGTTTCTCCAAGTCCTAAGGAAGCTCCTGGCAGTCAGGCTGAAGCTTTCCACCTCGCCTCAGCAGGCGAGGAAATGATGTCCAGTAAGACTTTTGCCTCTAAAAGCTACCAGCAAAAAGTGAGTAGAGATGCTCCAGGAAAAGCTGCAAGCGGAGAGACAGGTCAGAAGGCAGGTGGGGAAGCCACAAGCCTCGTCTTGCAGAAACACACAGCTCCTTCAAACCAAGGACAGAAAACACAACAGGAGAGCTCGGCCAAAATCTTAAAAGCTGAGAGCAGCAATGTGCACTCTCCATCACCTGGTAGCACTTTCAGGAGCACCAGTGAGGAAGCCAAAGGGCCAATCCAGCTGATGCCCAGATCCGAGAGCCTGCAGATTAGCACTGTGCCTTCCAAAAAAGCAGAAAAAGTCCTGGAGGTAACCCAACAAGATGCTGATGTCCCAGCTAAGCCCAAAGCCCCAAAAGCTCCCTTCAGGCTTAGGAACCTGTTCTCTGCAACATTTCCCACCCGGCTGAAGAAGGAGACGGACGAGCGGCAGGCCCAGCTGCAGAAGGTGAAGCAGTATGAGCTGGAATTCCTTGAAGAGCTGCTCAAGCCAAAGAGCAAAGGTGACCTCCCACCACAGGAGTACCTGCATCCACCTGCCCCTGGGCGCTGCAGCTGCCAGCTGAGGAGCAGTCCTGTGCAAAAAGTCCCAGGGATGTCCAGGGAGCAACGGCGTAGCTGTGACTGCAAGCGGATTTGCAGGGGAATGAGGCCACCCCCCAGCCAGCTGCTGGTGCCAGAACTGGAGAGGCGAGGCAGGGATAACGTTGCAGATGACCAGAAGCAGGTAGAAGCCATCAGGCTGACAAGCATGAGCAGCCCTTCCAAAGGCAAACGGATACGATCTACGAGCTTAGAGTCCAGAGACAACCGGTCAGATCCGGAGAACGGCATGTCCTGTTTGAACACGTGCACCTCCCGAGGGGAGTGCATGGGTGCACCCCACTACAGGAAGCTCCTGCGTCGCTACAGCGTCAGTGAAATAGATAAGACTGATAGGACATCCCTGTCCTCTGACGTCTGCCAGAACACCTACACAACCAAGCAGAAAGGCCCCCAGAAAGAGCCTGAGCCCAGCATCCTCTGTCCTGCTCTGAAGAGCAAAATCCAGGAAGTCTCTGGGGTGGCTGACCCCTCCTACGTCCAGATAGCACAGGACAAAAAGAACCAGAAGGGTTCAGCAGTGTTCTCTGTCCAGGAGGAGATGTACCCAAGTCCTGCTGAGCTGCGGGATGAAGACATGGAGGATGAGAAGTGCTGCTCCATCCGGTACTGCTTCTACTACAGAAAATGCGATGTTGCAGATGATGGGAGCGAGAAGGATGAGCTGTCCTATTCCATCCCCATGCAGATACTCCCAGGAATGAAGCTGGACAATCAGATGGTCCCAGTCATGAGCAGGACTCTTCAGGTCCTGGACGCAACAGCCTGCAGCACTCCCAACGAGAGCCAGACCCAGGAAATAGATTTAAGGACTTCCAGTTTTGAGGGGAGCTTGGCAAAGATCAACACCCTTCGAGGCCACACCTACAGCTTTCCCAACGGGTTTCTGCAGGTGCAGCTGGACACCAACGAGCTCCTGACCATCCTGAGGCAGTGCGTGCTGAGCCCTGAGGTCCGGGACTGCAAACCCTACATCTCCCAGCTGGCTGAGTACAAGCAGGAGCTGGCCCTCAAGTTCAAGGAGTTCCGGGCGTCCTGCCGCCGCGTGGCCGCCGTGGACAAGAGTCCCACCCACATGCTCTCGGCCATCACGAGCAGCTTCCAGGTGCTAAGCAGCCTCATCGAGACCTTTGTGAGGCTGGTGTACGTCGTGCGCTCCGAGTCCCAGCGCCAAGAGCTGCTGAGCAAGGTGGAGGAGGTGGTGAGGAACTACACCTTCCTCCTGAAGGCCGCCGAGGAGTCCACGGCCAGGACGCTGAGCCACCAGCAGACTGTGGAGCAGCTCGCCCGCCAGTCAGCCACGGTCGCCACCGTCATGAGCACTCTCACACGCTCCCTAAAGACGTTGATCAATAAGTAAAGCCAGCTGTGAAGATCGACGAGCCGGTGTGAGCCAGGCCATGCTCTCAAATCTCACAGGTCTGGTGAGGATGCGATGCCCGCAGGCCCACGTTTGACCGGGGTTTGCGATAGCCAAGACGCTCTGATCTCTGCAGAACGGGTGGTTGTGTTGGTGATGGGTTTGAAGGGTGAATTTGTGCCCTGTCAGAAGCTGTGCAATCAGCTGGTCAAGGGGTTCAAGCAGCTGCTCTGCTTGTTGTCCCATGCTGGCTTGTTGGTGACAGTGTTCGGGAGGTACAGGCACCCCATCTCCACACCAAGTTTGGTTCCATGGGGTTCTGGCCCTCGCTCATGCAAAGACCTTGGTCACAGTTTGTGGTGGGCCAGTGAGCTATCAGGAGCTGAGCTGAGATCTGGCTTCACTCGGGCAGTCTGGAGCCAAACCAGTGTCTTGCCACGTAAACAACTCTTCTGCCTCCAGGATCTTCCTGGCCCACAAACACAACCTAGCTAGCAGCAGAAGGGATCTCTGGGGTGCAAGTTCCTCCTGCTGTGTTAGGGCTTGGGAAGCAGTCCTAGCAGGGGCAGGTTGCCATAATCCTGGGACAGAGCTAGGGCACCCTACTGGGTTCTAATCTCAAGGTTTAGACCCCAGTGCTCTAGTCCTGAGCATGGGCACTGCCTGTGCCAAAGGCAAGGGCATAATGCCTGCAAGTGGGGAGGATCCAGGGAACTAGAGGCTTGCCAGCCCAACCTCAGTGCCAAGAAGGTCATGGAGCAGGTGATCTTGAGTGCCATCACATGGCACATGCAGGACAAGGGGATCAGGCCCAGCCAGCACGGGGCAAAGGCAGGTGCTGCTTGACCAGCCTGGTCTCCTTCTGTGACAGGGTGACTCTGTGGCTGAAGGAAAGGCTGTGGATGTTGTCTACCTAGATTTTAGTAAAGCCTTTGACACTGTGTTCTTCAATACTCTGGAGAAACTGGATGGATGGAGGGGCCCCAGAGAGTAGTGGGGAATGGAGTTAAATGCAGCTGGGGCCATCACCAGTGGTGCTCCCCAGGGCTCAGTGCTGGGGCCTGTCCTGTTTAGTGTCTTTTGGGGACACCCTCAGTCAGTCTGCAGATGACACCAGTTTGGGTGGGAGTGCTGTGCTGGAGGGCAGGAAGGCTCTGCAGAGGGATCTGCACAGGCTGGCTCCATGGGGTCAATGGTGTGAGGGTCAGCCAGGTCCTGCCCTTGGGTCACAACAACCCCCTGCAGCTCCAGGCTGGGGCAGAGGGGCTGCAAAGTGCCTGGGGGGAAAGGCCCTGGGGGTGCTGAACATGAGCCAGGTGTGCCCAGGTGGGCAGGAGGCCAATGACACCTGGCCTGTCCCAGCCATGGGGTGGCCAGCAGGACCAGGACAGTGATGTCCCCCTGACTGTGTCCAGCTCTGAGCCCCTCACAAGAAACACCCTGAGGGGTTGGAGCGTGTCCAGAGAAGGGAACAGACCTGGGGAAGGGTCTGGGGCACAAGTCAGGTGAGGAGAAGCTGGTGGGGCTCAGCCTGGAGAAAAGGAGGCTCAGGGGGGACCTTCTGGCTCTGCACAGCTCCCTGGAGGGAGCAGCCAGGTGGGGATTAGTCTCTTCCCCCAGGTGGCAAGTGACAGGATGAGAGGAAAGGGCTTCAAGTTGTGCTGGGGGAGATTTAGATTGGATGTAAGAAAAATTTCTTCACTGATGGTGGTTAGGTTTTGGTACAGACTGCTTAAGGAGGTGATGGAGTCACCATCCCTAGAGGTGTTTAAAAGACACTTAGTTGTGGCATCTGGGGATATGGTTAATGGTGCACTTGGCAGTGCTGGAGGAATGGTTTAACTCAATAATTTTAGTGGTCTTTTCCAACCAACCAAAACAATTCTGTGTTCCTCTTCCGGATGGCTGAATCCATGCTAGAGACCCTGGTTGATCTTTGACCACTGCAAGCCAGAAGATGGGCTAGCACCTGAGGGGAGACCACTTTCACACCATTCTCCAGAGGTTAGGTTCATGCCCCCAAGGCTCAGCCCAAACCCTCTCCTATTTCTTTTCACTGTGACCATCAGAGAGGAGCCCTGGATCAGCTTTGGCTGTGAGCCAGGCAGGGGCTGTCCTCCTTGCCAGGATGTTGGGGTTCTTTTTCTGTCTTCACCAGGCTGACTGCCATAAGAAGCATTATTTAGTTCTGTGAGGTGGTTATTTACTTGGAGTTGGGGTTTTTTGATTGTTTTGGGGGGTTTTGTTTTCACTTATGGCTGAATGGCAAAATGATTCCAAGGTTCCCCTCCTCCTCCTCCCAGTCTAGTAATAGATATAATCAATGAGACAGCCTTAACTGGTGTTTCCCTGCAGCCACCCACCCTCCAAAGCAGAGCAAGGAGAGAAATGCAAGGTCACACGTGCATTGCCCTCACCCTGCCACCCAGTGCAGTTCAGTCCCGCCGGGATCCCGGTGCCTGTCCCTGTCACACCCCCTTGGCTGGGCAGGAGGTCACAGCATTGGCCTCAGGGCTCTGAGGGCACTTGTCCAACCCAGCCAGCTCGCCCCAGCCCTTGGGGGTGATCAGGGATCTCTGTGCAGAGCAGTCCCTTCCCATCTCTATTGTTTTTGATAAATATGCACATTTGAAACGTCTTGTTCTTCCATAGGAGCTATGGAAATGCACAAATGTGCTTTTAACATGCCCATCCTCGGAGTGCAATAACCTCCCCTGGCCCACGGCTGTCCCAGACTGGGGCAGTGGCTGTCAGCAAGGCACAGAGGATCCTGCTGTGGGGACAGCCTCCTGAATTTCAAGAACCATGTAGCAAATATCCAGTGGAAGAGCCAATTGGGATTTCAGTCCATGGTGGGCAAGGCCTGTTACAGTGCTGAAGGCTGACAGGGAGATGTGTTTTCCTTTTCCCTGGGAATTACCTAGTATGAAACTCTGAGTTTCTTCAAAGCTCCCCGTTATGCCTATATCATTCCTCCATAAATCTCTCAGTCTAATACAGAGGAAATTTTTTTTATTGTCTGTATATAGTAAATATAAATAAAAATATATATATAAGTTATATCTATACACAAATTTATGTCTTGTTTTACAAACAAGAAAGATTAAATATATTCATCTTAATATCCAAACTAGCATTTGTGTCTTTTTTTAAGAACTTTGTGGAAATGTGGCTATTCTTAGACATACAAGACACTGTTTGTAAGCAAAACCTATTTTTGTTGCTGTAGAAGTGCAGGGTTTCACAGACAGGTTTGAAATCAACTGTTTGACTTGCCAAAGTCACTTTTGTTTTGTTAATGACTGTTTTGGTTTGATTCTCCCCCAGAAGGGGAAGGCAGCAGCAGTCACCCCTTCAGCACTGGGCACTGTGGCTGTGCTGGGACACCCTTCTGCCCTAAATTTGGGGAGAAAGGGGTGATTTAACAAACCTCATCCCTTTCAGCTGAGCCAAGGTGAGCATCCACAGATCAGCTCCTGCCTGTGTTTTCTTTCCCTGGCTCTTCTGCCTGGGAAGAGGTGACAATGTGGACCTGTCATCAGTGGCCTGATGGCTCTGCTGCCCTATGGGACTGCTCTGGTGTGTCTGCAGGGGAAAGCCCAGCAAAGCAGAATGCCAGACCTGGGAAGAATTCTGAGCCAGGCAAACAATTTCCTAGCTACAGATGATACCCATACACATTTTGATGTACACGTTTTTGCCTGGCACCATGAACTGCTCTCTGTTTATCAGGGAGGAAGGCGTTGATGTGTGTTCTCTCTACACACCCCAAAGCCTCCAGGAATTATAAAAGCCAAGTCTAATAAGGATCCAACACAAAAACAAACCCTACAGGAACTGGGTCATTCTCTGTACGGGGGTTGAATGTGTTGTCTAAAGCAAAGGCAGCAGCACTTGAGACTCACACACGTTCTCTGTGCCTCCAGGCTCGTTATTTTAATCTGCATCACACCATTTCCCATGCTGAACTAACGATGACACTGAATGGGGCAAAACCCACCTATTTATAAAGCTGGATAAGGATCAAAAACACGGAAAAGCCAAGAGGTTTTCTAACAACCCCCAGAGCCTGAAAATGTTACTGACAGCAGGCAGTTTAATCAGCGATTTCAGACTCGGTGCTTAGTACCATCTAGAGGGCAAGAAGCACACCGTCAGAATGTTGTTATTTGTACAGGGATATTATCCAGGAGCAGCCAAATGTCCCTGTGTGAGCAGAGCAGCTGGACTGGGACATACCCCGGAGGATGATGATGTTGTATTCGTCTCTTAGGTGTGGCCCCCGCACTTCTTGGGGACTTGTAAATATTCTCAGAGGAAATGATCCAGGTAAAACGTTCTCATTAATGGTTCTGAATCACAGCTATTTCAAAAAACTGTATCTCAGTAACACAGCACAGAGAATCAAAAGTGGGTTTTTCCCTGAAATTTGGTTCCCATTTCACTGCCCATTTAGTTTATCTCCCTGCAGACTGCCTGGTTCTCATTTAACACCAACAGTTCTCCTCAAAGCCACTGTGCCCCAGGAAGTCAAAGCAAGTTAAAATACTGCATGATAAACCAATTTTTCTGCATTGAGGGGCACAAGGTGCTGGGGGGACACAGCCAGGCCAGCTGACCCCAGGGATACCCCAGACCATGTGGCATCACTCTCAGCACATAAAGCTGGGGGAGAAGGAGGAAGGAAAGACATTCTGAATTTGTCTTCCCAAGTCATAGTTATACATGATAGAGCCCTGCCTGTCTGGAACATCTGCCTTCCATGGGAAGCAGTGGATGAATTCCCTGTTTAGCTTGGTTTGCTTGTGCAGCTTTTGCTTTATCTGTTCAGTTGTGTGGTGCTGCTTTGCCAGCTGAGGCTAAACCTCACTACCTGGCTGTCAGGGGTTAAAGTGTCAAAGGCAGGGGCTGGAAAATCAGCCAGCCTCAAGCAGCAGTCCCAAGACAGGTTTTGTGTCTCCGTGGACTTTGCTGGTCATTGTCAGCTGGAGACAACAACTGGGCACGGTGGTCGAGAGCACTTTGAACTCTAATCCCCATGGCGGAGCATTCGCATTCTCCTGTCGGGATTTCCATCCTCTCCAAGGTCTTGGCAACACTACACAGGACTTGCAGGAGCCCCAGATACAACAGCAGAGCGAGCTGAATAGCTGGGACCCACTGCTGTTTTCATCCTGCCCAAGGGGGCTGACAGTCAAATGGAAGTGAGTAATGTCTAAATTGTGTCCTCATTTAAAGCACAGCGTCTGGATTCCTGCGTGAAATATCCTGACAAATTCCTCACGTGGGCAGTCACAGTGGGGCTGGGCAGGGCACCTGTGGGTTTTTGTGGACATGGGAGAAGTCTGCCAGGGACCACAGCAATCTCAGCCTATTCACACCACCCAAACATACCTAATATACATGAAAACAGTCTGTACACTTGATAGGAATTTTTTCCAAAGGTTTTTTTGTGTCACGTTATGTAATTCCATGTCAGGGCACGAGCAGACACCTCATTTCCCACTGCAGCAATCCCAGGCCAGCTGAGATGGTGCCCCTTGCTGTCACCTGTCCCCCACATACAAAATGGATGGAGGGGGGTTTCTGCAGCTGGACTAGTAAAGTTATTAAAAAGCAAACACACCGTGCCCAAAGTGGCAGAAATTCCAGTGCTGCCCCTCTAAGGTTTGTTGCCCGAGCCAAGGGCTGGTGTGAAGATAAAAGGGCTGGGAACACGCACTAGGTCAGGACACTTTAAAATGCTTTACTAAATCCCACTTTCGAAAAGCACCTTAGAAATACTCCTAAAATCTAATGAATATTCACCTCTTCCTAAGGCATGACGGCTCATTCCTCTTACCCGGGCTGCTTAGAAAGGCACAGTAAAAACGCTGAGTGGAAAGATCAGGAACATGAAGGGAACCAGCCAGGATCCTTCAAAAACGATCTCTAAGTCTGTATTGGTTCCAGTGGAGACTTGACAATACCATTTCTTTTCCAGAATTTTTGTCTTTTCCTGGCAAATGGTGCGCTTTTCCCTGGTGGGTGTGGTCCAGTGATGTCCTGTGTAATTCGGGTAATATTTACAGTACTAAGGGTGAGCACCATTCCTAAACTTTCCCCTTCTTCACCAGCCTCTCCTCTCCTTCAATCTTCATGTCACTCTCTCACCCCTTTTTGGCATCAGCTTTCAGCCTCCCTCCCCCTTTTAGCCTCTACTTTTCAGCCTTCCAATTTTTATTTTTTTTTTTTTTTCCCGCTCTCAGCCTCTTCTTTCCTATCCATCCTCCCACCTTGACTCTACTTTTTTTTTTACCTCAAATTTTTCCTGGCTCCTACTTTCAGCCACCAAGGCAAAAAGGCAGAGCCCGGTGTTATTTCCATCAAGTGCCATTCATTAACAGAACCGGCTGGGAGGCAATGAAGTCACAAGGCAACAGAAGGAAATAACAACCCTCAGCTACAGGCTTTTTGCATGAAAATGTGCTCTTGATTAGTCGCTGGTGGTAATTGAGTGGCAATTGTATGCAGGAAAGTGCCAAGAGGGGGACGAGGGCTGCTTGTCTTGATTGACATCGCCGAGAAATTTGATGCTGTTAAATGTGCTGCTTAAAACTTCCTGGAAAATTCATTCTCAGCTTGTGACACACAAAGGTATTTCTGATTAATCGCACCTCCTTGGAATCAGGTACGTGAAAAAGATTTTTTTGGCTGTTTGTGTGTTTTCAGGTTCTCCTTAGTTGGACGGTAATTTAATTCACAATTTACAGAAAGTGATGGAAGACAGCACCTCAGGCTGTGAGCTTGTCCTTTCTGCTTGTCCAGGCTAGCTTGTGCTTGTCCGTACTGTAAACCACAGGAAAATTAAATAAAAGCCTTTAGATTGAAAGTAAATGATTCAATTTTTTGTATTTTGCTTTCAGAATGAAGCCAGCTGCAGTGAGGTGTTTAATTCTGGATAAGGGCATCCACACAAGAGCTGAGCCACTCCAATGCAATTGCACGATCTATCATTTTCATGATCTCTGATCATTCCCTGAGCATTCTTTGACAGAAAACCTGACTCCCAAGCCAGTGCGAGTTTGGTTTTCAAAGGATGCAACCACCCCGTCTCTCCTTTCATCCCAAGAACCAGATAAACCTCTCCCTCTTCAAAGCTGCTTCTCCTCGTCCCTGCATGGCAAAGCAAACTGCTCGTAGACAAGCCGTGGCTGAGGAACCTCCTGAGCGAGTTTTTGGCTTTGTTTAACTTAGACTTTGGTGCATTAAGAGCTTCTCCTTAAGCAAATCCCTGAGGTGTTCCTGTTCCAAGAACTTTGTGAGTCGTTAGTGGAGGTGGACTTTTGTCCTCAAGAACAAAGCGCTGCCTAATCTACAAAGGCACGGTGGAGGCTGAAACACAGAGGGAGGCAGGGGGGTGTGAAAACACACCTGGCCGCCAGCTCAGAAAGAATGAAAAAAATCTTTGATTTTACATATAACAGGTTACGAGTTCCTGGTTCCAGGATAATTTTTTTTAAGATTTTTCTCCCCTCCAAATCGCATCTCTGTGATGCCAGGAGGAATCTGATAGGAAAGGTACTTTCAAAGTCCTGTGTAGGGAAGCCCAGGCAGGGCTCATCAATGAGAGGCATAATTTGCATGTTTAAATATACCCTTTGCTGCCTTCAGGCTCTGTTTCCCAGCGCCTGGTTCACAAATAAACCGAGACGAGTCTGGGATGTTGGGGCACAGAAAACTGTCACTCTATGTCCAAGAACAGGGGAGAAAAAAAATGGAATTAAGAGTGAAGCAAATACTTCAAAACCAATGTGTGCCCCAGATCAAAGGCCAGGAGTCAGCTGTGAATGGCTGTAGTGATGTGGATTTGGGGTAAGAATGTGTCTGCTGGAAATTTGGGAAGTATCTACAAATCCCATCACTCGAACCATCAAGTAGCTACTCACCAGTGAAGTTTTCTTCACTGCTAAGATTAATTTTGTTTGTTAGAGATGATTGTTCTTTGTTAAGATGAGCAATGATTAGCAACAAATTAGAAGCAAAGGGCTGTGTTCTTCCTTTCCCATTCCCTGGATTTGTTGCATGTCACAGCATCTCAAAGCTGCTACAGTTACACCAGAAAATAATCAAAATTATCAATATTAATGTTCCAGTTCCATCAATGCAAAGCATGGGAATGGGTATCTATTTTAATGCAGGTGAATTCTAGATTTAATGACACTGTACCAAGTGTTATAGAAAACTTCCTCAAAGTATGGTTTTGTAGGCATTAATTTATGGATCTTTGGGGATAATGGCAGCAGTATTTGGGGCCAGGAGAGAAAAAAAGAAAATAAAGAAAACGTGGTCAACCTCCCCGTTGACTGTGGATGATTTCTTCTAGTTGAATTCTCTAGGACTCGAAGCAAATCAATGCCAAATTCACTGCAGAAGTTTACCGTCTCTCAGAAATTCAGGTAACATGAGTAGGAATTACACAATTGCATGAAAATTCTGAAGAAGTTGTCTGTGGTTTGTTTGTTTGTTTAAAGGTATATTTTTATATATGTGTCAATCTTCCTCCTTCACTGTGTGGGAAAATAACAAAATAACAAGCACAGACAGGGAGTGAAGAGTCTCTGGCTTGGTGTCATCATTACCCTGGACTTGCTGGTTGTTGTGTGTCTGACAGAAACACAAGAAATGTGAGCAATTATCAATTCCTGCATTTTTTGTGATGAACCACAGGGCCTTCTGTTTTGAAGGGGTTTATAATAATATATACGAGCTAAAATTTGAGTATCACTTCCTTCAAAGTTGTAATTTGAAATAATTCTTAGAAAAAGGACAGGACTATATTTGCCTAGTAACAACCAGAGACTGGATCAGAAATTTAAAACGAGAATAAACCACTATAAAAATCACATAGGAGGAATTCTCGGGAGGTGTCTTGTGCAGGGCCAGGAGCAGGACTTTGTGGTTCCTCCTAACCCAGGATAATCTACGATTCAGTGATATCCAGGTTTAAAGATTAACAATCCACACTTAAAGATTAAAATCCCTTAAGCACAACATTTAATTTCGCTGAAGACAAATTAATGTGCATAATGCAGACACATACAAACTGGTAACTCACAGAAGACTGATTTGGTATTAGTCTATAGTTAGTTACATAGTGTGTATATACATATATATAATGTATATATGTAAGATAGGTAATACACACACACATATAGGTATCTCTATATATGTATCAATACATAATTTAGTATGGAATTGGGTATAAAATCCCGACTATAAACGTAAAAAGCCCCTCAGGAATGAACCAGCTGTTAAAACAGCCCCCAGGCGCGTTGCAGCCCCAATCCGAAACCAAAACAACGGTTGAAGGACAAGGGCGGCCCTCCCGTCCCGGGGCACGGCGGTGCCGCCGCGGGCCCGCTGCCACCCGGTGTCACCCGGTACCGCCTCACGCGCGGGCCGCGGGGTGACGCCAGCTCAGCGCAGCGCCG
>VWYP01019711.1:36520-52989 GCA_013400435.1 Pycnonotus jocosus
GGCCGCCGCCGCCCTGGCCAATCGCAGCCCAGGCCGCCACACAGCGACCAATCGCAGGCCGCCTCCTGCGCTAGGCCCCGCCCCCCGCGGGGAGCCGCGCGCACAGCCCGTCGCCCTCAAGGAGAAGGAAACGTCCCAAGTCACGCCCGCTACGGCCGCACCGGCGAGCGGGATCCCGCCCCCTGCAGCGGAGTAGCCAATGGGAAGCTGGGGAGGCGTGTCTTCGGCGCGGAGAGGCTATAAAGGGTTGGCGCGGCAGGCGGGAAGGGGTAAGATGGCGGCGTAGAGGCGACTGGTGTGACCTGCACCCATCGTGCCGCGTCCTCGCAGGAGGCGGGCGGGTTCCCGCGCGGCAGCCGCGGCCGCTGCGTGGCGGAGCGACGAGGAGGAGGAAAAAAAGGGCGCCGCTGCCGCAGCCGCCGCCATGCCCAACATCAAGATCTTCAGCGGGAGCTCGCACCAGGACCTGTCCCAGAAGATCGCCGACCGCCTGGGCCTGGAGCTGGGCAAGGTGGTCACCAAGAAGTTCAGCAACCAGGAGACATGGTGAGGCGGGGCGGGGCGCGGCCGCACTACAGGTCCCGGCAGGCCGCGCGGCGCTGCGGCGCTGGGTATGGCGCGGCCCCCGCGCGGGGGGTGATGGGGGTTGTAGTTCGGGGACCGTGTGGTCGGGCCCGGCTGCGGAGCAGCGGAGCCGTACTTGGAGATATCCCCGGAGCGCTCCCGCTGAGCCCCTGCTGCCCCGGAGCCCTCGGGTGCATCGCGCGCGTCCTCCCGGGCAGAGCTGGCTCTGGGTGCGGGACGATGCCGGGCCTTGGTGCGGCCCGGGAGCCATGTGCGGCCCGGACCGTGCGTGCAGCGGCCCCCGCCTCACGGCGCTGGCCCCACACAGGCTTCCCCCGCCGCGTCTGGGGCTTCCCCCGCACCGGGGCCGCGTGGGGCTCCTGAACTTGGAGGATTCGTGTGACCTGGCCACTGTGGGAGGTGTTGAAGCGGTGGAATTCGCCATCCGCACCTTGCCCACTCCACCCCAAATCCGCGAGCTGATGGGACGGCACCTCTCGGGGTTACACCTACACTGATTGGTCTTTTTCATGCTTAAGTCTAAACTCTGATGACTTGAGGCTTGATAATTTTGTGTTTAGCATGTAGCTGATACCTTTAAACTTCTCTGAGGAGCTTCAGAGTCTTAAAAAGTATTGATAGAATTCTTAAGGAAAGAGAAGAGGCTCACACCTCCGTGCATCCCACGGTGCGTTTGCAGTCACGCAGTCTGTTTCCCTCAAGCTTTGAAACCTGACACTCGCCTTGTTTTATGTAGCTGTGCTTTAAAAATCTTGCTGCCGTCCTACGTAAAGCTGAAGGGGAGGTTAAAAGTTGTTCAGAGCTCCTTAAGCTTGCTTTAGAGAGTACACTAACTGCATATACACCACAGAATATAATAGGAAGAACCTTGATTGCTCCGACCCACTCCTTCTGGAAGCATTATTTTTTTTTCCCACGAAAATCCAGGATGTACATGTGACGTACAATATTACATTTCTCTTGCTGTGAGTATTGATTTTAAAACCTCAGAGGTAGTACAAAGAGTTGTAGAGGAGTTACAAAAAGTTTTGTTTGATTTATAGCCTTTGCACTGTTCTCATTGTTCTTTATTAACTGTTCTTACACATGTAGCCAGCAGGTTCCTATGTCAGCAGATAATGTGACTTGAAGACTTAAAAGACATCTTATTTACCCCAATAAACTGACAGCAGGTGCTTCCCCAAAAGAGTAAGACTGTTTCAACATACTAATTCATAGGAATTTTTGTACCATAAATCTCTTAAATCACCCTAATATTGGAGATAACACTTGAGTGCTAACTGCTGATAATCAGACAATTCCCCAGCAGAGAGTTCTCACTGACTGAAACTCTCCACAAGAGATGGGTGCATCCTGTAAGTCAGTGGGCAGTAAAGATGACAGCAGCTTACTGATGGATATTGAGCAGTAAGGCTATAAATAGATAATGGTCATCAAAAAAAGTTTGAAGAAGAGGTCAGAAAAGGAAATGTTAGAATTAGACCTCTACTCTGAGGGGCTCTGTAAGTGAAGTGGTTTCTTTCCCACTCTTTCTGGTGCAGGTGACTCCATACGTGCACTGGAGCTGGCATTTTGCTGCTGGCAAACAGGACCTTTGGCTTGCATTCAGGCCCTTCATCAGCAGGGATTAGTGTGCACTGCATCCAGGAGGAAATTAACCCCAAAAGCCCTTCCAGACTGCTGGAGTGCTTCTCCGCTGGAGCCACTGAATGGCTCTTATGACTCTCAGTCTGGTAATTGGCTGTGGTGTTGCTTTGGTAGCAGTTTGACCCCACTCTGTCTGGTGGCTGGCCATGGTCCTTGCTCCTTTGTACACTGCTGCTTTTAGAGGTGGCTGTGCTTGTGATTCCAGAGGAACAAGGCCTGCTCTGGGGTGTTTACATGCTCAGCTTGTGTTGAGATCAGAAGTACAAGCTGAGTGCTTTTAGCCTTCCTGGCTGGACCATTAAATCTGATCAGTGAGTGCTGTAAAATAGCCACCGAGCAAATAAACAGCAGTGTTCCTGCTCAACAGCCTTGGTGATATGGCACTGTCACCCACAGACCTTTGGGGATGCAGTGGCTTGGTTGCTCTGCAGGCACATGTAATGGCTCTGCTTTCATTTGTGTTTGGCTACAACTCTCTTCTCATCCGCTTCCAGCGTGGAAATAGGCGAGAGTGTTCGTGGGGAGGACGTCTACATTGTGCAGAGTGGCTGTGGGGAAATCAATGACAATCTGATGGAGCTCCTCATCATGATAAATGCCTGCAAGATTGCCTCAGCCAGCAGAGTCACAGCTGTCATCCCCTGCTTCCCTTATGCCCGGCAGGACAAAAAGGACAAGGTAAGGGATGTGGTGAAGGTTTGCAGGGAAGCTGAATGAAAATCCTGACTGCTAGGGAGGATTTAAATGAAGTTTTGTCACCTCCTCTGCATATCTATCCTCTCTTCATTTCATTAAACTTCAGGACATTGGACTGCAAAACGATCATTTTATAAAGATCTAGTTCTTCTTAAAAATATACTAAAGTCTAATCACTAGCCGATGAAAAGATGCAATGTTAATGAGTGCTCCTTTTAGTAACTGCTTGTGAATCACTGCCTGGAAGCAGAAGGCTGACATCTTGATGAAGGAGTTGAACTTGTCTTATACTGTCTTTTTTTTCTCCTGTACCAGAGTCGAGCTCCAATCTCTGCCAAGCTGGTTGCAAACATGCTGTCTGTGGCAGGTGCAGATCATATAATCACCATGGACCTGCATGCATCTCAGATTCAGGTAGGAGCAAAATGCAGGAAAGCACTTAACCAGTTTAAGTCTGAGCCTCCTGACTGCTTTGCAAGCTTCCCAGTCATCTGCTTTTTTTGAGATACTGCAGTGATCAAGACTTGGGAATTTGGGACTGGATGGGGAGGTGGGTAACAAGTTAACTTATAAATTAAAGTATACTCATTCTTCATCAGACTAAGGGTCTTGTGTAAATGAACTAGAAAATGATCACTGCAGCTTTGTTGCCACACTGTTTATTCTTCACTAGACCTTGGAGGAATGTGAAATGGAGAGTGTCCTTAAATTCTGAGCAGAGCTTTCTGATTGCTGTCTTGGAGAAGTGAGCAGTTCTGCCCTCAGGTGTCCTGGCACAGCTGCATTTGTGGGTTAAGTTGACAGGGACAGTGATCTCATAGCTTGCCTCGGGGAAGATGGGCAATCCCACTTGTATCCATTCAGTGCCACCCTCCCACACAAGCTGGCCTTGGTTCTCTCCCAAGCTGGTAGTGAATTGAAAATCATTCATAGACTTTGCTGGCTTATGAACAAAATATCTCACAAAGCAACTAAAGTCTTGACTTGGGCTGTGTAAGAAAACTGGCAAGAATATTTGCCAGGGAGAGGAGGGGCTGCAAGTTGAATTTGATTTTGTTTCTCTCCACCTTGGGCAAATGCTCAAGACCAAGAAACCAACTCAGTGCAGCTGAGAGGGGTGTGGCAGAGGGAAGGATGTCTGCTATATTGCTACAAAGGGTAAGGTAGCTACTGCCTGGTGAAGTAAGTGGGCTGGCAGCTTTAATAGTTGTGAGTGCAGTCATTCATACTTCAGTATGATTTGCCCAGAAGTACTGTCTCAGATGAATAAAATCTGTGGGAGTATAGCTGAGAAGGCTCCCACAAAGAACATGAAGTAACTGAGCCCCTCTTCCTGAAGGGCTTGAAATTGGTGTGTGCCATAGGACTAACCTTGCACCAGCAGCAGTGATGAGATTTAATGGGATAATTTGAGCATATGTGCTTCCAGCATCTGGCCGGTTTCAGACTGGTTCTTGTAGCTGCTGTGTTGCTGAGCACAGAAGGAACAATGGTGAGAAGGGTTTGTTACCCTGTACATTGAAGCATTCCTCAGGAGTAGCTGCCCCTCACTCTCCTGCCTGTTAATCTAGGGTTAACTTCTGGCATTTAGTGACCTGTGAGATTTGGAGAAGTCTGCAGGGTCACTGCAAAGTTACAGAACCAACTGCATTAGTTTAAAGACAGATGTTACTCAAGCCTGTTTTGTGGACGGGAGCAGTTTGGGTAATGAGCTTTAAAGACTGACTGTAAACAGGCAGCCAGCTGCTCTGCAAATGAGTGCGTTTGCTGCAGGCTTTCTGCAGCCCTCAGGACAGAACTAGTTTCATTTTGTGGAGGTGTTAGATGTAAAGTGTTATTTATGCTGAATTATTTCTGGCTCTGAAGACTTCTTACATTACTATTCCGTGTATCCCAAAGACTACTGCCCTTACATCAAGGGATGTAAAAAGGAAAGCTGAAAGCTATGGAAAGGTGATGACTACATGCCTGGTGATATAGAAGGCTTCTTACAGATGTTTTTGGAATGGGACTTTCAGCTGCATCTGTTCCTGTTGTCTTCCTTGCAGGGTTTTTTTGATATCCCTGTTGATAATTTATATGCCGAGCCTGCTGTACTGAAATGGATCAAAGAGAATATTCCAGAGTGGAAGAACTGCACCATTGTTTCACCAGATGCTGGTGGAGCCAAGAGGTGAGCTGTCAGACAGATAGCTTGAGAAACCGCTTCTGTCTGCTTCAGTGTGACCCTATTTTTAAGACATGTTCCTTCTGTCAGTCTGCCTTCTCTCAGACAGTCTGGAACAGCTGGTGGAGAGTGGTCAGATATTCCTCCTAGGGAATGTTTAGAAGGTTTCTTGGGCTACATGGAGGGTTAAATAGCTTCTAGAATCACAGCTGCATAGGTAGAAATTGCACAGCAGCTACATCCGTTGGACTAAACCAATTTGTACAAGAGTATTTATGCCAATTGAAGGGGGAAATCGTGTTGCTTACAGCCCTATGGCAAGGCAGGCTTACTGCTGATGATTGATACATTTTCATTCAGGCTGCTTTCTTTGCAGGATTAAACTGAGTCTGCTGAGGTATTTTCTTATTTTATTACCCTGAATTTGAATATCTAGCTGTGATTTAAGCCTGCTGCCACTCTTCATCTTCCCCAAGAACAAGGAAGATAGATGGTTCCTTTCCAAAAAGCAGCAGCATATGCTATAGCACATTTCTATTTTGATAGCCTGACAATCTCCTATCTCCCTGCAGACAAACATGCCAGTTTGTGAGCAGCTCAGAGTGTTCACAGGTGCTTTTTAGGAGAAACTAGGCTGTTCCTTGGTTCTGTCTGAGGGCTGCATGTGAACAGTAAGGGGACACAGCTGTGTTCTTTAATCCAGGACTGTCACACTAAAATGTTGGTGTGTGCTGATCTGATTCACGTGCCTCAGAATGTTTTAAGTGATGTGTTACAAACAGCCAAGAGACACTGACACTGTAGGTCACTGTATATCTTCTGCAGCTCTGCCCTGGTCCATAGATTGGACAAGACCTTCTGTATATTCAGCTATTTCTGTAGCTTGTTGCATAACACAGTATATGAAGTGCCAAACCAGCCAGATATAATCTGACTCATGAAAAAATCTGCTCAAAAGCCTCTTACACTGAAACATGTCGATCTTGGTTGGTGCAGTATTTTATGGAGATATGCAAAGCCAAATACTTCAGTTTAGTTTGTCTTGTGTAGGACCTCCAGGATGATAAGTCTGATCTAGTGGTGCTAAGAGTCTACTTACCTCAAGTGTAGAATGTCTTGGGGGCATGTGTATTTTACTTCTTCCACACTTCAAGCTTTTGAAATTTTTAGTATTCACCAGTATCAATATATAAAGTTAAGATCTCTCTAGTAAAGTTATTCTGCAGTCACCTGAATGGAAATAATTGTGAGGTGGTGTATTTGAATTCCTGGATGTGTAGTCCTGCCACAATCTGTGCCAGTGCTTGTGTGCATGATGATTGAGTGCTTACAAGAGTGACAGCACAGCCCTGTCATAGCACAACTTAAGCCTTTCCAGTGTAGTGTTACAAAGATGACAACTTTCCAAGTGTTTGGCTCACTTCAGGTTTGCTGACCTTGCTGGTTAAGGTTTGTTTTCATCTTAAATGCAAATTAGTTTACAGTGGTCATGATGAAAGATGAGATCTATTTGCTGTCACTGAGATAGATTAGATCAGAGGTTGCAGTTTAGCTGCTTGAAGGGAAACTAAGGTGGCAGAGTGCCTTCTGTTAATTGCTTGGGAGCAGTAGCAGATGTGGTGACAGCTCCTCTTAGTGCAGCGTGCTTGATATTGAAAGAGCTTTGATTGGAGCTGCTGTGTGGAGCTAAGTGTTGTTTGGAAACTGCTCTCTCCTCAGAGTGACCTCCATTGCAGATCGGTTGAACGTAGACTTTGCCCTCATCCACAAGGAGCGCAAGAAGGCCAACGAGGTGGATCGCATGGTGCTGGTGGGGGACGTCAAGGACAGAGTGGCCATCCTGGTGGATGACATGGCAGACACCTGTGGCACCATCTGCCACGCTGCAGACAAGTGAGTGGGGCTGCCTGCTGCCTTCCTTTGCCAGGAACCTGCTCTCAGTGAACACTGTGGAATGGGTTAAGCAGATTATTTGCATGACAAGTTTCACATGGCTCATGCAGTTTCTTGATTATTCATGTTATACAAAATAAGGAGAAAAATCTAGTTTAAGTTCTCACAGTAGGAATAGGTAGAAGACCATAGTGTCCTTTTTTTTTTTCCTTTTTTTTTTTCCTGCATTGAAAATGGACCATCACTGACCATGCCAGGTAGAACTAAGTGTTGTCTGGTCCATCAGCTGATTTTGTATTAGAAATAAGCTTTTCAAATTTGGTATCATTCATACCTTTTACACTAGAAATACCAACATATGCAAGGCAGTTAACTGTTAAATACAGTATTAAATATTAGTGCAGTATTTCATGCTGTATTAAATACAGTATTAAAGTATTAACACAGTATTAAATATCTGCTACCTTGTGTAAGCAAAAATTACAGAAGGTGATTTGTATGATCTGTTCCAAATATTCCAGAGCTAAGAACAATGGGGTTTTTTCAGTGTGTGCTTTGCCTGTGGTGGATTTCATGGTACTTGTATTTATTTTTCCCCCAAGTCAGTAGAGAAGGGGAATCAAAGGTAGCCTGTTCCCTAAGCACATGGTGCTGTCTCCTGTCATGCTTACCATGTGCCCTGCACTAATGTCAGCTTGAGAACTTGCTGAGAATCCTTCTCCTTTACTCCCTCCTTGCAGGCTTGTGTCAGCTGGAGCCACCAAAGTTTATGCCATCTTAACTCACGGGATCTTTTCTGGGCCAGCAATTTCCCGGATCAACAATGCCTGTTTTGAGGCAGTTGTAGTCACAAACACAATACCCCAGGAGGACAAGATGAAGCAGTGCCCTAAAATCCAGGTGAGCATCTATTTTCTGTCTCTCTTGGAGGGTGGTAACCTTGTCTCTCCATCTGTTTGGGGTGAAAACCCCACAATACTGTCTAGTGCTGACAGTGGTTCTGTTGGTACTGCCATCAGTGTTCCTAGTTCTCTTGGCCCTATTGTTGTCTATCAGGTGTTACACTGATAGAAAGCAGCTTCTGTTCCAGCTCATCTCAAACAGTTCATTAAAGGATCTTTTTTTCAGGGCTTGTTTTACCTAGATCAGGTGTCTGATTTAATGGGGCCATGATGTAGGCAAGTAGTTGGACGTGTGCCCTTTGGAGGAGTGATGTGCTGAGGGTGTGCAGTGCTGAAACAGAGGTAGACAGGAGCTTCTGATGTTGGTGCTGACAGCTTTGTTGTGTATGTCACTTTATGCCCAGCCTTTGCAATCCATAGGAAAACTAGAAGCTGATGATAAGCCCCAGAATCTGCTGTTCAGCCAGTTCTCAATCCACTCATCCAGTGTACACTTGATTTTGCCTGTGAGGATTCCATGGCTGACAGTGTCAGAAGCCTTGCTGAAGTTGACAATATCCACTGCTCTCCCCTCATCCATTTAGGCAGTTGCTTCCTCATAGAAGGTGATCAGGTTGGTCAAGCATGATTTGCCTTTGGTGAATCCGTGCTGACTATTCCTGGTCATGTTCTTGTCATCCATGTGCATAGAGATGGCCTCCAGAATGAAGTGCTGTCACCTGTCTAGGGATTGATGTGAGGCTGACTGGCCAGTAATTCTGGGTTGCATTTCCTTTCTTCCAGTCCTCAGGCACCTCTGCTGATCTCCAGGACCTTTCAAAGTGGATCATGAGTGCCTGGCTCTGATGTCTGCCAGCTCTCTCAGTACTCATGAATGTATCCCATCAGGGCCCATGAACTTGTGGATATCAAGTCTGGCCAAGTGTCCTCTAACCCAATCCTCCCTAAAGAAAAGTCTTCCTTCCAGCATTCCCTTACCCCAGTCTCCTGCTTGTCAGTACAGACTGATGCAAAGAAGGTGCTCACTAACTGCCTTCTCTGCATTCCCTGTCACCAGGGTCCCCCTTCCCTTTAGTAACAGGCCCACATTATTATTAGTTTTTTCCAAATACGTCAATAACAAAAGGAAAACGTTCTTCTTGTCCCTGACTCCTTTGCCAGATTTAATTCCAGATGGGCCTTGGCTTCACACCAGCAATATCTAGGACACAGGAATTTGGAGAAGTTCTGGCACTACTCACACTCAACCAATACTGTGGTGTGAGTGTAGAAGCTTCCCCACTACTGGGCTGCTGCTAAAAGGGAAGCTGAACTGGTTGAAGCTGCAGTCAATTTTAAGCCGCTTTTGGAAATATATTATAAGCTGATTGCAAGCTGACATTGGGTTGCAGTTCTTTCAGCACTAACTTCTGGATGATATTCGTGCAACATTTAAAACATTTCTGGTGCTTCACCTTGTTTCCAGGCTCCACACTGCAGCTGGTGTAGGCAAAATGATAAATTGGCAACGTCTGTGTAAGTAGCTGTAGCCAAAGATTGCAGTGGAGCAGTTTTCTAGGCTCTCCTTTAATAGCTCACATTTACACACTGATGTCTGATGTTGAGGAAAACAGAGCTAAGGGATTTGTCACAAGTCTCAGGCTTTCCTCTGCAGCTTGTTGATTTTTTTCCCCTTCAGAGACAAACTATCTAGAACATAAAAAATACTAAGTATGGTTTTCACTTGGTTTCTTTAGTGCACCATAAATATGGTGATTCTTACTAGACTACATATATTGAAATGCTTTAGCTGTGGGGGTTCAGGGCTGAGATTTGGCTGAGACTTGAATTTTCCTCCTGGTACCTGTCTGACCCCAGCAGATGGAGCCAGCACAACGCCCAGGAGCTGAGCCGCAGCACAGCAGCTTCGTCCCTCAGACTGCTGGCAGCAGTGGTGAAACCTCTTGGCTCAGGGAAAGTGATTTCATCTTGATTTAGACTGCCCTAACTTCTCTGCACAAAGTGAATGAGAGAGTCCTAAACAGACTGAACCTAGGGGCTCTGAGCAAAGCAAGGCGACAGTAGATTGTAACTCTGACAGACCAACTAGAATATTTGTAGGGTATTTTCAGGCTTATACGTAATTAAATCCTAATCCTGTGTAGAAGTGATTTGTCTGCATCTGGCGTGTAATAAATGTGGGTGATGAGTTTATTCTTTCAGTTCTTCCTGACTTCCCAGCCATTCTTTCATGCTTGATGCCTTTTCTCAGTGGTACTGATGGATCTTTTTTCCCTTCCAGGTGATTGACATCTCAATGATCCTTGCGGAGGCCATCAGGAGGACTCATAATGGGGAATCTGTTTCCTACCTATTCAGCCATGTCCCTTTATAACAACAGATGTCAGCTGCTGCTTGTATGGCTTTTTTTTTTAAAACCAAAAGTTGTTCAGCTTGTTGTAAAGTTCAGTAGAAGACTCTGCTTGTTCCAGTGCAGTTCTCCACAGCTCCTGCTTAAGTCAGGCTTACTGGCTCTGTTCCCAACACTGGGAGGCTGGAGAGGGAAAGCTCATCTCTGTAACAGCCAACTCCACCAGCACCCCTGTGCATGGAGCTGATCAGTAGCACTGACTCAATTCTGCAGGTCTGTGGAGAGCAGGACTGACACATGGCTAATTGCCACAATTATTTTGAGGGGGGGAGGGAGAGGGTTTGTCTGTGGGCAGGGTTAGATGATCTGGCATGCACACCCTAAATTGTTTGGGAAGTAGTGCTCCCTAGGACATGTTGATCTGGATCTACAGCAAGAGCCCAAGAGACTGCTGGCTGTCTTACCACTCTGTACCTGACAGAGCCCTTGCAGAGTGGTGGGGGAGGCTTGTGTCTTGGCCAAGCTTGACCCTTGGTGAAGCCCTGGGTGACACCTAGGATTTGGTTCTGCTACAGCTTTCCTCCCAGGAAAGGAGATCAGTGTAGCTTGCAAACTTGAATTCCTCTTAACTGTTGATGAAATTAAATGCCCTTTAGTGCGCTACACAGCAAAGTGAGGGTGAGAGCAGAGTCTGTGCAGTGCTGTGTTAGCTCAGTGGGGAAGGTGCGTCCTGGACAAATGTTCTTTTCTGAAAACTCTGACAGAGAACTTGTGGTTGTGTGCTTTGATCTCTAGTGCAGGCTAAAACCAGCTTCTCAATTTCACAGCTTCCTGTTAGCCTTGCTAGCTAACTAGAGGACTGCTGTCATGCACTGCAGCTGCACCTTGACCTGCTGTGCAACCCCCTGACCCTTTTTTTTACCAGTACAGTAGTAAACAGAGCCTCTTTATCCAACAGCAGCAGGGTTGTTGCATCTAGCAAGTGCCTGCTCAGACGCTGAGGTGACCTGAAACACAACAGCTTTGTGTCCAGCTGGCTCAGCCTCTCATTCATTGCCTGTTACAGTCCTGTTTTCCTGGAAGTTACTGACACGTTGTCCTGCTCATTGTCTGCCTTTCCTTGAAAGCATTGCTTGTTGAATATACATTAAGCCAAGGAGCACTGCAGGCTGCAGGACAAAACCTGAAGGAGCCCTTGAAGTGGGTCTGATGCTTTTCAGGAGTGTTTATGGCAATGAGTTGAAGAGGCTGGTGATACATAATACTGGGAAAACTACGGATTTAACACCACCCTGACAGGCCACAAAGTGCCTGAAAGAAAAATACCAAAACTAGAGCTGGCTGAGGCTCTTGGATGTAATAAGTATCATCTGAAACTTGAATACTTAGAAAATGTACCAGACAATCGTAAGGTAAACTGCTAAGTCTCTCTTGAACTCTTACGGTTTATAGACCAAACTTTTTTATTCTGGTTTGGTTTTGTTTTGTTTTTCGGTTTTTTTTAATAAGCACTCCTCTTTTATTTGTTTTTGAGCTGGAGGAAGGGAAAAAGGGAAAAGAAGGAACTTGAAATTACTTTGTAGAGTAACCAGCATGGCGTTGAGAGGCTGGGGGCTGGGGTATAAGTGGAACTAACTGAAAGATGTGGTTAAAATCTAGGGAAGTACTTCCTTAGTTGTGCCTTTTACTGAAGACTTCTCTCCCTTCCTGAACTCCTGTCCTGTGGCAACGTTAACACTTCCATTAGTGTAGAACTTTTCTTTTTGTATAAGAATTGGTGTTTGTCTGGAAACTGTGCATCTCTTGCTTCTTTGCTTTGCATCCTGCACTGAGCTCTCCTGAGAGTCCGTGATCCCACCTCCTGTATGGGAGCCCCTGCTGCCATCCTGCTGCTGCTCTGAGAGCCAAAAGCCAGGACATCAGAGCAGTGCTGGGAGGATTTTCAGCAGCATTTGTGTTTAAAGTTAAGACCTGATGAAGGAATTAAACTTTTATTTAAAAACCATAGTCTCTGCCTCTAAGTGCTTCTGAATATCTTAAGTGACATGAATCTTCTGAGTTGGGAATTTTAAGGGCAGATCATGAAGTAATTTTTATTTAGAAGGTACTTTGGAAGGTCATCTGGTTTAACCCTTGTGCATGTAGCCAGCTGTGAGGTACAGCTTGGCTCTGCTCACATTGCATGGAAGGAAAAGCATGGGACCAAGCACTGAGGAATTGCTTTTGTCCATGTTTGATTTCCTGGACTTAATTGTTAGAGGTGGTAGTGCAGCTTCTCTAGTACTGTTCAATTATGTATCTGAGCAGATTTGTTCACATAATGTTCAGGTGGAGGAAGCTTGAATATTTTAACAAGTACAAATGAAGGATTTGTAAGTGTCTCGCACAAAGCTGATGATCAGAGACAGTAGGATTATGTCCTGAGAAGCACTTGTTCTGACTAAACCCTGATTCTTTCTCATTGTATGTTTGCAGATGGGAAAGTATAAATGAAGTCAGAAGGATGAGATGGCAGGTCTAGAGAAAGGTCCTTGGCATTACAGACAGAATTCGAGGCCTAGACTGAACATGACCACAGCCTCAGGCAGACATTTGCTGAGGATCACAATCCTCGTCCATCTGTTAAAATGTCTTGCAGTAGTGGCCAGTGAATAAGTGAAAAAAATGGAGGATTTTTTTCCCCCAAATAGCAGGGTGAGTGCTGTGGGTCTTGTCAGGATTATGTAGCAGATTTCACCTTCCTTGGATAAAAAGAATAGCGCTTTACAGCCATTTGTACACAGGAGACTATTGCTGTTACTGAGTATACCATGTTTTCTGTTACTTCAACAAAACCAGGGTTTCCAGTTGGGAGAGGGCACAGTTTTAATATGCTATATGACATTGTAGCTCTGAAAAAGGATGGGTGATACCCCCCTGGGACAGTTCTCATACCCCAGTAATGTTACTCTGCTCTGAAACCTTCAGAAGGGATGGAGACTTCACCAGAGTGTGAAGGTGAGCTGTGGGGTGTCTTAGGTTTTCCTCCCAGCTGCCTGAGTTACTACTGTACAAAAGTTATTTCCCAGGAGAAAATCTCAATGGAGTCATTTGCTGTGCTCCTGCAGTTGGAGATCAGGAGGAGCAGGACAGAGCTCCAGCAGCACCCTCTGTCACAGGCACAGCCAGAGTGTGTCTGCAGGTGTAAGGATGCAGGTATTGGTGCTGGTAGCCATCCTGTGCCTGTCTGCTGCCTGCTGTTAATTCACAGGAACCGGGGACACATCAATCACTAGTCTATATCAGCCCCACTCACCTCCCTGAGTACCTGAAACTAATGCACAGGATGGGAGCTGAGCTTACCAGGTATGCCTTGCAGGCAGCAGGATATGTCCACTGTTTAAAACACAATGAGACACATCTCAAAATAATTTGCTGACACTTCCCTCCTGCCTTACTGATGTAAGGAGGTCTGTTTCTGTGATCTGAAGAAAGCAGCACCTTGTCTTGCTGCTGTTGGGCAAGGGGAGAATGGTGTTAGCAAGCCCTTCTGTAAACTGCAGCAACATCCAGGGGAGGAATGAGCCCTCCTATAAAACACAACAGCCCCAGTATGCTGCTGCCTTCCTGGGGCTCTCTGCTCCTGCCTTGATGGATGTGAAGGGTTGTGGCAGGAGGCTGGGGTGAAAACGGGAGAAAGTGCTGTCACCCTGTGGAGAGGCTCAGCCTGGCAGCTGTCACGGGTGGTGCCCTGCAGGCAGATGGGTCAGGAGGCTGAAAAAAAACCCCTCTGATCAGAGAAAACTCCCTGCCTCCTTCCTGTATAGGAGAATGAGGCATTCCTGGAAATGGCAATTGGGGAGGCTGTATCAGCCCTGGCAGCCTTGTTCTGTGCGAGGTTTAAAACCCATCTAAAATGGCTGGCAGTCAGTCTGTGCTATTTCAGGTCAGGGCTGTTCTTGCTTTCTCCCTATCTGTTGATGTCTCAGTTCTTTTGTTATAAATTATTGAAAGCAGAAATGCCAAAAGACGTAAGAAAGAAGCTGGTTGTGCAGTTACGGGAGGCTTTGCTAATTTGTCAGGGGGAAAAGCTCTTGCTGGGATATAAGCTCCTCTCTTGTTCTTTGTGCAAGATGGGTTTTAGCAGCTCCCCAGCAGCAGCCCCACCTCTCCCCTGCTGGCAGTGCACAGGGTTGGCTTTAGAGCTGCTCTGGCTGTGGTTTGTACGAGCGTGTGGTGCTGGCTGTGTGGCTTGAGAAAGGGGGAGCTCCCCTTCCCCTGCCTGCGTGGCCGCCGTGGTGGCTTTGTGCCCAGACAAAGACCCGGGGGTTACAAAGTGCTGCAGCATCAGGAGATGCAACAAATTGCCCAGGGGCTGAGCCTTGCCAGAGGCGGGTGCAGCTGGTCTGCTGAGGGGTTGGGAGGATGGTGAGCAGGTTTTTGGGTGCAGCTGGTGCTGGCGAGGGGCTGTGCACAGGCAGGGTGGGGATCAGGTTCTTTCACACTCGCTGCCTGCCAGGGACAAAAGCTACGTCAGACTGCAGCATCCACAAAGGAGAAGCATGTGGAGAGCAGGCATGTAAAGGGGGAAGCTGAGGGGAAGGTGAGCACAGCCAGAGAGTAAACACATGGTAAAACACTTGTCTGACTATTTGCATGAAGGCAAAAAGGATTTCCTGTGTTCATTTTGAAACGGAATGGGTGTTTTGGTTCTCGCTGGCTGTGCAGGGAAGATGAACCTTTTCTCTGTGGCTGGGGCTGTGTGTTGCAGGCTCTGCAGGGTAGGTTTGAAGGATGCACATGAAGGCAGCCCTGCCTGGGCTTTTGCAACTCCTGGTTCTGTGGCACTCTCCAAACCTGGCCCTGCCAGGGGCAGCACCACCAAATCAGAGCTGCTCTGGGAGCAGCCTGGCCTGGAGCTTTGCCTGCAGCCTCTCCCTCTCTCCCTCCCCCAGGCACAGGAACGGGAGGCTGTTTGCCATCCACACTCCTCACGGAGGAGCAGCCTGGCCTTAGATCTTGGCCTTTTCCTTTTCAGCATTTGCCAGCTCCTGGTGCTTCTTGAATTCAGAGCCCATATTCTGCCTGGAGCGAGAAGGTGCCTCAGGGTTTGTGGCAAAGGGCCACCTCCGGCCGTGACCTGCTGTCGCTGGATAGCACCAGTCCCTCCTGCCAAGACGGCCGTCGTCGTCTTGCTAAAGAACACAAAGCAAGTGTTCCCTCCGGATTGCTGGGGATTTTCTCTGCAAAATCTCCAGTAAGCCCTGAGCAAAACCCAGATGCTGGCAGGCCAGGAGGAGGTGGAGGTGAGAGCTGCTGCAGCACAACTGCTACCCCTTGGTGCTCTGTAACAGGTTCCTGTTCACCATGGCACCAAGATTTCTGCAGAAAGGTTTTAGTAAGCCTCATCTGCAATAAGAATACCTTTTTTATTTTGCCACCTCCCCTTCCCCTCATTTGCTTCAGCACCTACAGGATGCTCCTGGCCCTCTACCCCTGCTCTATCCTGGTGGCCAGCATACAAGTGCCCCCCAGACTGCCACTATCCTTCCTGCTGGGATCACACAGGCTGCCTGCACTGTCCCTTGGCTTTTCCCCACCAAAGGTGTTTCTTCTCTTGCACACCAGCCCATCTGCACAGTTTGGGCTGCTCCCCAGGCTTGCTGCAGACAAGAGCCTGTGAGTATGGTCAGCTTCTTGTCCACCTATGCTGCTTCTTTAGTGACCAGATCTCCCCAGGAAGTGCTGTGGCCAAAGATAGTGTAGACATGAGCTGGGCAGTGGCCAAGCATCTCTCATAGGTGTGAGAAGAGGGTTCTGGGTTTAGCCCAAGGCTTGCTTTATTCAAGTTCTGCTTCAGCATTGGGAGCATGCCTGGACACACACAGAGGCCACAGCTGTGGGGTACCTGCTTCTGGTGGGGACGTTGAGGCTGGGACAGTGGCTTTGGAGCCACCTGGTCTCATGGGGACCAGCCCGCTGCCCCTCACACCGGGCACCCAGCTGCGTGTGCGCACAGGAGCGGCAGGGGGAACCACGCCCGTATGAACCACACAGCAGGAGCTGTGTGTGAGGGGCTGTGTATCCGTGTGTGTTGTGAGGCGGTGTGTGCCCCGTGTCCCCGGTGATCCCCTCCTCTCTCGTTGTCCCCCTCTCCCTCCCCCTTCCCCTCAGGCCCCTCAGGCTCGGTCCCGCTCGCGCCCCCGCCGCGCGGCACGGCGGGAACGGCCGCCCCCTGGCGGGCCACGCG
>VWYP01019712.1:0-51912 GCA_013400435.1 Pycnonotus jocosus
TTAGATAGATGGAGGCAAAGGGGATTTTTTGGTGAGATGTGCTGCAAAAACCCCATATATCTAAGACTGCACAACTTAACCAATTTTACTTTGTTTTCAGCTTCCTAAGAACCTCCTTTTACTTTGCCCTGAGGAGTGCCCAGCTGAGGAGCAGAAGGAGCAGCTATACCAACCCCAGAGTGAATCAAGATGCTCAGAGTCCCAGTATGGACATACCAATTGCACAGGCAGATGGGTGCACATGTGCAAATAACACGAGTTTGGCAGTGGCTGGGAAATGGCCCTGCTCTGCTGCGTGGATCCTCTTGGATCCATGGGCACATCCTGCCCCGTGGGCACTGTTCTCCCACCCCTCCCCACATATCTGGGCACACACCGTGGCTGGGTGAGCGTGAAGCAGCCGGGTGTCACCTCTGCCAGGGCCAGCGTTTCCAGTGCCTCCCAACAAAGCCATACATCGTCAAATATTGACACAGTTCCACAGGACTGACACTCCTGACATTTAATGTATAGCTTTAGGTGCTCTGGCTTTAATTCTAGAGAGTCAATGAGGGATTGAAGGAAATGTATTTGCCCTGTCAATGTGTAGTGTGACACACCTCAAACCGGCCAGGGGCAACTACAGGGCTGCCAAATTCCCACCAACTCTCTCCTGGGCATCGCCCAGTTAAGAGGATGAAGGCCAGGAGTTTAGTCAGCAAGTGAATACTGCTGCCTGCCTTCCAACGTTTCAAATATTTATCATGTTAAATATCAACTTGGAGAATATTGCGTTCATTTAAACTTTTCACGTTCCAATGATTTTTTATTATTTCCATTGACCAAAATAAATGAAGAAAATGTTTCAGACTATACATGAAAGCATGTAAAAATCAGTAACTGGATTTTAAAAGATCTAGAATGTCTTTAATACATTCATTTTTCAAACATTTTTCTCTGATCTTTAAATAGCTTTTCTTGGAGCATAACATTTTTTTTTTTTGAAAAGTCAAATACAGAGCATTAAGGGTATAATTACCATTTTAATTATAACTCAATCATCCTATCTACTTTGCATAGAAATTACAGCTTTTATGTCAGGATTTTGGGTACTCACAAACATTCAGGAGTAATTAATGCTAGAGATTTTCACTGTACATGAACTTTGTAGCATGTACTTCAACTGGACTTCATTCAGACTGTGTAAAAATACTGGATTTTATATTCATGATTTTCAAGCAAAAATCTTTCTACATAAATACCTGTAAAGCTAAGACAAAAAAAATTCAAAACTCGACAATCTTGAAAACCAAATGTATGTCTCCCTCTTCAGATGTGATCCATTCATGTAAACATGGCCAGAAGAAATTCAAAGGGCAGCAATGAAAAAAATTCCCTCCAATTGCTCTCTGACTAGACTCAAGGAATATTTCTGATAATTTTACAAATACTTCTGGAAGGTATTTAAAATTCAAAATTTTATTTCCAGACAGCTCTAACATCTATCTGTCCTGCTTGAGAATTTACTAAAAAGCTTGTTTTAAAAGATTTATTTTAGAAAGTGAGTTTATCTCACAAATTTGCCTGTTGTCTCCTTCTGCATTTAAAAGCATATGTATGGGTGTGGATGTACATGTGAAATTGAGCAAAATCAATTACAACAAAGCTGCTTTTCATACGGTTAACATAACGATATCAGAACTAAGCTACTTCTCCCTTTCTGTGTCAAAACAGAAAAGAAAGTATTTTATGGATATAAATACACAGAAATAAAACAATCCTCCATTTACAAATGGGCACTGTTTCTTCCTTTACTGACTTTTTGTCCATTCCGCATGTTGCAAAAGACTATTCTGTGCTTTTATATCGTCCTCCACATGTTTTGTTTTGCAGTATGCTGGAGCAGCAGATGCCTTTTTTCTTTCCTTTAAAAGCATATAAAGCTATACAAATTTTAGAGTCTCACAGAACATGTCCTCTGTCTTTGTTTGGACATTAAGGATATCATGACTCTTTAACATTCCTGGCTTTTAACAAAGCTCTTGCTCAAGCTGCAGTGCTTCACCCCCCAGAAGTCGGTGTCTTTGTGTAGTGCAGTGGGCTCTTCTGCATGTGGAATTGCTTTTGCCTTCAGTGAAAGCTCTGCATGAAAGCCCAGGCCAAATCAAACCCGTCGTCTGGTAAGTGCTGTGGGATCTGCAGGGAAGATTCATGATGCTTATTATCAGCCGGCACTTAAGACAGATGTCTCACACTCTCAGTTGTGCAGCTACAAGTAGGTTACATCTGAAATGCATGTGATTAAAGCATTTGTGCCAAATCACATTGGGCATTCTGCATATGTATGTGTAAATAGCTCTAAGTTTTTTGATGGATGAATGAAAAATATTTTATTATACCCATCAACGGTGTAAAGTGAAGGTGAATAGCTTTTACACTTGGACTGTTCTGCATTCTTGACAGTTTTGCAAACAGCCCTCTCAATCTCTCTCTCTGTCCCTAATCTTTGCCAGATAAAACTAGGATCCTGAAGTAATTTTAATGCTGGTATCTGAAAATAAAATAAAAAGAAAGGAGATGTAAAATGGGAGACAGAAAACAGATTTTATCAGAATCATCCAGCTGGCCTGACTTGGTGTTGACCTGCACATTGTATAGTCATTTACCCCAGGGCTACAGAATTTCATACTGCCTGGCACCAGGGAAGAATTCAGAAATGTCTAAACCCATCGATTTTCTATCAACTTGAGTCTTGTCCACACAGAAAACTTGCACCTGCTGAATTTAAATCAGCTGTTAATCTCTGTATGAAGCTAAACCAGTGTAAGCCCATGTGTGGCTGTGTTATTGTCATGTACTTACAAACCAGTGGGGAGACAGGAATGGGAGCTCTGTTCACTCCTCCCCTTCTCATTTTTTAATCAAGAGTCAATCATAATTTCACCTTCAGGCTCTGGAAAGCAGGAATTGGGCTGACAAAGCTCAGTTATCCTGGAGGATGACTCCAGTCACACTGCTGGGCAGGTTTCTGT
This sequence comes from Pycnonotus jocosus, assembly GCA_013400435.1. Taxonomy (NCBI): domain Eukaryota; kingdom Metazoa; phylum Chordata; class Aves; order Passeriformes; family Pycnonotidae; genus Pycnonotus; species Pycnonotus jocosus. The sequence continues at coordinate 3,012 of VWYP01019712.1, forward strand.
GTGTTTGAGCACTAGATGAGAGGTGAAGCAGAGCCTGCTGCCCAGTGGGAGCTCTCCCAGTGCACAAGGACTGGGCAAAACTGTCCCATTCCTGTCCCTGCATACAGATGCTGCTGATCCAGCACACCATGGGCAATAGGAACAAGCTAGACTAAATCCACATGGCTTACACTATCCAACACAGCCTTAGCTAGGGCATTCTGCCTGGTGAGGGACAGAGGGACAGACTAAGCCAGGGCCCTGGCAGAGCCTGTCCAACATGTATCCCTGCCCTGAAGGGAGTGGGCTGGGCTGGAGCCTGGTTTAGTTGGTGTTTGTGGAAGGAGCCTGCTCCTGTCTGCTGCCAGGGCCCTCACACACAGTTCCATGGTGGCACTTGGCCAGGACCTGCTGGGCACAGTGACACAGAGGGGACCGCAGCCCCTCTCAGTTGCCACAGAGCTGCTGGGCAAATGCTGGACTCTGTTGGAAATAGGCTTAAAAGAACATTTTTCCTCCCTGGAGCTACATGTTGTGAGCCATAACATGAGCTGGAGTGATGGTCAGGCTTCCTCTAGCAGAGCCAGCCATGCAGGCTGGAGATGTCCCCAGCAGCTCCTCAGCAGTGCCAGCTCTGCTGGCAGCAGGACCCCTCCTTGTCCCAAAGCACAGGCTTCAGTCACCCCCACTGCAGGCACTTAGTGCACTCCTGCCGTGTGTCTCAGCAGGAACAAGATGTGCTTTCTTTTCTCCTCTTTGAGTGGACACTGTTGTTCTAATCTATTGTGTCTGTACTGGGATTAAAGTACGTAGATCTGATCCTCTGCATTACAAGTCTGCTGCTGATCTCCTAATGAAACAAAACACCTTGCAGTGAGTCTTTGGAGTACCAGAAGTACCTGAGCCTTTGTACTGTATTTATAAAGATTCTGAATATTCATGCCTTATCAAAAATTAGGCCCTTTTCTAAATAAATTTAGATATTCATCTTAATGGGTTGATTGTGATCATTTAGACCTATAGTAATTTCCTATTAAATTTCAGCAAAATCTTATCTTCACACTGAGATCTAGGTTCTTTGCTACATGAATGAAAGAGTAAAACTAGAAAACATCTGAAATAATTAATTTTTATTTTTATGTCACTTGAAAAATTTAAAAGGTCCAGGCTCAGCCTATAAGTGCATTAAAAATATTTTCCCTCAAACAAGTATGGATTGCAAATGAACCCTGGTCTCAAAACTCATGTGGAAAACAGGATTTATAGTGGAAATACTAGGTCAGCATAAACCATAATGGTGCTGTAATGATGCTGAGGGCTGGATTGGTTCTTTCAGTTTGTTTCTAACAGAAGGGGGAAAAAAAGCTTATATCCTTACCTAAAGAAAAATGACCATAGAACAAGCCATAATTCTTGCATTCTGTTTTGGTAATACCTTCAATTTAACAACTGTCTGTGAGAAGGAGTTTCTCACAATGAGTTATTTAGTCACTGTGCCATCTAGGGTATAACTGTCATTCTGAAGGGAACATCCATGCTATGATTTGCTGTCAGTCTGTTGTACACTGTAAGTCCATTCATTTTCCCCCCTAACAGGTGAAGATAATGATACGATACACAGTAAAAGATAGATGATAAAAACAATTCTTTAAGGAAAAAAAAAACCCAACAAACCAGACAGAAAGGGTTTGGCAGGAAAATATAAAATGTTCCATTCTTCCTTTTAAAGTACTACAATAAAACATGTCTGAAGTGAAGTACAGATAACAAAACAGCAGAGCATGGGTCCACAATCCCAGCATGATACTGCATAAGGAGCAATCATGAAGCATTCCCATCACAGTTGCCTGTCACACATTATTAACAAGAGTGTTTAGGACTACTGAATAACCATGTTAAAGGGACATGATCAACTTGAAAAAAAGGTGCTGTATTTTTATCAGTTGTATTTGACTTGACAGTATTATGAGTAATTTCAAATGCAAGGATTTTAAAGTCAGGGAGGGCTGTTTTGATTTCCTCATCCAGTTTCCAGCACAGCACTGACCACAGAAGCATTGTCATGTTGAAAGTAGCTCAGTATCTTGCTGCTTAGAGGAAAACCAAATCAAACATACCCTGCTCTATCCTGCTCCTGCTCATGGCAACTGATAGAGCTTCCTGAAGATTAGAGAAGAGGAAATGTCACTCCTATCTTCAAGAAGGACAAGAAGTAAGAACCTGGGAACTGCAAGCCTTGCAGTGTCACCTCCACCCCCAAGAAGGTGGTGGACAAAACCCTCCTCCAAAGTTTCTCCAAACATGAAAGACAAGAAGGAGACTGAGGAACAATATACATTGATTTATCAAGGGGAAATTGTGCTTGAGAGACACTGATAGCCTTCTATAATGAAGTGACTGGCTTGGTGGATGAGGGCAGAATAATGGATGTTGCTTGCCTTGGCTTTATGAAAGCCTTTGACACCATCTCCCACTGCACCATAAAGCACAAGCTGACAATGTATGGGTTATATGGTTAGTGGGCAATGAATTGGATTGTAAATTGGCTGAAAGGCTGTGACCAGAGGGGTAGGAACAGTGTCACAAAATCCACTTGTAGGCATGTCACTAATGGTGTACCTAAGGGTCAACACCAGGTCCAATGCTATTAACCTTCATAAGTCATCTGGATGATGGGGCAGGGTACCCTCAGCAAGTTTGCTGGTGATACAACATTGGGAGGAATGGCTGATACATCAGAGAGTCATGCTGCCATCCAGAGGGATGGAGGCTCAACAGGCTGGAGAAATGGGCTGACAAGGACCTCATGAGTTTCTCAAGGAGATACGTCAAGTCCTGCACGTGAGGAACAATGGCCCCAGGTACCCAGAGAGATGGGGGCTGAGCAGATGAAGAGCAGATTTGCTGAGAAGGACCTTGGGGTCCTGGTGGATAACACTGCTGACCGTGAGCCAGCAGCCACTTCATGACAAAGAAGGCAAACAGCCTCCTGAGCTGCATTTGAAAGAGCACTGCCAGCAGGTGGAGGGAGATGATCCTTTCCCTCTGCCCAGCATTGCTGAGGCACACTGCAAGTGCTGAGTCTGGTGCTGAGCCTCCCAGTAAAAGGGAGAGATGGACATACTGGACTGAGCCTGACAAAGGGCCATGACCAAGAGACCGGAACATCTCTCACAGGAAGAGAGGCTGCAAGAGATGGATTGTCCAGCCTGGAGAAGAGAAGGCTCAGTGGGATATCATTAATGTATAGAAATACCTGATGGGAGGGAATGAAGGGCCAGACTCTTCTTGGTAGTGCCCAGTGACAGGTCAGGAGGCAATGGGCATAAATTAAAACCTTAAATTCAATCTGAATGCAAGAAGGCTGCATAGAGAAGTTGTGGGATCTCCATCTGTTGTCACACTTAGAGCCACAGGTGGACATGAGCCTGGACAGGCAGCTGTAGTTGGTCCTGCTGGAGCAGGGACTGGAATAGATGATCTCCAGAGAATCCTTCCAATCTCAGCTGTTTTGTGAGCCCATTTATCAAAACCTTTACCAACTAACTTCATACTTTCACCAAATCCCATAATTAGTGTAATTAGTGATCATATTTCCTTTTTTAAAAAAAAAAAATTTGAATATTCCAATGGCAATTAGGGAGAAGAGAAAGCTAAAATAAATAAAACAATCACAGGTTGCATCACCAAGATGCAAACTACTATATTTAGAGCTACACTAAGCTCTGTGCCTAGGCATCATGTTGAAAATATCCCTTTAAATTTAAAAAAGCAAAACTAGCTGGTGACACAGCCAGTTACGTTTTTTTGTCACCCTCTCTTTAGACCACCCAGAGTTATCTGCATTGACATTAAAAAGCCATTATAAGCAATTTAAACTCTGAATTGATCCTGACATGTACATTCAGGTCTTCCTCATGTGTCCTTTCAATAGTTCTCAAATCAAACCGAGAACAAACATCACCCTATAAACAGAGGAGATAATTATGCTTTATTGATTAGCCCCTCAAGGTATGAATGGAAACCAGGCAGCTTTCTCAGAACAGCCATCAATGTGGGTTTTAAGTTGCACTATCTCAGCATTTTCTTGTACAAACATTCCCTACGTGTATTTTTTTAACATGGAACTTGTACCAAGCAAAATTTTTCCACTGGCTTCAATGAAAGCCAGCATGTCAATGTAGATTTATAAATGGTGACTTTATATACCTCCCACAGTTGTGTCCCTGTGCTACTGTTATGGTTTTACCCTGGCAGGCAGCTCAGTCCCACACAGCTGCTTCCTTCCTCTCTCCCTCCTAGTTGGATACGGAAGAGAATCAGAAGGATAAAAGTGAGAAAACTCATGGCCTGAGTGAAAGACACTTTATTGGGTCTAATATTAATGCCTTAACCCTTGAGTTTTCCCTTTTCCTTCTTCTTCCCCAGGCTGTTATTGCTGAGCATGATGCTACACAGTGTGGGATACCCCTTTGGTCAGCTGGGGTCAGCTGTCCTGGCTATGTCCCCTTCCAATTTCTTGTGCACCCCCAGCATTTTTGCAGGTGGAGTGAGAAGCAGAGCAGCTTTGATGCTGTGTAAGCCCTGCCCAGCCACAGGTAAGACTTTGGTGTTTTATCAACACTCTTTTATTCACAAATTCAAAACACAGCACCACACAAGCTGCTATGAAGAAAATTAAGTCTATCCCAGCCAAAAGCAGGCACCCACTCAGTTTCCTCCTAACACTGGCTCATTCATCTCATCATACATGGCTCATAACCCCACAGATGCATTGTGGACTGGCCCTTTTCTCTAAAAACCTGCAACTCCCTTCACAGCTGCCAAATGCAACAAATACTCCTGTTTAATCCAGTGTCAACATTAATTGGCTTCAATTTTGCTAAATAAGGATTTTAACATTTGCTCCATCTATCCTATAACAAATACACCACAGCAGATTCATCAATGGACATCTGACTAAGGATATTTCCAGTTTACAGCTGAACATCTAATTAACCATTTCTCAGCCTTTCTGCTTCTTGCTAATAAAGTCTGTCAGCAATCAGAACTGTTAGAAAAAAAGGGATAATGTAGCCATTCTGAGAAAAGGAAAAATATCTTTGTTATGATTACTGTCAGTCTTTTGAACTGGCAACACACTGCATGGAGAAACAGTGAAATTGTTCACAGCTGTTACTACAACACATTTAAACTCTGATGATCATTTTTGGGTTACCTAGACAGGCACAAATAAAAGAAGCACTGCTTGTTTTTCTTGCCTCCTCCCTTGGCCCCACCAAGCAAGCACTGAGATGACTGCCCTCATATTTGCACTTTCAGGTTTTGTCCCAGACCAACACATGGGCTCAGCCTCTCCATCCACCAGGAACCCACTACCCTCTGAGATTCTTCAGGCTCAAATTGACTCCTATCTCCAGAAAAGAGGGTGCACAGACCCCCTGCACTAAGAAGAGAAGAAGCAAGGTGAAATGGAGACACCAAAATGTCTTGGTATGTCTTGCCAATATGTTGCCTGATTTGCTTGCTGCTGACTTGGGGGTGACTGCATTGCCCTTGTGCAGGACTAGTTTGGGTTGCTCTTGCTCCTTTGAAGTCCCTAAACTGTATAGATGAATGAATGCCTTGAGATATCTTATGCAATCAAATATAGTTGAATAATCTCAAGCATTGGTAAGAGCAGCAGAAAGTTGATCACACAAAGTTAATTTGGAGAGCAGCCTGAAAACATGCACAGAAACCTCTTCTGCAGAATATTCACATCACATGAATGGCTGCTATCATGAAGGGAGACAAAAGGATGGGCAAACTTCTCTGACTGCTTCACTGACCCTTCTAGATTCTGCAGCCGCTGCAAAAAATGTGTGCAAAAATGTGTAAAAATATTTAGCTGATAGCTCCATACCCTAAATAAACCACACAGTTCCCATATATTTTATTAAACTCACATAAAGAGGCCTAACGTTGGACTTGCATAGCAAATTGTCCCTCTGCAACTATTTTTAGTTGTTTTAAAAGCTTTCTGTTCATGAAATACAAGATGAAAAAAAATAGAACATTTTGTTGTACCTAGGATTATCCCACTAAGTGTATGAAAAAGCTGTGATATACAGGGCACATTTTCCCCAGTGATAAAATAAGAATGACCTCTGTGACTTCATTTAGGTTCCACCTCTCCTGAGTTACGAGCCACTCCTCACTTACAAGATATATCCCATATCTCACTCAAACCCCCAGTGGACCACAAAACTCCCTTCCAGAAAAAATTATGCTTCCCTCAGTCTGTGGAGGATTACCCATGTCAGGCAAAGTTATATTATTGTTTTTAGTGCTGCTAGGAATTACTTGCAGGATGTTTCAGCTCATTACCTCAAGTTTTCATCAGCTATTTTCCGAGCGTGGTAACCTTTGTGATGCAGGTACTGTATATATCTACAGTATTGATTTTGCCTCTCCTGCTACATTACATGCAATACATGTAAACAGAAGAGTGTTTCACTACCAGCTGGTAAGGTGCAAAATGGTAGCTGATCTTGCAGCTACAAAACACAGATAAAACCTTGAAGTAATCAGCTGAACTGTCATGGAACTAATTCCATGATATAGTGGAAGCAATTATTTGCACTTATGTGTCTTATTGGAAAATACAATCAGTGCTAAACCAATCCTGTTAGTGTTGTCAAGGACACATTTAGCTCCAAATGCTCCCCTTTTAATCAGTAACCAGTTATTAATTAATTAGGTAGCGATCATGTTGCTTTTCATACATGTGTATTATTATTGCACTTGATATTGTGCCTCTGCACCGATCGCTGCTAATTTGCAGCAAGTGCAATTGTGTTAATGTGCTCTAATGCCAGCTATTATCACAAGGACAGGGCACCTAACATTTAACCTAAAATCACACTGAATTGTTCTCACAGCTGCCTCCTTCCAGCTCCAGCTCCAGCCAGCAGCTGCCTGGATGGGGTGTGCTGAGAGAGAGGAGATTGCTCCTGACAAAAGAAGCATCAGAAAATGGAAACCAGCAACGGGACAGTCAGAGCTAGGAAGGGAAATAAGGCTAAAAGTGCTTTGGGAGACAGCTGTGAGCCTGTGCCCTGGCAGAGCTGCCCACTCCTTGCTTGCAGTCAGATTGCTGCCTGGCACCAGCAGGGGAAGAGGCAGCTCTAAAGCAGAGGAGCAGGTAAGCAGAATATGCAGCAGGTCGAGGGTATCTCACAGCTCCTGCTTGTCAGCTGTGCTCCAGGGAAAGATGTAGTCCCTCTTTGGTCACAGCTCTGCAAAGTCATCAGTGTTAATGGTGGGGGTGAGGCTGCCTGTGGAGAGCAATGGATTTGTTCACAGCTGACGCAGAAGAAATCCTTTGTCCTCCTAGAATTAGTGATGCTTAGTTATGCTTACTAAATAATGTATTTTTCATATTTTTCTTCCAGTCCGAAAGCTTTAAGCAGGACCTGATACCAACTGTGTCAAGAGAGAAACAAATATTAGTAGGAAACAGAATTTATCTGAATTGCATTTAACAGAGGCCAGAAGCAGTGAACTAAGGATATTCAGCTGAAGTAGTTCAGTCAGAGATAGCTAAACTTTTCAGTGTGCTTATTTAAATAGAGAGGCCTGAACTGGAGATTAGCTATTTATCAGCTGCCTGATGGAATGAGAAACAGCTGCAGCATTTTTCAGGCTAAGTTTTATTTGCTATAAATCCACAGGTTCAAATTCTGCTCTGGTTTATGCCTGTGGGAATATGGAATAAAGGTATTATCTGCCCACATTGTTTTGTGTCTTCATGCCTATGTATATCAGAGAAAATTTAGTTTATGTTGGTTCAGTTATTCACCATAATATCCCAACCACAAAAAGGACTTTTAATATTTATAATAGTAGCAGGTGTATGTGCAAAAAATAGGTTCCCAGAATACAGTACATGGCATAGGTAGCAAAACACAGCTCAAATTACTGTCAGAGAATTTCCCTACACATGCCTTTGCAAGGATTTCACTTCAAGACTGTGCTGTAGCTCCAACATTTTCCTTCCCACACTTGTAGGTTTTTGCCTGATTTTCATCAAGGGTGTCAATTCCTCCCATCACTCCATAAAAACTGTTCCCATGTCCTCAAGGGAGTAATTTCTGTATTAAAAGCTTCTATTCCTGACTCCAGCAAGTGCCCTCATGTCTGCAGCTGGGAGCAGCCCTGCTTTTTCACAGAGGATATCACAGCCTAGCAGAGGCTAGTTTGTTTGGATCAACTTCTGTCAAAGGCAGTCTGGAAGCTTTTTTTTCTCCCCCTCCAGTTTGTCTTTGCAAAGTTTCTTTCTCTCCCCCTGCTCAGTTCAGCCTCACTGGCGTTTATCTGGTGACCTGTTGTTAACAAGGGCTGCACAATAGATCCCTTGAATTTGCACAGATTGCTCCAGGTCTGCCATGAGGAAGCTTTGCTCCGATATCTGCCAGATTTTAGCTTTGTTACATGGCAAGGATGTTGGTCTGCCTGCAAGGACTATCTAGCTTGGCTTGCTTGATTGATTTTTGCTATATAAAGGAGAATGTTGCTTTTTAAACTTTTTGTCTTTTGGAGAGAGGAGGGCTTAAGATCTCTCTAAGTTCACAAATGTCCAAGAAGAGATGCAGGCAAAGATATAAGTTTAGTCTCCTGCCTATTCACGAGGAGAAAAGTTTCAAAATATCTATAAACAAGTAACAAACAATATGTATAAACAAACAATTTGAAAGTCATGTTACTTTTTTTTTTTTCCCCATGAATCTAGGAAAATCTATGCACTGTAGCTTGTCAGTGTTTTGGGGAATGCTATTAATTTCTTCCCATCAATGTTGTCCAGAGCATGGTGACAGCAGTAGCCTATCTCTCTTGAACTTTGATCTTGCTCAAAGTCAAAATATAAAATATTCAGCTGAAGGATTTTGCCCTGCAAAAGCAGAGGGCATCTCCTAACAGTAGTATTATGATTGCGACCAAAAATATCATACATTTAAATCAAAAAAAGGAAGGGAAAAATATTTTCTGTTTGACAGTTCATATGGCAGTACTTTGTGGCTTTGTTTTTCAGATTTTTTTTCTGTGTGTGAATTTGAGTAAAGTACATTATTTAGCAAAAAAATAAATTTTAAGATGCCTTGCTGTCTTCTCTAATTAATAGCCAGCACCAGGTGGAAGGGAAATACAGTCCACAGACTCCTCCAGACATGCTGAGATACTTGCCAGAGTAAATGTTGATAGTTTAGGCTATGCCCAAATCATCAGAGAGCCATGAATTATGATCAGCAGGAATTTGCTACAGCACTGAAGGTGCATTTTTGAAGAAGTCAGGCACAGAAAGGATGGAGATATCTTTGTGTCAACAACTCATGCCCCCAATTCTGGTAATGTCTATGTAAATCCATAAAGGAAAAAGGCCTAATTGGATTTAATTGAGCACTGAAGGAAATATGACAATGTTTTAATGTGTTGTCAGTCCTTGCTGGGATCAGCAAAATGCTTGGGCTGAGTTGCAAGCTCAGTAATTCATAGGATCCATAGGAATCAATGTGCCATGACTTCTTTTGGTTTCATTTGGTAAGAGCTGATAACTTCCTTTAGCATCTCTGAAGGTGTTTTCCAGACTGGTGACCCTGGTGAACAATTCCTCTTCTCTCCATGTGATTGTGTCATGAGCTGCTATAAACATTATTACAGGACACTATTTTCATGCTGCTTTCCAAGAGGTGCCTGCTAACTTCTGGCTCAGTTAACAACAGTTTTAACAGCTATGTGGTATGCTTGTTTTTTTTGTGCAAATTGCTGCTACTCAGGCACAAAAACTTCAGTGTGTCTCTGATTTGTGTCCTGTATCAATCAGCACATCTGCCCCTCATTGCTGCCATTACCATGAGCCTTCAAGAAACTTGACTGCTCTCTTAGCAACAAAGCTTCCTGCTTTTTTCTAGCTTGCTTTTTTTTTTTTTTTTTTAATGTGCCCCATGTTGATGGCCACTGGCTTGGTTTGCAGAGGGTTTCTGTGTAGCTGGGTCAGGATTAAACAAGCATTTCTACTCCTATCTTGGGCACTGTTCCTCTGCAAAGACCAGGACAGCCAAGTCCTAACAGTATCTTTGTGGTGCTGTTCTGAGCTGTTCTCCATAGGATGGGTGTATAAGGGTCATGAGGCACTGAGGGTTAGAATAACTTGTGTGTATTTCAAGGAGAGTAGAAGAAAAGAGCGGTCTCATTCAGGAGTAATGAGTTTGTTCTCCAATCTCCCTGTGAGGATTACTCCTTAAAAGTACAGGGCAAAGTTGATTTGGATAAGAACTAATTATCAAACAAGAAATGAAGGCAGTGTAGCTGTCTCCACCCTCCCCACCAGACCTTGGGGACACACATTATTCCTTGTGTTTAACCTATTAAAGCAATGACCCACATAAGAGGGAAAGGAGTTGATTATAATTATTTCTGTGAGCATTAGTGCTCAGTTCACAGAAGATGGCCTAAAAATAGGAACTCTGTAAGAAGAGAGCTCAACAAGAACAGAAAACTTAGAAATCATGGGATGCTTAGATTATTTTTCGGAAATAAAATCACATTCTTACATTCATTTTGTTAATTGAGTATGTTTGCTCAGAGAATGTACTCTTTCCACCTTTAGTTTTTAAAGATGAACTGGATAAAGAGAGCAAGAAGAGACAGCACAAAAGGAATTGCAAATTAGCATGGCTTCAGCAGCACAGGCTCATTTGGATGACATCTCATTGTAGCACTGATTTTGAGGTACCATTGTGTGAATTCAGGTCTGATTATGGGGCTGGTGTCTGCAGCAGATGTGATGACAAGTAGGTTAAGAGCAATCATGCCTAGGTATTTTCATATCAAATGTCTACCCCGGTTCAGAAGACAAATAGGAAATAACAGCTTGCTTGGAATAGACTCTGACTTGTCAATTAGAAAACTAGAAAGGATGAAAAAGGAACATGAATTTGTCTAAGCACAATAATATTCAGTATTAAAGGTAAAGGAGAAAATTTTAATGGATGCATCACTATTTTATGTCTCTTAGAACACAGCCTAAGAAGTTGATGGATATCATGAGACATAGACAATGTTGATTGCTTTCACTGACTGAAATGTGATGAATAGAGATGGATAATTTACCCACTTTTCCACTGATTACATGGATCTATCTCCCCTTTCTAGTTCTCAGAAATTCATAAAAATATTTTATCCTAACAAAAGTTCACATCATGCATCATGTATGTGCAAAGAGAAAAAATCAACACTCTTGCACTAAAATTTTGCTCCCATTAAAAATACAAACTCACTTATAAGATGTTCATATTAAGAGAGCACTATGTGAACAAAGAAGGATTTTGCTATCCCAAAGAACCTCAGCCACTTTTCTCTGGTTGTATAAATGTCTAAACACATGAATCACATTTTACACCCAGTATAACAAGTCCAAAGTCTGTTCTGTCCATTTCTTCTCAGCAGTCCTAAGATTGAGCCCCAAGTACTTTCCCCCTACTGAATTTTATGACCTGCATACTATTTTGTGTGTAAGTACATAGTCCTTTCACATTGCACTATGTATGGACATTTAGGATACAGGGGCAGGAGAAATGTTGGTTTTCTCTGTGACTACTACACAAGTTTACTATTTAAACACTTGCAAGAAAAATAAAATGAACAAAGATATTCCCTTTTCAGCGGGAGGGAGGGGTCCCTCTGCTACATGAGGCACTGGGATTCTCAGCAGCATCACCGGGAGGCTTGGGACCACTGCCCTGCCACGATGCATAGGCATTTTGTGTCGTTATTTTCCCCTCACATGACGATGGATCTGCCTGCTGGCACAGGGCTGGCACAAGGACCACAAGAGGGAGGTAGTCATCGTAAAATAAATGCTAGGAGCTTGCTTCTGGTACTCTACATAGAAGGAAAAATCTGCTTAAATAATTAAAGCTTCCTAGATGTGAATACAGATAAAAATAGATAAAGAGCATGGTTTTGGCATGACTTTAACACTCCAGCTCAAACAGAAAAGGCTTTGCATGGAAGTCAACCAAAGAAAAATTCACTCCGGGCGCTTGTATTACAGCTCCATTTAGTGGAGCAGAACGATCATGGCTTGTATTTAGTAGGTAATAATGAAGCATCATAAACAAAGTCAGGATGCAAGTCCAAGATTAAGTGGCAGCTTTAATGAGGTCCAGCTTGTTGGGAGCTTTTTGAAGTGTCCCTAGCTCACTTACAAAGCCAGAAAACAACAGAAGCAACTCTGACAGCTGCGAGAGTGTCTGGTTTAGAAGAAGGTTTTATGTCTGGATGACACCAGACTGAGATTCAGCTTTCATGTACTAACTAGGTCTGCTGGTTGCTAGAGCCCTAATCATTCTGCACAAACTGTCTCACCCTAATGAGTTGCACAAATAATAATTCTTCCCAAATCAGATCCACACCATCAGCTTCACGGATAGACAAAGCTGGTTTATTGAGGTAAAGAGCACAAGTCAGCAGAATCCACGCTGTGTCTCACTAACCATGTTTAATATGCAATCTAGAATCTGAAGGGAAGAAATCAAATGCTGTTTCTGTGGATGCAGGGATGGTATGAAGTATTTTCAACTAGTAAAGAGCTAAAGGAGCACCCAGCAGCCAAGTTAGATGGTTAAATCCAATTTACACTACACTGAATGCACTGTAATCACTGTGGACCCTTACAGTCTTTGTAAGGGAAAATTAGATACCTTTGATTTTCAGAGGAAGAAGAGGTTTGGATTGCTTATAAACTTAAATTACATAGAAAAATACCTTTTAGCCTTATAGATTTTTTCCTTGAAGATATTACAATTATTTTTCACTTCTGTAAATTAAGATTGGCCATTCATTAACTAATTACCACGATTATTGCAGTTCTTCTAAGTATTATTAATTAGGTGAGTGGTACATTTAGGATTTAACATCTCAGTTAGGAGAGTTTTGTTTAGCATACCTAATGCTCTGAAAGCCCTGAGCATGCTCTGTATCACACAGGATTTAAAGATGAGTGCAGGGGAATCTTTTGGGGATTGGAGGTATGTCTAGCTGGGAGTTACACAGTACAGCAACTGAAGAGTAAAAGAGAGGCAGGGAGTTTGGAGATGGATGCACCAACTTCTTTCTGCAGCAGAGAACTGCAGGATTATTGGAGCCCAGCTGATGCAAAGTTTTGTGTTGTTTTGCAGTGATGGCTGGTTTTCATGTGCAAATCCCTTAATGTGTCTACATTTATGTGCTGATGCTGTGAGGGCAAGTGACCAGAGTCCCTTCTACCCTGGTAATTTATTTCCTGTAATTCCATATAGGTAGCCATTCTGCATCTCTGTTTGATCGTGCATGGATTATACACATTAAACCAAAGTAATGTCTTCATGTGAGACTCAAGATGTAATCTCTCTTGGACAATAACTATCTTTTATATTGCACTTGTATGAAGTGTGAGGAGGTGGTCCTGGTTCCTCAACTGTGTGCACAGAAGTGACTACAATCCAATTAGCAGCCAAGCTATTAATAACAGTAACCAGTAAACTAATGCTGTGCTTCTAAATTGGTTCTTTTGCCATCGTTTTGCTTGAGAAACTGTAATCCTATAAATTTCTTGATTGCCTGTAGCTCTGATTATAAAAGCTACTTTCCCCACCTACAGAGTAAGAAATAGATGGCTGAAAATCAAATATTATTTGCATTGCAGAGGCATCTGTCTGGTCCCCACCATTTCTCTTTCGGGCATACTCCTGTCAGGAGCTACATACACACCTATCAGCTGTTTCTCTTTGTGCAGGAGAAAAGAGAGAAGTTTATAAAACTATGTACCTGCTCAGTTGACCAGAAAAAGCTCTTCACAGAAACCTGTTGGAACAGCTTCTCAAAGCTCAGTGCCCGCTCCCTGTGCTGCTGCTCTTCGCACTGGAGTCAAACATATCACTGCCAACCTCAGCCCTGGCTTAACTGTGACGGGGCGAGAGGCCACAGTTGCCAGCAAGTTGGCAAACAAAGACAGAGAGAGAAATAAAGTCAAGGAAGCAGAAACAACTGACACCGCATGAAAATGAAGCAGCTTTCCAGCACAGGGAAACAGGTTTCTAGAGGGCAGTGGGTGAGAAGTGTGGAATATGTGGCTTTCCCTGACATGGTGGCTGTTCTTCCCATGATGATGCCACCTTCTGACCAAGGTGACACTGAAGTTAACTGGCGGGAATCCTTGCTCAAAGTAAAGAATCACTGCAATGTGGGATTGAGGTTGCTTTAGCCTGCAGGTGAAGCTTTTGGCAAAGAGGGGATTTAACCGGATCCAAAGGTTAGCGGTATTTGCCAAAGAGAGAAACCCTGCTTCTTTTTGATGCTACACACACAAAACACAATGAGGTTTTGTTAAAATAAATAGACAACCACTGCTCTGGAGGATCTGGATGTCAATAAGCAACAGCAGTGTTAAGCCATGTAAAAGCAGAGTGAATGCGATTTTCACACCTATTCTTTTCTAATTTAGGTTTCTTTGAAATCCAGGCACCCCTCTTTTATTAATTTGTTATGGCAGTATTAATTAATGGTATTGCTCTACAGCAGTAAGAATGCCATTTAGACTAAGACATGTTAGAAGGACTACAATATTAGAAAAAGAACTGCAGGTTGGTCAGATGCAGCTGGGGGACACCTTGATCTCCTGAACTGAACACACTGCACTTGGAAAGCCTGGGAGAGTGTGAATGAATTTCTACCAGTGCAGACTCATTAGGGCTGGTTAGGTCAGCACCCTCTGATGTTGTCTTTTGTATTGGAATGTAAGAACATGAGCTTCCAAAGTGAGAAAAAAACAATTGTCAGACTTCCATGAAAGCTGATAATTGAAGAAATTGCCTTTTATTTGATGGAGAATATGAGTTCAGACCAAGTATGCCAGGAAACAAGGAGTAATATTTAGTGGCTTATACAAGGTACAGTGAAGAGTTGTAATTTCCATTTTCCTGATTCACTTTATGTCTGCCATGAATTTAGCAGATCTCCAGGGTCCTATCTTAGCTACTTTCATCAATATTGTCTCAGTGCCCAGTCTCTGACCATCAATAGTATTTATTTTGCACTTCAGTGCCTAGCACAGATCAAACATATGGCTGAGGAAGGACTGGCAGATTAATGGGCAAATCCTGTGACCATTTCAGGTGGTTCTCGAATTATCTCAGCTACCTTCTCTTTATCCTATACACATGTAGGTGCACATGTCTCCCAGTCACTATTCTACCTGTATGAGACTCACAGCAGTGGACTGATGCACTGGTGATGGCAGTAAAGGAGTCATGATCTCAGTTATCCTGGTTTTAAATTATAAGATTAATTTTTTTTCTGGTGTAAATTGTAATATACTTTTTAAAAACCTTTTGTGTATAATTTTGCAGTTAGCCCAAACACATTGTGCTGCAATCACAGGAAAGAAAGTCAGAGACACAGCAATGCTCTTTTGAGAAAACACCGGTATTGTAAAGTGCTCAGAATTTCATGGTGTTTTTTCAGCGTTTTCATGGTGAGAGGCAGCTGAAAAAGCAGGTTGGATTGCAGATGACCCAGGGAATTTATCTACTTTTGGCTTTGCTATTCTTGCAGACCTTTACTTCACCTGAATCAGAAGAGGTCAGGGTGACAGGGTTTTACATCCATGCTGTGCATTTCCTGGTGATTCAGAAAGCTTCCTGTTCAGACAGCACCTCTCAGGACAAACTGGACAATACAGAATGACAGAGTCACAGAATCATTAAGGTTGGAAAAGATTTCCAAGATCATCAAGTCCAACCTTTGAATGACCATCACCATGCCAACTAAATCACATTACTAAGTGCCACATCCAATAGCTTCTTGAACACTTCCAGGGTTGGTGACACCACCTCCCTCAGCAGTCCATTCCAGTGCTTAATCACCCTGTCAGGGAACAAATTCTTCCTGATGTCCAACTGGAACCCCTCTGGCACAGTTTGAGACCATGTCCTCTTGTCTTGTTGCTGGTTGCTTGGGAGAAGAGGCCAACCCCCACCTGGCCACACCCACCTTTAGGTAGCTCCTCTTATTGTGACTTTTTTGACATTTCACATTGAATCTCCCTCAGTCAGCAGGAAAGTGACTGTCTATCCCAGGGCACACCCAAGGCCCAGGCTGAGGGACACCATGTCCCCTGAGAGCCCTGATGAGCAAGGCAGAAATGTCAATGTTTTGGAGGCTTAGCTTATGAGGAATCTGATTTTTTTTTTTTTTTTTAACTTGGATGTTGTGAAATCCAAAATTTCAGGACAACTGGACTATAGGTGTTATATGACTTTTGGCTATTTCTTGTTTCCAGTTAAGCTGAAACCACAAAAGATTGTGGCCTCTTAACGCCACTGATAACAGCAAGGCAAAGAGGAGCAGAGACATGCACAATTGGAATACTCTTTTTAAAGGACAAACACATAGATAAACACACTCCTGGATTCTACAAAATACTTAAAATATGACTGAAACTCTTACAACTGATCTTTGCTTGTCCCCACTACCAATGAGTTAGCTGTTTGATACTCTAACAAATACAATGAAGCACATGAAAAGAGTGGATGGCACATAGGACAGTAGTTGTTCGTTATTCTGTAAAGAAATAAATCACTCCTAATATTTCAAATTCTACTCCTAAGCTATTTGGGTTTCAGGGTGCTCTCCTGCTTCTAAACACCTATGGACATAAAACCAAGACTATGAAATAGGAATAGTTTTGAAAACTTAGTTGAAACATGTCTTTGAAAATGTGCTTCCCACAAGATCAGGAGAACAAGAAGGAGCTGAATCAATGCTTGGAGCAGCTGGCTCTGACTACAGCTATTGAGAGCTGCACTCTTCCCAGTACGGTTACACTGACCACACCCCAAAGGGGCTGACTGGGACAGTGAGCAAAGGCAGTCACCTGATGAGGTACTGCATAACACAGTGAGAACAAGAAAAGGTGCTTCTGGATTTAATGTTTAAGCTGAAGTCAGTGGAAATATGTCTGCTGGTTTCTGTGGAATTTGAATTATGATTTAGTGAGTAACACAAACTCAGGTTTTTTGTCACAGCTGCTGTATCTGTTGATGAGAGCAGCTTGTAAGGAGGTCAGCAGAAATCAGTGTTAAAGGCTTATCTCTCAATTAATGTGCTGAATGCTGGCATTAAAAGTAATCTTTTAGTTGGACAATACATAACCACTCAAGAAATACTGACGGAGAAAGCTCAGTGACACCTTTTCACTGACATTTATACTTCCAGAACAGTGAAGAGAAGATAAGGAGGGCAGCAGTCTGCAGAAAGGAGAAAAGGCCATAAAAAGGGGAATATACACTGGAGAATATGTCGCTTAATGAACAGTTGGAGACTGAAGTAAAATGTGATATTCAGGCAGAAGGTGAGCGTGAAGCCAAGAAAGCAGGGAATATTTCAGAGAGCTCAGGAACTGAGGCAATGATCCTTGTGGTGCAGTTTCAGAACATGACAAACCAGAGGTCAATAAATACATGGTATTTACCTGCTGACACACCCAGCAAAGTTCACTGGGGGCAGCAAAGCAACCAGAATAGGATTACTTATAACCAGAATTCATTTGGGTAGGAAACACTAGAGGTATCTCATTTAAAACCATGTGTACTTCGAAGGAGCACCGGAAAGGTGAAACTGCCTTGTTGGCTAAGGTTTCCAAAATGCCTGCAAAGCACTCTGTGAAGATCACTGTTATTATTGAACTATGTTATTATCTCACGGGCTCATGGAGTTTGCAACCTGGAATTAAAAGAAAAGTGGAGGATTATGGTATATTTTAGAATTTCTCACATTTGTCATGTTTCCTTTTTGGAAACATAGAAAGGAAACTTCTGGGTCATCAAATATAATTCCTGGGTCTTGCAGGCAGTCATGTTACCTAGAGGATTAATCTCCTATCAAACTCCTTGAACATATAATGACTGTCTTTACCAATGTTAATGAGAACTGCTACTCATAATTTGCATTTACACACTACTTAAGGATCTTGAAGTGTTCTTTCATATAATATGCTCATTTTTATTACAGGCATATTGAATTCAAATGACTTGCCTAGGGTCTCACAGCAAGCCAACAGCACAATGACTCTTAGTGCTCCTAATGCATTGTATTAAATCCTGGACATTAACAGCTCTCTTTGTAAAGGGAGCTTTGTAGCTGTAGATCACTTCCTGCTGCTGATGAATCAAACCTTTTCTGATAGTGCAAACAAATCAATAAATTACTTGAACCCATGCAATTCTTCCCAGTGTCTGCAAATCCTGACTTCTTGTGAGTTTGGAAAATTGACACAAGTCTGAGTAATGCTTAGACAGCCTTTGGCCTATGACCAGCTACGAAATTTTCATGTGATAAGTATGCACCTCATATCTGTATTTTCTATATCAATACAGAAGTAATTACTACATTTGTTCCAGGAAACCTTCAAAGCTTTCAGTATACCTTGTGCTGTTGGAGGCATATGTGAAAACAAAAAACAAAACAAAACACCCAAGCCCTGAAATCAAACCAACTAAACAAAAAAATAACCCCCAATAGTAAGACTATAATAAAATCCCATAACTTCTCCGGTGGCAGAATTGCTCTGACACAGGCACATACCTTACTACTGATGTCTCCTCTGCATAGCATGGTCCTCATAAAAAATTAACCCTAAAAGGAGGAGATGGCGCATCTCTTTATATATGGGCTCCTCTCTGTTAAAAAAGATGCAGTACCACAGAATTACCTGAATTTTCTGCTTGTGTCAATATTATCATTGTCTTAAGCAAAGTGAAATGTTGGTACTTCCCCTTATATTTTGCCCTCTCCTCTACGCCTCCCTTGGAATGAGCTTCAAATTGTACCCAGTGATTTCAGGATACTTTTGCCTGTGGCTCTTTCTACGGGAAGTGAGTTTTTTTGTGGCATGACGCTTGCTGTAACATCAGAGGAACCACTGGATAGACCAACAACAGCTACAGCAACATCCACCCCACTCATTGAAGGAGTTCCTCCAATGTGGTGGCAGCTACCCAGGAGCTCTCACCTGTGGCAAATGGTGGCATTTACTCCTGCTGGGAATGTGGCTGGGCAGACGGATGTTAAAGAGGGCCTGCAAGGCCGCCTGCGCCGCTTGACCCTTGGCCAGCTTCTTGCTGCGTCCCGAGCCTTCGAACGTTCTGCCGTCCACCCGCACGGCCATGACGAAGCTCTTGATGTGCTGCTTCTCCACGGTCTCCGAGAGGCAGACGTAGCGCAGGCCCGAGCGCAGCTCGTTGAGCAGCACCACTGGGTTCTGCTCGCTCTCCGCCTTGGCCGCCCGGTGCCGGCCCGGCTTGGCATGGCCCACCAGGTCCAGCGTGTGGCACAGCAGGCGCCCGCGCCGGCACGCCGTGGAGAGCAGCTCGTTGTTGACGGGGTTGTAGACCGAGAAGTCCTCGCTGTGCGTGGATGGCTCGAACTCCTTGAACAGGGTGTCTGGGAAGTCTGCCTGGTCGGAAGTGAAGTCCGTGGATGGGCTGATGCAGTTCCCCATGGCGAAGTGGGCTTGGCAGGCGTTGGGGAACTGAACGAATGACTTCAGAGCTAACTCCGCGGCACGCATTTTGGCTTTCTTTTTTGTGGGGCCTGTGCCTTCAAATGTAAGTCCATTTACTTCCACAGCAACAGCAAAGACTGGAGCATGCACTGGACCTGTCTGGGAAACCATTTTGTATTGTAATCCTGGTTTGAGTTCGTGTAGCTGAACTAGAGCATTCTTTGGCGTCACTGACCATGAAACTTTCTTCCAGATAAGCTGAAGTTTGCAGAAATGGCCATTATTGCCTTCCTCTAAGGGTCTTTTCCTCTTACTGCTAGTTGTTCCCCCTCTTGCCCTATCAGTAGATGCTATTGGATGATCCTCCAGGTTGCCAATGTTTCGGTTTTCCTTTACTTCTGCACTGCTGGTACCTGTCAGTAAAGAAAGGAAACAACTCGCATTACAATTGTCATCATCGTACCTGACATTATGCCTAGGGCTGTCAGAATAGCCAAAAAAAAAAAAAAAAAAAAAAAAAAAATCATTGCTAAGCCCTTTTTAGGATTTTTCCTTAAATATCTGTATAATGGTTGGTTTATTATTTCTAGCACATTTTTTTGCATGTTCTGAATGCTTACTTGTCCCTAAAGGTCTGCTTCTATTAGTCATTAGCCTTCTGTTTTAAGAAAAGATTACATCATTCAAAGATGAAGCATAATGGATGCCATGTGACTTAAATGAACTGCTTGATAATTACTAGTAAAATGTAAATAGTTTGCAAGATTCCCTTAGGATGACAATTGTTCTATAATCCATGTGGGTGAATGCTTATGAACACATTATTAGAAATCAGAAATGATTCACAAACCGAAAAATGGGCAATGCATTGAATTTGCAATGAATACATTGACCATCTCTGCTGACACCATAGCCTCTTGTGTTGTCAACATCATGAATCCAGACTAGGAAATGATCTGACAGACTTTCATAGCATTTGAAACAATAATTTGGTCTGGACTCAGATCCCAGTTTACTAAGTGAGTGCTTTTATGTCAAATTCAATTGCAGATGCTCTTAGTTTCTGCATCACCAACAACTAATATTGCAAAAGTTGTAGATAAATCCAAATGAGACCAGGAGAAGCCAGAACATCATGATGGGAGCAATTAGTGATGTAAAGGATGATCCGTGTCAAACAAAAGCAACAGGAGAGAGTGACTGCCAGGAGTGCCAGGAAGGGAATGAAATGACAGTGGGGAGCTATGGAGGGAGCACTCTGCTGTTGAACCAATGAATCCCCCACTGCTCTGGACCACGCTTGTGTAATGTGCTGCAAGGCTGCTCTGTGCCACAGCAGAGGCATGGCTGAGAATGGAGAGCCATCTCACTGATGTCCTGAGTGAGACACAAGATGTGCTGCTGGCTAAATAATCATCCTGTAAAATTCCTGTAATTTCTGATAAGTTTGTTTAAATATCTTGCACCTCTGTCATCCTCCAGTCCTCCTGTGCATTCCTTGGGACAGAGACAAATGGAGGAAGTAAATATGGGTGTAACCAAAGGCATAGAGCCTTTCCCAGGTTTTGTTATTGTCAGATGTGATCATGCCACCTGTGTCAGTCCCATGCATAGAGAAGGTCCCTGTGGTCCTTAGGGGACAGAGAATGGTCCTCCCACTTTCTATGGGCCCATGGCCATGTTTGTTTTCCTCTCTACTCTGATAATATAAATTGGCTGCAAGGATGTAAGGGGTGTAAGCTTTGAGAAACTTCTGCTGGAGCTCTGTGTCTGTGCTGCACCCCAGTATTAGGCTGGGCCAACAGACACACAGGAGCCTGCAGAGATCATGTGGAACCAACAACCATGATTAAAAACTTCGGCACTACGTCTGCACTCATGCAGGTTGTTCCATAGGAAGAGGGTCACTGCTTAGACAGGAGTAATAATTATGGCAAAAATGGGGGCCCATTTGCAGGACTGAGTCTTTAGGCTCCCTCTCCCAAAAACCCTGCACCACACACTGAGCTTCCAGCCTGGGTCTATGTCTCACCGAAGTTATCACCAAAGAGCTCTCTTCTGCAGTGCTTTGCTGAGGCAGAACGTGAACTGACAAATTAAGGTTCTAGTGACTAGTTAATTTTTACTTTCTGAAGCTAAGGCGACAGAATGAAGACAGGTGAGGAAGGAAAGAAAAGCAAAAGACATACATAATAGAAAAAGAAAAGTTTCATCATATGGTATTCAGCTGCATAAAATATGACATCTTTAAACCAACCTTTCTGGAATTAAGACATTTAAAAGTTCATGATAACTAAGGCACAAGGATAATGTGCTGTTTTCTATTGAGTTCACAACTCTATAGAGACTCTGCTGTGAAGGGAAAGGGAGTATCAGCTTTAACTTCCTCTATCCAGCTTGGCAGTGTCTGGCCATTTTCTGTCATGACCTTTTCTCATGTTTTCACCCCACTCAGATGATCTCTCTTTAGTTATATTTATTTTTTAAAGTAAAGGCAAAATATTATGATGCAGACATATTTTTTTAGCACGAAACAGGTTTGGTTCTTTATTTCACACCTCCTCTCTCATCTTAACGTAATAGGTTTTTACAGAGCCAATTATGGAACATATTGATACTGTAGTCAAGAAGCATGAAAAGAAAGATAGCTCCTGCTGCACACAATATTCGGCTTTGAAAAGAATTTGTATTGATTATGCACCACTGAATAGGAAAACTCAAGAGGTTATTTGTGTTTATAATTCATATTGTCTTATTCCATCTGGTTTTTCTTTCATGGTCAGAGAACTGCAGATTTGTGAACACAAATATGTGACCTTAATGTCTTACCTTAACCACCCTCAATAAAACAATGGTTATCTAAAATCATAAAATAAACACTACTTATTTGTCTTAAACTGTGTCTATGAAATTGCCTATCCCATATTTTGGCCAACAGAGAGTTTGCCTTGATGAAGTGAAAAAAATGCAGCGATGCAAGTGTAAAACTTCTGGAGATCAAGCACAAAGGATATGTGGACAAAGTTGGGCATGCATGGTGATGTCATGCCTGTATATTTATGCTGTGTTTTCACTCATCACAGTGAAGAAAATCTGTGCAAGTATCCTTACAGCAAACCAGATTTTAGAGCACCTGGTCCTGAAACACCAGGAAACAGCTCAGCTCTGCTCAGATCTCAGTAGGAGCTGCAGCAGCCAAAAGTCATCATGGACCGTAAACCAGAGGCAGCCTAAACTCAGTGAGTGCCTCAGAAAGTCTGAGCCTGATGGATTTATGTGATCCCTGGCAGCTGCCAGGAAATGTGGAATTACTTTATACTTTCAGGTATCTTTGAAATAAGAAGTCTTTGAAATGTGTCTTTTATGAGACCTCTGAGTAGCAGACATAAGATTACCTCTCTAATGGTGGCACATGTACTTCTATTGTGAAAATCAGACAAAGCAGGCAAATGACACCAAACTACACAAGATAAATACTGTAAGCAGCTGTAATAGAACAATCACAAGCAATTTTAGAAATGAAGAGCACTAAAAGGAAAGGGGCAAGTCAGAGGATACACACAGGGAAAATGCAAAACTGTGGATCATTTCAGTCTTGTTATTTCTCACAATGTCTTTGTTCTTGATTTTCCCAAATATATTCCTTACATTTGGGGGGGAAAAGGAAATAAATTATGGTTCCCTCATGATGAAAGGTCAGAGAATAATAACATTGAAAGGGGACAGAGTTTAAAAAAAAAGAAGAAGAAGAAGAAAAAAATAATGTTTTTTGGCAATAGTTTCTAATTTATTGTGCAAGATTTCTAAAAAAGTCCCACAGCTTTGCACTGTAATAACTCCTCAGGTAACTTGATTAATTGATTTTTGCAGTTTCACAGGCAACATTGTGATCTTGTATTTGCTTCAGTAATTGAATGGGAGAACGGAAAGTAGTTAGTGAAATATATTTATTTATGCAGTATTCCTCAATATTCTGGCTGCTCTTTCATGTTTTTCTCCTTTCTCTGATTATGCACAGTAGAGTTAACCTAGAGAGTTTGCATCATCAAGAGCATTTCAGAACTATAATGCATCACTAATAATGACACTGACTATGTCTCTGGGTCTTAAGGGCTCTGAAGAGCTAACCATCCAATACTCCACGCTACATTTGAAGAGATAATATTGTTCCTGTTGAAGGTTATTCTGCTGCCAAGCCAACTTCTACGGAGGATGGGAAAGGAGAGGTGGTAGGTGGCATCTTTACTATTGAAGTACAATGGACACTGCATTATTGAAAAGCTGTGATATTAAAAGAAAGAATTTGCAATACTTGTATTATAGCCAACTCCTGATTCAACTGATAGCTCTGACACAGGCAGCTACTGTCTTTAGAAATGTTCAGTAAACACTGGATTGCTTATCTAGAATACATTTTTGCTGCTCATCTCTATCACACTTCAGGTGTTAGAAGGATTGACTTTCATAATGGCTGGAATACTTGAAAGTGAAAAATCTTGAATAAGGAGCCATGGGTATGAACCCAGGAGCCAGAGATTTTTTTTTGTTGGTGTAACACCACAGTGCAGAGAGAAGCATTACCAGTGAAAAAAGTACAGAACTTTGCTTAAAGTGAAGATGAAAAGTTTGTGAAAAGTGACTGCCATTGTCTTTAGCTGTTTCAGAATGAGCATACTCTACTTTGCCCACCTAACTATCTGAAGTAACTACGAAATCCATGTCTAGTACAGATCTTACCAATGAGGGAAATTATTCAAATTATCTAATTTGAATAGATTGATATTCTGACTTAGATTGATACTCAAATTCCAGTGCTCTCTGCCCATGTTAGCAAAGAAATTTTCTGCATGTAGCAGAAAACATAGGCAGCCCATGGCAGAGACAGACCTAAGGACGTGCCTTCCTGAATCAGAGCCAGAACATTTTAGGCCCTGGAGAAATTCAAATGATAGCAACAGACACAGTTTTCAAAACAAAAATAAGGGAACAGTTTTGGTGAGGGATTGCCTGTAGCTCTGCCTCCAGAAATGGAACATTCACTTTTTTCTTAGAGACAAGGTTGTCTGTCTCACAGTGTGAGGCTGTATCTCACACTGTGGAAACAAAAGCTCTGGGGCCTCATGCTGTCTGAAGAGGAATTTGACCAATGTGCTCATAACTGAACATGCTTCAGTGCATTGAATCTGAGCCTGGAATGTGTCCTTCAACACTGCTGCAGTGGTTGAGATCAGTGTGTTGGGGACAATCAGCTCCCTCTGCAGACACTGGGAGGCTGTGTGCTGCCCTGAGCCTGTGCCTGTGGCAGCACTCCATAATGAGATCCCCAGGAATCATGTGCTCCTGCTAGAGGTACAACCTGGATTCAAAAGTGTCTGCGGCTGGTGATAATGTGCCTTGATCCCACGGCAAAGCGGGGATGGCACAATGAAAGATCAGGGGCAAGCATAGGGTTGTGACATCATGAAAGGCAGACAGGTTTAAGCAGTGAACAGGGAATGATTATTCACTGTTTCATGCAATGCCAGCACCAGAGACAGCAGGCTTGAAGCTATAAAAGGGTGCACTTTTTGACAACACTCTAAATCTCTCCTTGTTCCTGGCTGTTGTCAAGACCAGTAGTATCAGTGGGCTCCAGAGAGGACTAGACAGTTCTGTTCATGTCTAAGAAATATGATGATTCAGGTGCAAGTTCTAGCAGAGTAAATTTTTGATAGGTGCTAGAAAGCTATACCAAGGAGAAGATCCCCATTTAAACATCCTTTTTCTCAAAGCATCACTAACAAATGCTGAAGACCATGTACAGAGCTAAGCTTCCTCTTTCTAATCCTCTGTGACATTTGTTACATTCTTAGGTACAACTGCCTTCTGGGGATGAATAGGGTGGTCCTTTCCTTGCATGTTTAAGCTTAGACCTCCATCTGAGACAGATGATTACCAACAGTCCCATTCCAAAGGTGCATAGTGCCTTTGATAGGTTTTTCTAGTATTAGTTAATTGATCATAAACGACAAAAATCATGTCTGTATGCTAATAATCACCTGTTGAAAATGCAGGTGCAGTTAAGCGGCAGGGTTCCATTTGTAAAGAAGGCCTAAGGGAATGTGAAACAGGATTTGTATCCATTTCAGCTGGTGGAACTCTGCCCATTGATACAGCACAGTCGGGGAAGCAGTGCTCTCACAGGATGCTCAGTGAGCAGAAAACTACAGGGCTAAGCAACCTCATTCTCTACCTTGCCAGCATTCTCCTGGGCTCCTGCTAAATTGTTAACACAGGAGAAGGTTTTTCTACTTGTTCAGAGCAAATCTCTGAAGCTCTTTAAAATGTGGAATTACTGCAGAGGTACATGTGTGCTATGGGCTTTAGTGGGATTTAGGCCACTATACTGCAAGTGAACACAGAAATATGGATGATTTTAAATTAATTCACTTTTTTTTAAGAGTCTAATAGTAACACCTAAAATGTTTTCTGTGTACCAAGAAATAAATAGCTGCCTTTTCACTGGAGCATATGTTTGACCAAAGGGAGGACTGGGTAGGATGACCCTGAAAACAGTGACATTTGCTGTTTCTCTTTCAGAAAACATAGCTTAACTCTGTCCATGTGAGCTGTTTTACAGCCCACGCAGACACAAAGCTGTCATGGTGTTACAGTAGCAATAAGAAAATGGTGTTACAGTGTTTGGCTTGTACAAAATTCCTACATTACCTAAAAATAACTAAGTAGCACATTTGGGAACTATTACGCAGGAGGTGCCTGCACAAGCTCACAGTGTGCATAATATGTTTCCTCTGTGTGTGTGTGTATACTTCTCATATGTCTTCCTGAAAATACAGCCTTCCCGGGAGCAATTCTGAAGGATTTTCAGGATTTTTTTTTTTTTTTGCCTTTTCTAAAATCTGTAATTGCCTGCTTTCTCTGTGCAGCAGAATAGTGTGATGTCCATGTGATGCTCAGCAGCAGAAAATAGCAGGCTGTGCTTCTTCACTCCTCCAGCAGCTCTTCCCCTTGGTGATGCTCCATGACCAAACCACAGCAGATCAGCAACAACAAGGGAAAACCACCAAATTCCACCCACTAAGTAGCTCTGGTAGGGCAACATGGCAGCATGTGTCTGGCTGGAAAACAAACCAATCTGGTAGGTGATACCAACACATTGCTCACTTGGTTCAGAAAGCTCCCCTCCCTTTTTCTTAGAAGATTCAAGTTGTGTTATAACAAGCAGGCAGGATAAAACACAATAATTGCTTCTAGGTGACAAATGGAAGGGCTTACTGAGGGTTATTAATTCCTAACTGCCACTCTTGGACTTCTTGGTGTTTGGAAGACTTCTCAACTCCTTCAAATCCAGCAGGACTTTCCTCCAGCTCTACAGTCACGGGCTCAGACAGTTGGTTGAGGTGTAAGGGCTCAAGAGAATACTAATTAGCCAAGAGTGGTTAATTTTTAAGGTTCTGACTGGTTTATTTAAGCCTGGTTAATCAATTCTCAATTTGATGGTTTTGTGCAGGGCCAGGAACTGGACCTGATGATCCCTGTGGGTCCCTTCCAACTCTGTTCTGTGATTTCACATGAGGACTTGCCAACAGTTGCCAAACCACCTCCTTTCCACAACTGCTCCTCCACTGTTGAGATTTTATTTTTGAACTTTCTTGTTCATCTATAGAGAAAAGAGACTGCTTACTTAAATTGTCTTCATCCTCCATGGTGGTGGGGCCAGGACTCAGGTACTTGAAGGGTGCTATGAAGGTTGACAGTATGCTTAGTTTTTCTAGAAGAAAACAGAAGAGAAGATACATATAAAATCAGCACTCAGTCAATGTACTCACATCTTCACACTTTTTCTCTGGTCAAAACATCTTGGTAAGTCTGTTTGGTTTCAGGACCTGAAGGAATGGCCTGAAGTTGTGTCAGTGAAGGTTCAGGCTGGATATTATATTCTTCCCCCAGAGGGTGTTTGGGCACTAACCCGGGGCAGTGGTCAAAGCCCCAGCCTGGCAGAGCTCCAGAATTGTTTGGACAATGCTCTCAGCCATCTCCCCTCTTGGGGATGGTGCTGAGCAGGGCTGGGAGTTGGACTCAATGATCCTGGATCCCTTCCATCTCAGCACATTCCATGATTCTGTGACTCTGCAGTACCACCACAGTTTACTGAACTTTGATGCATTTATTACAGCTGGCAGATGCAAACACCAAATGCACATTCCTCCTGGTTTCTGCCCCCATGTAGTGTTTCTTGACTGTGCTTCCCAGCAATGGTGCCTGAGCACTGCAGAGTAGGGGATGCTTGAACTGGTCCAGCTGGGAATGGAGTAGGCAGTCAGCCCTGGGAGAAGGGACATGAGCACTGCTCTAATGGATGAGACCATTTACCTCGTTTGTTTCCTCTCCCTAATGGAGGCTGAACCAGAATTCTTAAGAGAAAACCTAAGAATTTGTGGAGGGCACAAAAGACTAATGTGGCTTGTAATTCTACCAGCTTTTGATATGATTTTTGGAAAACCCTTATGGTGTGCCCAGAAAGCACTTGTTCACACAATAAGAACATTATTTGAAATCCCCGTTGTGCGTTCATATTAAGTGCTTTTGACTGTGGTTTCTGTTTATCCTGCAGATAGTGCATGGCAGAGACATTTACTTCCAGTGCCACAATCAGACTCTGCATTAGAGGCCAGGGCAGATTCAGCAAAAAGAGAACTGATACTGGCTTATATTAGGTCAATATCTGGCTCAGGATTTATCTATAGGGAAAAGCTGAAGTTAATACAAACACTAGAAACAGATATATATTTAAGTGTTTTATTTCCTTTGATAACTAGTTTGTTTAGCTGAACATTTATTTTATTTAGGCTGAATTCCTCCTGACACACTATGGGGATCTTATTGAGGACCAACAATAGCAGAGTGTCTACTTGACAGAAAAGACAGAAACACACCTAACAAAGGTGATCCACAGCTTGGAAGAACTTTGTTGCTTTCCTAAAGTACTTCTCTGCTTAGAAAGCCTCAGCTATGGCTGAGGAAATAGGTGGCTGAGGCTCACCTATTTCCTCAGTGAAAATGCTCTGCATCCTGCACATTGTGAACAATGTTAGCCTCTCATCCTGTGGCAGAAGCATCAAAATCAGACCAAGAATGTATTCTTTGAAGTGACACAAGAAAAAAATATTTCCATGGGAAATTTCTTAGTCATTCAGAAAATATTTATCTGAATTTTCTCAAACTATCTGTCCACTAAAGTACCACTGGTCTAGAAGCTATTCCAGCTTAAGAGCACTTAAACTTTTTCAGCAGCACATCTGTTAGCTTTTTGCCCTGGTTCTTCCTACATTTGCAAACAATCCTTGCTCTTTTTAAAGACAGTTATCAGAACCCATCAAAAATGACTGCATATATTTGCCCTTGGCTGGGTAACATTACAGCTCAATTCTATTACAGAAATTCACTGTAAAAGCTGACTGCTCTTTGTTAAGTAAATACAATAAGCAGAATAAAAGATTGCCTGAAGAAAACCTTTTTCCGTCCAGAAACCTTTCAGCCCAGACTAATATATAATTAGAGTACAAATTAGCCTCCTTCAATTGCAGTTTCATTATGGGATTGCAATGATGTCAGGAACCAAAAGAATGAAGCTATTTATGAATGCTCTAGCCAGAAGATTTTCCTAAGTGAATCCTTTGACACTTTTTTGGTAAGGCATTGCTCACTGAGAAATGTGGTGTCTCTGTAGGACCTCTCACTGTGTGTGAGACTGCTGGGTTGTGATCATGACAAAGGCTGGTATTCACTCCTGACTTCCTCAGCTGGTTTCTTTGATTGAAGTGAAAAGAGTGTAGGCTTTTGGGACCTAATCCAAAGGCTGCATTTGGTAAGGGAAATGCTTCAGGTGGCAGACACAGGATCAGGGCAGCCCTTGGCTGTAGTACCAGCAGTGACTGTTGTGTCTGGGTACTGAGATCCTAAACTGTGTGTACTCCACCTGTGCCTGGCTGCTGACAGCTGTCAGACCTCCAGAATTAACCCTCAAGACACTGATGTCACACACAAACCTAAATCTTTGCTGAAAAAATATTCTCACTTCCCACAGAAAGGTAACCCATTGACCAAGCAGTATGTTAATGCTTTCTTGCTGCAGTGGCTAATGCTTCCTCCTGCCACCAATCAAAATGCAAATCCATTTAGTTTTATACTATACTATTGTTAGGTAAAGGGATATTTTATGATTTAATTTTGTATTATTTAGAGGTGAAATTTACAATTTGGATTTAAAATTCATCAATTTCACATTTATTTTGTCTTAATGGACCCTTTAACCATCTTAAGCTTTTGTTGGTACTGTTTTCTACCCAAAGTCACCCAAAGCCCTTGCTGGTGACTTCACTTTGTATGGCAGAGAAACAGGATGTAAAATTTGCTGCATGCTTAGAGCAGCAATGGATGGGTTTGTGTCACCCAAACACAGGCAGATCCTAATAACAGGATATACTTCCATCACTACCAATGATAAAGATTATAATTCAATACGTCAATCCACTGGCTAAACAAGGGAACATTTACTGTGTGTCTGGGAGGAGGAGGAGGGCAGGGTTTTGAGAAAGCTCTGTAAAAAGAGAAAAGCTGTAGTATACACACTGCACAGATGAATTATTGACCCAGTGAAGGAGGAAAAGATAAATGAGAGAATAATTAAATGAAGGTGTTTACAGGGAAATGGTCAGGTTAGAATTAGGTTAAAATTATTAGTATTATTGTACACTTCTATCTTTTACACATTATTCCCTGTTGCTGTACAGACCACGAGGCACTTCAGCTTTATTACCAATGGTGAAATTCAGTGTAAATTGTGAAGATTAGGAGAGTTGTATATTCATAATCTATGGCCCCTGTGTAGGTGAATGCCCATTATAATTACCCTTGTTTCCAGCAGTTTGATGCAATCTTATGAATAACAATAAAGGACAAAGTTGGACTTCAAAAAAATCATAGAGAGAAATACCGCTAAAGACTCCTTCTCTCACTCTCTTTTCCTTCCATGACTTTGCTTTTTCTTTTTTCTCTTTTTTTTTTTTAACTTTATAATTGTAAACATTCTCTGAATTCATCTGAGGAAGTTAAGCAGAAAAAAACCAAAAAACATTTCAAAAATTCTTTTCTGCAGAAATGCAGAATATATAACCCTACGTTTATGAGAAGTAACACATGGAGGTATTATTGCTGGCAATAGAGTTGTACCCAAAACCTCTGATGCTAGGAAGAAGAGATTTCATAAGGGCCCACATGGACAAAAAGAAAGCTTTATTTACAATGGAAATTGAGAGACAAAGAGCAGGTATAGTGGAATTTATCTCTAGCTGCCCTGGAACACTATCACAAGATGATAGCATCGTATTTTGTAGTGCATTCACTATAAAAACAGTCTTCCAGGTGGAAATCTGCTCCAGTACTCTAAGCACAAAATTCATCATTTCTTCTGAAGAGAAGGCTGTTATAGGAAGGAAATCTCACTCTTCTGTTTTGGGATGGAAAAGGATTTAGTTCACTCTTCCAAGGATATATTTTCCAGCAACAGCAAATAGTTAACATAGAATCATGCACAGTGTTTTTACAGTAGCCATAAAAGTAATTCAAATAAAACCCTCATGGTACAAGATACATATTGCATGAAATACAGAAACTGCTTTAGTACAAATGAAGCAGCAAAGCCTGGCACATAAGGCAGGCAGGTTTCCACTAAAACCTGCTTTTTTTGTGAAGTTGCTCTTGCCCTGGGGATGCAGTCAGAAGGCTGGTCAGAGTTCCTGTAAATACACGTTTATTGTGAAGACAAGAATGCACATATACAGCTATAAACACGTTTGTGCCCTTCATACCTATCAGTATTTGAAGGGCACCAGACAATACTGCTTGATCATCAACTCTGTGGAAGTTCTTTCACTCTCAATCACCAGAATAAAAGCAACAGCAACAGCAGGAGCTCAACACTTTTAAAAATCAGCCCTTATACATGTTGGACAAATTGTTTAGCTTTGAGAAGAGCAGACTGAGTGGGGTCATAACAGCAGCCTGCAAGCACATAAAAAGCTGCTGCATGGAAGAAAGGAGCAAACTGTGTTCCATGTGCATTAACACAACCAGAAGTAATGGACTTAAATTGCACAAAGGAAAATTCACTTTAGACATTAAAAACCCCTTCCTAACAGCAGGGATAGCACAGTGCTGGAATAGCTTGTCTGGTGGGAAGGTGCTGAAGGGCTGTAGGGAGACACTTGGAATCTGCAGGGGGCTGCACTTCCTTTAGAGAAAGGGCCCATCCTTTATACTCTCCCATCTCTACAGACTCCAGCAGAAAAACTGGCCCTGACCAGGAGATCCTGCAGCAGGTTGTAGCTCAGACTTGGAAAAGTGAGTAGTATTGGCTGGTATTTGCTATCTCTGAGCAGAAGTTTGTGCCCTAATGAGCACTATTAATAATTGTTTTTTAAAAATGCAACTTTCAAACGCAAGAAGGATTGGACAGATGGATACCAGTGTTTTGCCAGATTAGCGTTTACAATGTTTTACTGAATTAGTTTCATTCTCATATTCAAATTGATTACCATAAGCTACTTTAATTGTCAGAGGTTTCTTTGATAATATTCTTTTAAAAACACAATATGGACATTATAAACCAGTCCTAAGTAATGAATTTGGTTTGTGTGGAGTATGAAATTACTCAGTAAGGGACAAATATGATGCCATAGTGTAAACTCAGCTGCAAAATCTCTTGGAAAAAACCCTTGTTTTTTATTTCTCTAAAGCAGTGTTTGCAGCTACTTGAATAGTTACATTATACCATTGTGTTTGGCCTCGATTTATTTTGAAATGGAGGGGAATACAGGCAAAAGAGAGCCTGAAAATCAAGAGATAATTCTTTACCTTCCTTCCCATATTTTAGTCAGTTTAGGCTTGGGCTGACACTGACTAAAAAATATGGCACATCTGTGGGGAAAATAACAATGTCTTTAAACCACAGCACCGATTGGAAAGGCTCACAGCCTTCTAAATTATGGCTTGCATGGCCACCATACTGCATTATTTAATTTAAACAGCCAGTTTCTAGATAGGGATTTACTTGCATGATGTCAGATTCAGCCCTTACAGCTGAGTTTTAGAACCAGCTGTTGAATCAAAAGTTTCTGAGTGTGCAGGGCTTAGCAGCATTGCCTAAGTGCTTTTTGCTTCACAGGCAAGTAGGCAGGCTCTGTGTGATGCTTTTATATCCACACTGACAAAACTGTGCTGGGGTCCCATGAATTACCACCACAGTGCCACTGAGGCTGGGAGGGTCACTGTCCATCCCCTCCAGATATGTTTAAGTTGGAAGTGTGGCTGCCCTAAACCCCTTCAGAGGGCTGATGTTTCTGTAGGCAGAGCAGCAGCTTTGGCTGCTGCAGGAGCTTCACTTTGGTGCCTTGCATGGGATAAGTTCAAGCCTGCATATACTTCCAAGGGACTATTGGCACATGCCCATTCCTGCTTGGTTTGTGTTTTCTTCTCTCAGTCCTACACTGTGAGGTCTTAAATTGGAGCTGTGCTGACATCATGGACCCTTGAGAGCCATCAGCCAATGCAATTGGAACAGCATGCCTGGCTGAGCAGTCCAAGGGGAAAAAGAGCCTTTGAACTGGAGAATATGAAAGGGTTAAAACATGTGGGACTGTGATGCTTAGCACCCCTGAGAGCATGGCCTTTGAGGTGGACAGTTACTAAAGGTCTGCTTTTTATAATTGGTTTCCAATCCAGATCATTTGTCATGATATCCCACCCTGGCTCATGTGGGAACTGTTAAGGAAAGCTTTCCTTGGAGGTAGCAGAGAAATATGCAGAGAGAAAAACCTTCTGGTTGAATATGATTTCTAACTGGAACAATTTTCTTAAAAAACAGGGACAAATGGGGCTATTCAGAAAAAAGAATTTAAGTTTTTAAAAGGAAAAAATGTATTCAGCATTTCTCTTTTTGTTCTCTGCTTCAGCAAGAACGAGAAACGAAGATGTAAAATATCAGAGCACATTGTTTTTAGTCTGATAACTAAAGAGAAGACAAAATCAGAGAAGATTTTGGTAGTCAGTATTTCAGGCAAAGGTTTTCAGCTGCTCAGAGCAGGTTGTGCCTTGAGTTAGAAGGCAGAGGTGTGAACCTGGAGCCATGAAATCTTCCTCTGAAACAGGGCAACAAGCTGTTCGGTACAATGCAGCGCCCAGGCACAGAAGCACCTGCTTCCCTGTGCCTTGCCTGGAAGTTCAGCATGGCCTGCCAAGTGCAGGGGTCTTCTGTAAATAGATCTACTTGCTGCCTGTATATATTTTTTTTTAATGTAGTTCTTGGAACAGAGAATATCTTTTTGCTCTATTCTTGTTCAGTGCTTAGCAAAATGGGATCTGTGTCCAAGATGAGAGCTCTGAAATGCAATTATATTAAGTAGCAATAACAGTTTATGGTATTATGATACTGCAGAGAACATTGAATGTGAAACATTGGTTAGCTCAGGGGCCTGGCAGCTGCACTAATCCTCTGTGCATCCTGTCCCAGCTGTCTGCTGACCCAGAACTGCTACTCTTGGAAAGCTTTTGGGGAAGCTGTGTGAAATGCTTTACCAGGGCCAGTCCAACCCCTA
Organism: Pycnonotus jocosus; assembly: GCA_013400435.1. Lineage (NCBI taxonomy): Eukaryota > Metazoa > Chordata > Aves > Passeriformes > Pycnonotidae > Pycnonotus > Pycnonotus jocosus. Next base: position 37,227 of record VWYP01019712.1, read on the forward strand.
ACAGGCAGTGGCAGGTCCATGCCCTGTGCTCTGGCCCCCCTGCAGTCCTGCATCCCCACCAGTGCCTCCACATACAGCTGCAGTCATTTATTCTGAAGCCAAAGTAACTTCTGGCTTATCATTTAGGATGCAGAAAGGACCAGCAAAACCCCCATGCATGTGATTTGCATGGATTCCTTCAATACGGTCTGAGGTACATGGAGATTTGTTTAATTGATCACATCATGCATTAGGACACAATTTCTTTCTACAGTGGCATGTCCTGCAGCTCCCCTGCATTTCTGGCATGGAGACAGTGGGGTTTAGATGCAGATTTATCGCATGAATTTAAACAGGACTTGTACAGACAAATCTCAGGGGCTGTACTTCGGTGTTCTGTACCAGCCCACCCTAAGCTCCTTCATCATGAAAGACCTCTACGGAATGAAACATGTTGTGTTGTGAAATATTAGTTTCTTATTACTTCCAGTAAAGAGCAAAGTAAGTAAAAACACAAGGTGGCTGATGGATTTTTTATGAGAAAGGCAATGTATCTGTGTTTTGTTTTCTGTTAAATTCCTTGGAAATCAATTTGAAATCTAGTTCAGCCTAGTAAAATTAGATCTAAAACTATTTAATTTTGTTGCAAGAGTGTTCCTCTCTCCTGATGCCTTGCTTGAGGACACATAGAGATAAAAACTCTTGAGTTATTATCAGTTTATGTGCATCTCTCTGCCTGTGGAGTGTACTATATTATGTATTTCTAAGTGATCTGGCTGTGGCTTGGAGACAGCAGTTTAAAATCCACATCTTAGCAAGCTTCTTATGCTATTTGAACATTCATTCTGAAAATATTTTTATTTTGAACTCTATAAACTGTGACAGGCTTTTATTTCCCATTTTTTAACTCCTATTTTTTGGGATGTCATCACTTTAGAAAACAGGAGAACCAGAGAAAAAATAATAGCATGAAAACCACCAGTTCCCAACGTGTGCTGAATAGAGATGCAAGAAGACCACAAAAATAGCCAGTGGATTTATTAAGCATACAATAAATCAATGTGATTAACTATGACTACTTGATTGTATGCCAAACAGTATTGTCAAACAGTATTACCAAAGAGAAAAGCCTTCAGTCATATGGGTAACTGGTTTGGCCATACTAGGGCAAATAGGTTAGTTTCTTATCAGCCTGTGTCTACATACAAATCTGCACTACTAATGGAGACTTTGCTAAGTCGAAATGGAAAACTATATGAAAATTCTAGATTTGGGTTAAGAGAGGTTTGCCTATCACTAATTTAAACCTGTCAACTAAATTATGATTATGAGAAACATGAGCGATCTAACCCAAAGTAAGAGTACCACAGTTAGTAAAGGTATTTAAAGGATGCCTGGAGCCAGTGGAGCTGAGGGCTGGGGAGCACTGCAGCTGCCTTTGCAGGCAGTAGGACAGACTGAGGCTCAGCACTGTACAGAGGGACAGGGAGGATACAAAGCTTTGTGCGGCACTACCTGATTTTGAAGGGTTTTGACACCTTCTGAAACCAGCAGCCTGCTCAGGTAGATAAATTCTAAGGTGGGGCTGAGCTGTTAACACCAAGTTTCAGTTTTCCAGACTCTGTCTCCAAGTTCAGCCATTATCTGCTGTAAGAAAGGCTGAACAACCCTAGGCTGAGCAACCCTAGGAGGGACTGACCTCATTGGCTTGGACAAGTACAAATGAATGCCAATGAGATAAATGCAATAAAGCCCTCCCAGCAGGTATTGATTATACCTGGGAGCTGCACTATTGATTTAGGCTAAAAGACTAACTTGTAGATGTCCAGAGTTAGGAGACATGATTTCTATGTTACCTTTCTGGGAAATCCTGACTTGTGTTCTGGTGGGTGTTACCACTGCCTGTGGCTGGATTACAAGGTGCAGAGGGGGGTGTCCTCCTTCCCTGAGCAATGCAGCCCCTGCAAGAAGGATTTTTCTATTAACATGTTTTCTTGATATTTTCAGTCCTTGATCCACCATATATTTGGGTAATGAACTGAATGGCATTTTACTGAAAGAGGGATTAAAACTCCTTTATGCTGGCAGAGCTCCCACATAAGACACTCAAAGAACTGCAAACACAATGAGTTACTACATGGAGAAACTGTAAAGATATTTGTGTAGGTGCAATATGGATGAACAGCTAAGTATTTATTTTATACTCTGGAAAATGATAGTTTCACTGTAAAGTGGGTCACCCAACATGGGCATAGCAATGTGTTTCACCTCAACACAAACAGCTCTTTCAGTTCTTTTAAGGTTTCACTTGCTGATCTGCAGTTAAGCCCACAAATGCAGATGCAGATAGAGATTCCATCTCCTTTCCAAAACTGACTATGGGACTGGTGTGGAACAGCCCTAGGTGAGTGCAGACACTGCCTGTGAGCTCTCCTCTGTGAGCTGTAACCCCCTCCCTCTCAACCTGAATACCTGCTAAAACATTAGGAAGTGAATGGCCTGCATCAGAAAGCTCCAGCTGGCAATTAGTGGTGAAAGGCTTCTTTTTTCAGAGAAAATCTCTTCTCTGTTCATCTGGTGTAAGCAGTCCCGTATGACCTCTCCCTCTTGTACTTCTGTAATGATAATGCATATTTAACCTGATTCCTGCCCTGATTTATCCTTGGTAGCATGAGGCAGTCTTGTGTTAACTAATCTGTCTGTGGACAGAAAGTTAAAGGCATCACTGTTACAATTTAGGGTGATATAAGAGGGCTGGGACTTGCAGGGCTTTCTCAGGCAAGATGCCACTGAGAGAAGTCAGGTCTGCTAACTGAGCCAGTTATTAGGTATTTAATAGGTATTTAAATTCTCATTTGACCCCTTGGGAGCTGAGACAGCTAAAAGGAGTTAGGGTCCTGGGTCTGTCCTGGGTGTTGCTGGTATTACAGTGCCTCTTACTAAAAAACAACTCCTCCAGTTTCACCTGTTAAGGCATGAGCCTTCCAATATTTATTAAACTTTCCATGACAGCTTGTAGAGAGTCTTAAAGTCTCAGGTTCATCACTGCTATTTTGTTAGTATTTTTGTTTTACTTTTTCAGTCTTTATTCAATTCTAGGACAAATGGCTTCAAATCTTTTCCTCGGTTAAGAGCAGTGACAAAGGAAAAGTTTGCTAAGGCTTTACAAAGAAGGCCAGGTTTTCAGAGTGATGCAAAGGGAACTTGACACCTGACTCCCATCAACAATAATAACGGGGGTTGTGCATCTAACTCTTTCTGCATTGTGCTGACATTGTACCCTTGAATGTTAGTACAGTTCAATAATTCTCCAAAGATGAGGCAGCTTATTTTCTCTGCCATTGCTGCTTTGCTGGCATTTTTATGGCATTCCCAGAAGTGCTACCTGTCAGAGTTAGTAATTCCAAGGATGGCATTGCTTTGGGGTGATTGAGGATTGATGTAATTAAAGAGAAGGCAGTCTACTGCTTGCCCATGGGTATTTTATATTAAGCATTTCACTGCACAGCTACGATTGATGATTTAAATGAAGACAAAGTTGGGCTGCTCTGTATGGGCAACAGTGATTCAAACCATGAATTCAGGGATGTGCATCCTCTATATTTTATGCTTAAAATTCTGAGAGTGCTCCAGAAACAGAGCTTTCTAGGAAAACTGCAATCTCCTCAAGAGCCACTTAGCAAAGGAAGGTGTTCCTGTCCATGGCAGGGAGTTTGGAAAAAGGTGACCTTTAAGGTCCCTTCCCAACCCAAACCATTATATGAATAACACCACTGTAAACTTGCAGAAACTTGCCACAGGAAGGGATAGTCGCAGTCACATCTAGGGACAAGTAAGATCATTGTTTGGGAATAATCTGGAAAGAATAGGAAAAAGAAAATATCATATTACATCATTAAATAAATCCCCTGGTGCAGTTGTTGTTGCCTTAAGTGGGATTATCTGACTAAATCTGCACATGCTTCTGTGCATATCAGCATCTGGAGCAGGCACTGTAGGCTTTCTCTAGCAGTCAGTGAAGACATAGTCAACAGAGCCTATGGCATTAAAAAGCCTTACTTTCCTCTTAAGGTAAGTACGCGTTAGTTCTGCTCTGTAACTTGAACATATTAAAAAAACACATGAAATATCAGACATATTATTATCTCAGTGTTTAACCCTTAACAAAATGATGAAGTGTTAAAATCCAACAGGAAGGCTGCTCTTTAACACTGCAGACAGAGTTTGCTAAGGATAGTCTGGGAATATAAACCAGCTCTTTGTGCAGAAAGAAGAGGAATCTGTTTCTTCTCTTCCCTGCTATAATGTCCATAAAACCCAATTACATTTATAACTTTGCATTAAATTAAATATGTTATTTTACACAAGCACTTAAAAAGTCTACTAAATATCCAGTAACAGTTTTCTTTATTCCCTTGTTAGCAGCTGCCATGGCACCAGGACTCACACAAGAATGAAAGTGATTTAGTGCATTGATTTGCAGTTGGCATGGCCCTCTGTTCTCAAACAGAACTGATTAGCTTAGCAGGAAAGTGCCATTTACTTTTTATTGTGTTTCTTTCCTTCTCATCTCCCTTCAGTGGCTGCCAAGAGGAACAGAAGAGCTGTAACCTCCTGAGCAGGTTGCTTACTTTCTTCAGCTCCAAATCCTGCAATTCTGAGGACTAATTTGTCTGGATAGTGCTGAAGCATCAATACAGATGCCAGGGTTACTGCTTTAGTGTACTGAAAACAGGTCCCACTGAGCTCTTTCAGGCTTTTTCTACACAAAATTAACCCTGAATATGAGAATCCTCTATGTGTCCAGAAGTGCCACCTAAACCAGGATTTTAGATGGTTTTTCACCATTTACTGGTAAAGCTAATATGACAGCAAGGCAAAATGTCTAGCTGGGAGGGTTTCTCTTGAGTATCTCACCTTTGCTTCATAAACTGACTGTAGGGCTTGTCCTCTAATACATGACATTTGAAGGACTGTGTACACTCTTCTGCACCTCTGATCTTTCAGAGGTATTGAAGCTGCTGGGGAAACTCTTGATTCACCAGTTAAAAGTAAAGATTTTCTGCAGTGCAGAACGACCAGCAGCTGCAATAAAACAGTGGGAGCCATTGAATTAGCAATTATTTCCCCTTGAAGACCAATTCATGACAAAAGTTCAGTTTGCTTTGGCTAAGACTCCATCATTTCAGGGGTCAGATCCTCAGCTGGAGTGAGTGTCTGTGGCTTTACTGAACTCCATGAACATACATGGAGTCATGCCAGCTGAGGTCAGTGGAATAACACTGTTTCAAACCAGTTAAGGTTCTGATCCCACAAACTTGTCATGACTATTCAGTCTCATTAGTTCTTTACAGTTCTCTCAAACTTGTCAAAAACGATGCCAAATCTTCTTAGGGTGTTAGATATTTCCAAGTCTGTTTCTACTAAGAAATAAATAAGAAAAAAACTCCAAAACTCTGAAAACCTGGTTCAGAGTTATTTCTGGAAACAAAGATTAAAAGATGAAGAGGGGAGGGAGAATCTCCTTCCTACTTTCTCTCTGAAATTCACTCTATAATATTAATCCTTTTGGACTCTTCACAGTTAGTAGAGATGAAGAGGCTAATCTCTGTCTCTTCTACACTGGAGGCTCCATTAGTTCTACTAAATAGCTGGTGCAGTACCAGAGAAAGAAGTACATACGCATTTACTTCCCTTCTCCTTTGATCTCAGCAAGAGATTATAAAACAGCTCCCATATTCTGTTCTTTCATTTTAAAATGCAAAGCAATCTGTAACTTTTTTTTCCCTCTGGCAGAGGAAATCCTGGTGAGGAGAGGGGCCCTTTGCTAGCAAATGTATAGCTCACACTTTTCAAATGTATCTAACTCCATTAGTCATGTGAATTCAGTCTCTTTTATTCCCTGGTATGAACCATCTTTCCTCCTTCTACAACAACAAAGAAAATCCTCTTTTCTGGTAAAGCAGGAGTTATTTGAACTTCACTGATTCAAAAGACTGCAGTATCTGCCATAGCTAATGAACTCCTGGCAAACCAGGGGTGTGCTGGCAGGGCAACATGACCACAGTCCTCTCCTAAACCACCAGAAAATAAAAGCTACCTCTTTGCAGGACTTAAAAGTACTCACTGTCAGCAAAACCTTTCTCTCTTGGTGCTGTATACCATTTGTTTTGCCACTAGTGGCAAACTTTAATAATCATGAGTTGAATTTTAGGATAAAATGACTCATGCCTTAAACTCCATTGATTGCAAAGGGATGTGTGCCTGGCTCAGATATAGAAGGAAACATTTGGTCAGGTAAAATCAATGTCATACATCTGGTCATCCACAGCTCTCTCACACTTACATCTGTGAAATGTCCTCCTTGGCTGTATTCTGGGTTTTCTTCCTGTGAAAACTCAGACACAAGGTGATAGAAGAAGGGAGAATAATGGCACCAGAGCACAGACAAAACATGATCTCAGAAAGTGGCTGAGGGTCATACCTACAGGTGGATGGCATAGAAATGTAGATAGAGGCACACAGTTGTGGCCTCCAAAGTGGATCCTGTAACCCTATATCAGAGCCTAAAAGAATTACTTAGGTTTGGAGAGCATCTAGCATCAGGTGCCTCAAAAAGAGACACACAGCTTCTTACTGTGGTTTTCATGAATGTATTCAGTAATAAACACAGAAGATAAGAGTGTATCCAAAATCTATCCCCCTTCAGGGCTTTGGGAACTTGTTTGTGGGTACTGGGAGGGACCCCTTCAGTTTAGGACCTTTTCCTGAGCATTGATGTCCAAGCCCTGTCTTTCAAACTGGTGGGAAATGAGAGCAAGAATCACAGTCTTTTAAAATGGAGTAGCTATGGGTGACAGCGAGGGTAGACCCTTGTACCCAGGTGACACAGTCACTGCATTTATCCAGAGCAGGACTTTGTCTGGAATAACAGCCCTGGAAAGGCTGTGGGCAGGTGGGGGAGCCCATCAGTGCCCTCAGGGACCACACAGCACCGTTAGTACAGTCTGGCTACCAGCACATGCAGTTCCACTTTTATGTATATTTTAATGCTGTTCTACGCACATTTCAACTTTTAAATCTGACTAGTAGGTTTTCAGTATGGGAAAAAAACTATAACAGATAACCAGTAATGATAACCAGTAAAAATAACCAGTAATCCTGCTCTTCCCCACTGCCATTGGAAGGCATCCATCCACCCAAAATACCAGTCCTTGCATCAAACACACACTCAAGGACCATGCCCAATGAGGCCTCGCTTGGCTTCCAAGCCTTTTGATTAAAATATGCTGGGTTCTGATCCACAGCAGAGACTCTGAACTGCCACCATGTGGCTTCCCTGTGACCACCTTGCAGAGCAAGGGGGCACAGGAACACAGCCACCCCACTGGCACTGGATCCCTGTCCTGAGCACAGCCCTTGGCTGGTGGGGGGCAGGGAACGGGCCCCCAAGAGAAGCTGGCAGGTTCCTGCTGGCTGCAAGTGCCAGAACAGGGAAAGGCTCATGCTGCCATGGGGCCCATCTGATAAGACCTGATGGGCCGGTCTGCAGCCTCATGTCCTGCAGGTGGGTGGTTCTTTGTTGCTGCTATATGTAAATGCCAGGCCAGTGTAGCAAAACTAACTTCTAACCACTTCTAACCTCAGTCTTCACCATTAGAGCAAATCAGAGCTGTTCTCTGATTTGTTCAGTTTTGTAGTATTGTTCAAATGCAGAATCCGGGACAGGAGCATATATTTGGGGGTCACATCTGTAGTGCCATGGCTAAAGACCAAGATATTACAACTACATATATTAACTTTTCAAAGGCATTTGATATTCCAAGACTATTCAGAATGTCCAGGAGCATTTGAGCTAAGAAAATTGAAGCACTTTGGCCTTGGCTGAGCTTCAACAGATAGATTTGCTTCATATTTGTTAACATAAGTGACCATGATAGAGAGAGGGAGAAAGAAAAGGTGACAATTTGTCTCCAGAAGTAGCCACACAGTAAATCTCCAGTGAAGAGTTTTATGGGAAAAGGTCTATTTCCACTATTCTGCTTCCAGACCTTACAGATGGTTATCAGGACAAAGGTAATTATCTAACACTGGTGATTTAAATACCAACAACACAATCTTTCATTTCCTTGGCCCTGAGTGACAAAACTCCAGAGTGCAATGTGACCTCTGCCACTTCCACAAATGACTTACTAGCAAGAAATGAACTTCTTCAATTCAAAAAGAAATGGAGAAAAACAAATCCATATCTTCCCTCCCCAAAGGGACAGGAAGATCATAAAGTCATGCTCCATATGGCCCTGACACTGTTAGGTGGTTTAGGCAGCAGATTGAGGTCTGTGTCATTGATATGTGTAGACCTCAAGATCTGCCTAGCTCCTGTCTACTGCTGAGAGAGCAATTTGTATCTGATTTGTATCTAATTTGTTCAGTAGTTTTCTGTGTGTATCAGACTTTGATTTTTTCCAAACGTACTTGTCAGTAGAATTTGCTCGAATGCACTTTGCAAACATATTTTAGCCTATGCAAACTATTTGTTTTGACTGCTCACTACTCGTGCTGTGTAACCAGCCACCTAAGGCAAACTGCAGTTTTCCACTGGTTTTGCAGATGACTGATCCCTGAAGTGCCCTGAACTCCTTTTGCAAATCTCTGCTGTAATCTGTCTCCAGTCACTCAATAAGGTTACCAAAAGCTATTTTTCAGTCACATAACAAGCACCACTATCTCTTGTCTCTTAACAGATATGCTTAGTGTCCTGACAGAAATGAAAACAGTGATGGAAGTGATTTGCACACACACAATATGAGTTGGAAAAGCAGCATTTTCATGATTCTTGTTAACCTAGACTTATTTAAAATGTAAAACTTACTTCCAAATCTCTTTATAAATGAATAAAAAATGCAAATTCTTGCTTGCAGAATTCTTCATTGAAAATAAGCACAATAAAACTTCTAACATGGTTGCATCTTTGCTTGCCATATCACTTATGAGGCTGTTGCTGAAGAGACCTGGAGGTCTGGACTGCACAACTACACCCAACCAGTTTGAATCCACTGGGTAAGTTTTAGCAATATCCCATTTTTTTACCCTGCAAAATGAGATGTGATTGTTGTTCCTGATGAACGGCAGTGGACACACTTTCCTAGAGAATAAACCCAGAGAGCCTCACAAGACTAAATCACAATCTCTTGACTGCCCCGAGCCTTTCATGTGGCCAGCTTGATGCTCAGCACAGTGATGGCTGAGGTTAGGTGAGATCAACCCCACTCTGACTGCTTTGACTCATAACAACTCCCAGTGCCAGGCTGATAAAAGCCTGGTGTGTTACTACAGAGGTGGCACTGTGTTTATTTGCAGACACCCCTGTGGAACATGTGTGTTGTTTTTATGGCAAGTTAGCACGGATTTAAGGAGTGAACTGCAGAGGAAATCTGACTGCTAATGACACATCTGTGGGCAAAGGTGCCACAGCCCTCAGAGTGCAACAGAACAGAGCTCCCAAACGTGCTTCACTTGCCACAGCCTCATCAGCTCAGTGCAGTCCCAGGCACCTCTTGGGGCCGTGTTTATTTGTGACAATCTGGTTAGAAACATATGTTATGGATCAGAGTATTTTGCATTTTTTAATGGCCAGGCTAGGGTCACATGCAAAGGCTTCCACCCTCTTGCAAATGTCAAAATCTGACTCAGACTGGACATAACCCAAAACACTTTGTCATGACTCCTTGTGGGAACACCATTACATGTGTCAAAACTAAACTAAAATAAAGATATCTGACCTAAAATAGGCAGCATGTATTTTTCTAGAGGAAGGTCATTCCTTGCTGTTATTTTGAGTACTCTGCTGACAGAGGCTTTTCTGTATCATTCTAATTTCAATGCTTCTATCTATAGCTCATTGTGTAGATTTGTCCTTTCAATGTGCACTGTTGTCAACGGAAAGATACTGTAAACTGGATTTCAAGGTGTGACTCAGAAAAAGCTGGCAAAGAGACGCCTTGAAATTTTCAAAGCCATGTTGTGCATATCTTCAGTTTGAATGGATATGCATGCAATCCTCTAGTTTGGCAAATCTCATCCATAAACTGTCTCCCACCTTCAAAACAGAGTCAATGTCATCCAAAAAGGTTCTAGCACATGACAACAATGATTCCCACCTCTTGAGGACAGCCTTGCATCTCTGTTATGGCTGCTGTCTATGAGAGAATGTGCACATACATCAAGTTTGCATACATACAGACATACATTTACAGGAACCTTTGTGATTTTCCAAACACAGGCAACAAATTTGTCAGTCAGAGCCTCCAAGCACCTAAACACACTCAGGAGCCACCTACATCTCAGAGTTCTTGGCATTCAGCTCATGAAACAAGGTTCCCTATGTCCAAGAGAAAAATCTTCATATAAGGCTTAGAAGACTCACAGGTTTTTAAAGTCATTATGGTGAGGCTTGTAAAAAAAGAAATCAAGGACAGAGATCTGGAGGGAGGTAGATCTAGATGAATAGTGGCTTTATAAGGAGTAGCACAGAATATATGTTTAGAAAGAAATCCCATAATGATTTAAGATGCACAACTACTGCAGATATTGCCTATAAGCCCATCTAAAGAATAGGATTTACTGGCTCACAAGGATGATTTTCTTTTTGCAGGTCTGCTCTACACTATTATTGAAAGAACAAAAAATATCATACCTTCTCCCAAAACAATTTAGAGCAGGAAAAAGAAGGCTTCCTTCCATTCTTCCCTATTTCTTACTGCTGCCCTGTTCTGACAGGTTGCTCAGGAGGACAATGGGGATTTACTGTTTGCTTTGCAGCACACAAAAAAGCATTAAAACAAAAAATCCTCATGTAAATAATTGCATCAATTTTGCAATCAACCAGAAAACAAACAAACAAAATCCAGTGAGGCCAACACTGAATATACTAATCTTGCCAATGCTCTGTATAATTAAAACAGTTTCACCTTGAAATCTGGCATTCATTATAATATGGAGCACCTCCAGGCTTTAGCATTTTAGTTTGTTTTTATGGACCTAGCTAGAACAGAGGTTTGTACATTAAATATATTCTAGTCTTTTTGCTTCTGATCCATTTAGCAATTATTTTGTGCCATCTATTTGTTACATATTAGTTGTCTCTTGTTTCTGTATGACTTGTCTCTTGTCTCTGTCACCTGTGTGACTTAGGAAACACCTCAATGCATCTCGCTTGGCAGCAAAATTCATCACAAAGTCACTAATATCAGCATACTAACAAAACCCAAGTAAATCCCAAATTTGTGTTTGCATTCCATGAACACAGCACTGAAGAGATTTGCTGCCGTTGTCCTCTAGGCAGTGATAGAACAAAATTTTGAAAACAGTTCTCAATCTCAACAGTAGCATTTCAGATTTGCCACCTTCATACAGGGGCTCAGTTTACAGGAGGTGTCTGACAATATCCTGAAAATTTGTTGACATTTTTCTGGAAATCGATTTACATAAACTAAAATGGAAGCACAGAAACTTACATGCAAACCCCTCATCTTTGCCCTTAACTTCAACATGAGAAATGGATGTCAGCTTCAAACTTTAGGAAAATGCAGACCTTATTTTAAACTTCAGGCCTTAAACCTGTGTAATTCAGGCTTTTTAGTCAAAATCTAGTCTGGTTCTAGTATCAGTCTGATTCCTCACTTAAATTTAAGTCTTGCCACTTGGACCTAGCTTTAATTTAAATGCTGAAGATTTACTCAGTTGCATTCCTTCTTCTAGCACCAAGCAGTTTCAGCTAAAGAGATTTATTTGTACTTGAAATACATCCATTCAGCATTGGTACTGTTAAATTAGCGGTGATATATATGTGTTTGTGGGCACAGTGACCTTTATTAGCTCCTCATTATGTTTGAAAATAGTTCTTGTTATCTGACTGAATGAATTATGCTGAGCATTGTTATGGCTCAGATAACCTATGGAAACTAGGTTTTTTTCATATGTTAAATGTTAAAACTAACAATCAGTTAGTTAAGCATTACACTGGAGACTATCATCATGTCTTACAACTTGGAACATGCACTTTTAAGACTGTTCAGATTAAAGATGAATCAAAGCACTTCAGCTTCAGGGATAGAACTGGAGGTGTACAGCCCTCCAGACAGAACTGGAGTGTAAAAATCCAACACAAATTGCTTTTAAAATTTAATAATTCACAAAATCTATGGTTAAGCACAGCCTGGCTGGGATAGATAAGTAAAATAAATACCGCAAAGTCAATTTTTAATAATCTGTGGCATGAAATTTAAGCACAAGAGAAAACATTTCACAATCAAGTCAGAAGCTTTTTGTAAATGATCAAATGAGAATTTTATACCCCCTCACCTATCAATGCAAAATACATCCAGTTTATCCTTTAGTCCTCACAGCACACTCCTAGATTCCTTTGTTTAAATGCCTTTTAATTCTAAGAGAGCTTTTATTGTAACCCCTTTTTAGAATGAGAGTTATTTACAACAACCTCAGAAGAAGATAGATTCTGGAACCTCCTCTTTGCTGGTGAATTGGTGCATCAAATGCAGTTACAGGAAATAATGTAATTAGTTCCTGTGCCAGTCTGGTAACAAGTGGTCTGGTATATTTATCTAATTATTGCGACAACACATTTACAACTGAAGGGATTTTAGCTATAAGAGGTTTATAATACTCTGATTTAGGCTGATCTTCAGTCTCTTAATGCCAAGTAAAAACTGGCCTTCAAGCAACATTTTTGTATGATGAAGAATAAAATCCCAGATGGATTATGACAAGTCTGTGTTGTCCTAAGAGAGAAATCAAAATGAAAAGCTGGGAAAATTAAATGGCAAGGATAATATATATACACACCCCCATTTGGAGGAGAGAGAAAATGTGAAGATTTGTACGTATTTTATGCATCTGGAATCAGTATGCTAACATGCTGTTTATGCTAAGAGGAGTGCCATCTGCAAGGAATAAAGAAAAGGGAGAGATTATACTATATTATGGGGAAATCATATTTTGACTTTATTATTATGGCTGTGGCTATTTTATGAAAAGGTGGTGGATTAATAATTGTCTAACCAACCAAAAAGGAAGGAGAAAGCAAAATGGATTTTTCAGAGAATATTTCTCATGCAATAATAAGGGGCTTGTGCAACAGAGCTGAAGGAGGAAGGGAGGGCAGTGACAAGAAAGGGAGACTGAGCCTCATGGTAGGAGAGAGGGGAGAGCTTGGCTGTCTGCAGAGCTGAGCAAGGCTGCAGAGAGCAGGGTGAGTTCCCTGCATCAGCAGCCACAGGGAACATAACCAGAGACACCTCTGGTGTCCTGGACTTTTGCAAAGAGGATGACAAAGAGCCACATGACCTGGCTGCATGTCCCCTGAGCACAGCTGCCTCCTGGGGTGCCTGGGCATGGGCACAGGAGAGGCAGGACAAAGGGCTGCTGTCATGCAACCCTCAGGGCTGATCAGAGAGGGGATCCTGAAGCCAGGCCCTCCTCTGGGATGGGACGTGGGCCAGGGTGGCTGCATTGTCTCACATCTCCACATGAGGCCCAGGGGCCAGGGCTGGTCAGGACACAGGATGATGACACTGGGAGTCAAAAGTGGGTCCCTGAGTAGTAAGCTAATTAGGAAGGAAATTATTTCCTGGTAGGAAACTGTAGGGAAAACATACAGCCTTTCAATCTAAGCTAAAGGAGCTAAAAGCTGGTAAAGCTCAGCCCTACACTGAAGATCTGGACCAGACCTCCTGCTCCTTTTATTCCTGCTCTCTCATTATAGATATTTGGCACATGCTATTGCACTTCTTCTCCCGCCGCCCTGCTCCTACTCCAGGCCAGAGGTTTTTTGTTCTGAATGGAAGGACAACTCTCACAAAGGGCCCTTTTCCTGAGAGATATTGGTTTCATTTACAGTGAGCTAGAAATGCATGTGCTGCCATGCCCTGGGCCTTTCAATCACCCGCCAAGAGCACTCACTTTTCATTGTTTCCATTTTAACGCTGCTCTTGCAGCTGCAATTGCAGCCACTTTGAATTAAATCTGGGTTAACAGTCTGAGGACAGATAAGCCCCAAGAGAGGAAATGATGTAAATCCAAATGGCAATTCTTTAACCTATTGCTTATTATGACAGGCTGGAAGCCCTTCGTGCGATTGGAAGCAAAATGCATTTTTGCAGTCTATTCTCATTTGCATAAACCTTTCTCTTGGAATTTGCATAATTTTTCAATTAATCACCAGGACAATACTCTAACTCCTGAACATCCCTCTCCCAGGCATTTAAGGTATTCTTGCTAATATAAAAGCTTTAGACAACAATGACGAGGCCAAGACCTGGCGTTTTGTATTTATTTCACACGTAAAATCCCGTCCAAATGTTTACTGTACCTTATACTCCACAACAAGTGCATCACTGATTACTGAAAAAGCACAGATGGGATGTAGACAGTTTTTCATTCCTTGTTCCATATGATAGAACTCAACACATCTGGTATGCTATGAAAAGCATCTTTGCACTAATTTGTTTGTCAGTATCTATTGAAAGGACTATCTGTCATCCTGTCATATTTTGGTTGCCCTGAGATGGCTGAAGACAAGACTAGTCACAAATTGCAACTGCTGGTCACTGGGGAATAACTGGTAGAAACCACCAGCTGTTCCAAGGATCATCAGTGGTGGCTTTTTTTTTTTTTTTTTTTTTCATTT
>VWYP01019712.1:61272-113640 GCA_013400435.1 Pycnonotus jocosus
CAAAAGGCAGGACTTGGCACCTGGACTTGTTAAACCTCATCCCATTGGACTCTGCCCATCCATCCAACCATTCCAGGTCTATCTGCAGAGCCCTCCTCCCTTCCAACAGATTGACACACACTTCCAGCTTAGTGTCATCTGCAAATTTACTAATGAGAGATTCAATTCGCTCATCCATGTCGTCAATAAAAATATTAATCAGAGCTGGCCCCAGCACAGACCCCTGAGGAACACCACTGGTGACTGGCCCCCAGCTGGATGCAGCACTGTTCTCCACCACTCTCTGGGTTCAGCCATGCAGCCAGTTCTTAACCCAGCAAAGAGTGAGAAACTTATTCTGGCACAAAACTGAGTAGCTGATAACCTCCCACCTGGGCACAGAAGTAATCTGTAGCAGACAAGAGCTTGAAGGAGTTGTGAATTCCTTGAAAAGAGTTGAAATGACATGTGCTGATTCTTATTTCATCTTCTGGAACACCAGGGGAATAAAAACTGGCGACATCAACAGCATTCTTCCAAATCATTAACCAGAAAATCTCCTTAAAGGAAAGCCTACTGATTTTCCATGGAGTAAACTCCTGGTAGTATTATGAAATTATAAACCACTTTGTTCCTCTGCTCATGTCTTTCCAAGTCTTACTCAGGCACCTTTAAAAACAGAAATATCAATCATTATAATCAAAGTAGGGAGTAATATTATATTTTAATAGTAAAATAATATCAAGACTGCAATAAATTATATAAAAACAGCATTAGAAAACCTATCTAAGGTGTTGAATTATTATCTGAGGTGAAGTTGTAGAGTTATAAGTTCATAAATAATAATGAAGGTTCTGTTGGTAACATAAGTAATGTTTAAACTGTAGGGTTTAAACTCTGTTTTTACTGAGCTTAAAAAGCTTAAAAAGAGGAATGGCAGAGTGGAGAGGGCACAGCCTCAGATAAAGCAGCTGTTATCATCCACAGGCTGTGTGGGGAAAGGCAGAGTCCCCCACAATTGAAATAACAATTAATAACAAGCAAGTGTTGCATACCCTGAGCCATTGATAATACTCTAAACAAATCAACCCAGGAAGCCTCTGGATTCTGGAATATCTGGTAAAACAAAAACCAAAGTGAACTTGCATTGGAAAACAAGCTCCCATTTCCCTTTGCAAATGACCCCAAAGAATCTGACCTGCCATGGATGTGGTAATTCACACCTGCTAAGGTACAAATGGCACCTCCTTGAAGTGTCTGATGAAAATTTAATGTTACCTCTGAAATCCTCACCATGAGAAAAGGCCAAGCATGACCCAAGTGTTGCACTCCTGTAAGATGATGTTGCTGGGTCAAAAGGGCGTGCTGCAAATACCAGCTGGTCCCTGCAGGATCCTGCTCCACCTCAGAGGATGATCCATCACCTTGCTTGTTCTCTAATGCTGAAATACCAGGGGTAGAACCCTGCCAGTGCAAGACTGAGGCTGGTAAGGCCACCTCTAACTTGTGAGGCTTTACCTGAAGTTTGTTTCCACCTGTCTCAGGGTCACTGCAAAGTGCCACAGCAAAGGATGAAGCCTTCCCTGCTCCACTCCTGCCTGCCACCAAAGGATGGCTCTGCTCTCCTGCCTCCTGCTCAGCTCTGATGACTGAGACTGGGAGAGCTAAAAAATATACCTGGGAGAGCTAAAAAATTCCTGCGAGGCCTTATCAGGGTATCAGCACCGTGTTTTGCTAATAAGCTTCAGATAAACCATGCCTATAGCTTGCTGAGCTGCTTGAGCTGATAAGTGACTGCAAATGAGTATCTGAACAGCAAATACACTGTACTACTGAACACAGACCTGTTTCTAATAATAATAATAATAATAATAATAAAAAGACAAAGGAGGGCTGAGATAAAAGAGAAAGGACTCCCCTGGCTGGAGAATGGAGAGACTTAGCTCAGACTGGTGCCTCCACAAGACAGCAAACCTCATTTCTACAAAGCCTTCTGTTACTTCATTTCCACAATGGTTTTAACCAGGTGTTTCAAAAGATGATGGATGAATGTGTTAGCCTGCTCAACCAATGGCAAAACTGCCTTGGCTCCCATGTAAGAAGTTACATGATGCTCTGTGTGTGTGTGCACATTTGTCTATTGATCTATGTCTATATAAAATGTTGTTTTATTCAAGAGAATAAAGTCCTGTCACACCCTGGGTAAGCAGGTAGGATTAAACCCACAGTAATTATAGCCCACGTAAGCCTGAGAGAAATTATATGTGCTGTTCAAGGCTGCCCTTCCCAATTTTGGTAGAAAACAGCTTGAATCTATGGATGATGGAACTTGCGTAAGGATCATGAGTCTATTAAAACCTCTTCTAAATGATGGAGATGTCGAAGAAGTTTTGATAGACTGATGATCCATCTGAATTTTGAATATTCAGCCCTGCATCCATGGATGCAGACTAGAAAAGTTTTTATACTGGAAGCAAAAATCTACACTTTCCAACTTCTCAAACTCAGTTGATTTTCCTCCTAAAAGGGAAATAATTTTTAGGGAAACTTTGGTTTAGGTTAGATTTAGAAAAGGCTGGACAGACTTTAAATCAGATGGTTAAAAGTTAGCGACCTTGATCTGTGCCCTCAGATGTTCTGAAAGAGGAGAGAGAGTTCATCTCCTGATAAGCGGTCTTTTTAAAAATAAACACTCTGAGCAATGAGGAAGTTACTGTTGCATTTAAATTACCTATTTATTTAAAGTAACCTTCAAGACCTGATATTTACTTTTGCTTGAATATAATTTATCAGGAGAAAGAAAGTTGCATGGTTAGTGAGAATACATGGACATTTAGCTATTTTCCCTATTTATTAGTGTAAATATTTTTATTATCATCTGTTTTGTTGACTAGCAGCTTCCCATGAAGGAAGAAGCCAGAGAGAATTTTATTATGCAAAAAGACAAGAAAGCTTACACCAGATTTCTGGCTTCAAATCTGTCTTTTGCCAATAACCCAGACAGCATTTTATCTTTGCAGAGCAGATCATTATCTGCCAAAAGAAAAGCTCCTTAAATAAAATAAAAACCGAACATAACTATTTTTCCCTCAGCTAGCCATGAGCTTTTGCAACATTCCTTGCAGTTAATGATGATACCACTCAGCAGTGACTCACAGGGATTGCTTCGGTGTTTGTGATGGGATTGTATTTTCCTAAGTTGCAATGGAAGTATTCTCTGCCTAGGCAGAAAGCTTCCCACTGGAGCACCACCAGGTGCTGGAAACAACCTGTTGTCTTGCTTTTTAATCATAACTTCATTAATAGGGTGTCTGGAGTGACGGTACAAAAATGAGATGGGCTGCAGGGAGCAGAGAGTGGTGCCAGGATGGAAGTGCAGGCATCAGGCATAGGCAGAGCACAGATCTTCCCAGTCCTTTATCACACTTGAAAATTACTAGGGAATCTTTCTGTGATCCAGCTACTTTTTCTCTTCTGTTTTGTTCTTGTTTTATACACGTTGTCCATGGCACAGGTTTTGTTAGTTCAACAGCCTGATACTATCTCCCCTGCCTAAGATCATGCTGTGAGAGGTTTGGCAGCCCTGAG
This sequence comes from Pycnonotus jocosus, assembly GCA_013400435.1. Classification (NCBI taxonomy): domain Eukaryota; kingdom Metazoa; phylum Chordata; class Aves; order Passeriformes; family Pycnonotidae; genus Pycnonotus; species Pycnonotus jocosus. The sequence goes on from VWYP01019712.1 coordinate 64,840, forward strand.
ACTGCTGGAATCACTGAACAAAATATGACATTTGTTCCTGGGGCTCTAGGGAGCCAGGGCTGGGCCTGCTCCCTGTGGAGTTTGAGGAGGAGACTTCCCCAAGCAGGTTGATGCCAGTGGTGACTGACTGCATGTTGGCATTTGGGGTGAGGGAGAACAGGCAGAGCTTACATGATGTTAGAGCTGTTGCAGGCAATCTGTATCAGCAGCCCCTACTTTTTATCTCACATGGTGATTCTCCAGATGTACACATTTGCAGATGATGTTAATTAGATTTTGGTTGGCTAAAGAAAAGCAGGAAGGGCTTGAATCTCTCCTCCTGTGGACACCAAGTTTCTGGGTTCTCTTCAACATTTAGGCCTTCCTAAACCACAAATAATGCCTTTGGAGACAGTGAGCACAGTCCTTGCTCCAGGCATTTCTTCTGTCCACTCAAAATGTATAAAAGTCTGGGGATTCAGGACAGCATCTGAACCAGTTTCTAGGAGTACATTTGATTCCCCAACTAATCTAGCAGCCAGCAAATGGCACTCAGGGTTGTGTCTCATCAGTGTCTGTCAGGAGAGGGAGAAGAGAAGGTTGGTGACAGCACTGACACTGACAGCAGATGATCTGAGTTTAGGACACAATAAGCTTATATATAACAAGAACTAGTGTGTAAACATGGAACCTTGAATTATTTCTGAAAAATTTCTAATCTACTTAGAAGTCAGATTTTTTAGATCTTAAAATGTGCAGTCTGGAATAAGCTTTGAGATGGTCTCCAGGAAGGACCAAATCCATTTTTCTCTACCTAAGTTATTTTTTGCTTTTCCAATGATTAAATGCACTCCCATTTTTACATCTATAACTTCTGCCTAAACCACAGCACTTAGTTCCCTCAAAAAAACCTGTGCTGTGTTTTCCCTTTTCCCTTTTTTTCTAAATTCTCCAATGGCTTCTGTCTTTTAAAGGCTTTGACATAAATGCTGTCCACTTATTAGAGAGGCCGTAGAAATTCTAAGTTAGCACAACTTTAGTTTATATCCAAGTTGAAACACTTCTTGAAATAATTTCCTGAAGGGGTCCTTCCCCTTCTTTTTTATCCTGTAGAGGGAAGAGCTGCACCACATGATTTTCACAGGTACAATTTATTTACAAGCAAATCCACGTCCTGCTTATCCATACAGCCAGCTGACAGATGCTTGTTAGCAGGTGAAAAGAAGGCTACTTGTTAAAGTGCAGCTGCTTCCATATTTTTTTGCCAGCTGCATATCAGACACCACCTGGCAGGAATTTATTCATTAGATATTACTTTAAAAAACAGCAATGAAATGCATTTAAAATGGTAATTTGGAATGTTTTAGGACTAGGTCATTGATGAGGAAATACAATGCTAATTTGCTGTGACTGGTGTTGCTAGTGGCTATAATATTTGATTACTTTTCTAGGTTTGCAAATGAGAAAGCCATTGTCATTCTGCAACAATAAAATAGCAACAATCCTTTCCCATATTTATTAGTAAATAAAAGACATGGAGGATTCTAGGTCACAGAGATCCAGCTTAAACTCAGGCTTTTGACGAAAAGTTAAGCTCCTGTTGATAGCTGGAGAAAGCCCCTATTCTCATTGTATTAAGATTTTATTTCACCATAATGGGACAATCTGAAGATCTCTTAGGGGAATTGCTCACAATGCCTTCATTTTACCTTCCTGGAGTTGTATTTTTTAATGAGGCTACTTGTCCTTCCTTCGTTTATTGTAAGTAAAAAAAAAAAGATATTGTAGCATAACCATAAGGAAATTTCATCCAAGTTATAAAACCCAATCAGATTGAATTATTCAAAACAAAATATCCGGGTTTAAGTGAAACATTTCACATATAAGGTACTCAAACTGGAATAAAGGAACACACTTCATTAGTGGTATAGGTTTTCCTTTCCTTTGCCTCTTAAAATTATAACAATCCTCTCTCCCAGAGGGCTGATCTGAATCCATATATCAGTAACAGTGAAAAAATAGAATTTCAAGGAAAGAGTTCATTTATAAGACTGGGACTCAGCTCCCAAAGAACATAATTCAGTTCTGATTATTATATTACTGGATCTCTTCCTGGATAATTAATAGATGGGATAATCTGTAATACATAATTACAAGAAGTCCAAAGAGTTTCAATCTAATTTATTGACTTAGTATTTTATGAAATGGAAGTTCACTATGAAATAGAGGAAGTATTTTTTGGTTTGACCTTCTCTTTATTTAATTGATACTCCACAGAAACCTTCATGTCCATTTATTTTCTAACGATGTCATATGTGCTCTGGGGAAGTGGGTAAAGTCACACAGACTTTCTGTTATCACTTATTTACAGTAGCAGTGTAGCTCCAGGGCTTCAATCCATGAGAAATTTTAAATATATTGATCCCTTATCCCTTCTCTTTATTCTGACCCCTGAAGGTGAAACAACACCTCCTGTAAGTTAGAGAGATGTGGCTTTAGAAGAGCTCTTGCATCATGGCAGTGCAAGCAGGCAGCTGGGTAAGATGTAAAGTCAAGGGAAAAAACTTGAGGGAGAGTGAAAAGAAAAGGTTTGCCTGAGGTTTTCAAGAGACACTGAACCTTCCCTTGTTAAATCTTTCCTTATACAAGAGAAAATACAATCTTAGTTTTGCCACAAAGACGATAAGGCAGCACGTCTTCCAGGTTTCACGAGCATATGCCACAACAAAAGGCGTGGTGTTGGATTTCCAGATATGATATTTGCCTGGAAGTCTTGTCTCATCAACTAGATTTTCCTTTCAAAATTCTTATAGTCCCAATGTATCCTGAAAAAGTAATAATAAAAAAACTGATAAACCCAAAAATAATTTAAAAATCTTATGTCCGCATAAAAAGCGAAGTCGGGCTAAGGTTTCTCATGACATTCAGGCCTCTTGCTTGAGGAAAGCTGAGACTGTAAAACCCAGTATGACAGCAGGTGCAGGTCCAGTCTGGGCAGGGAGATGTGGCTGTGCCATGTGTGGCTGTATGGGGGCTGCTCAGCGCTGACAGTGATGGAGCAGAGGATGCTTGGCCTCGGGTCCTCTGCAGCCTGTCAGCACTTGCTAAAGCAGGAGACATGAGAGCTGGTGATCCCCAGTTCCCACATCAGGAGGATACTGCCTGTGAGCCTGTCTAAAGCTTGTTGTTGACAGAAGAAATCAAGACTTTAAAACTGAGGATTGTGAGAAGCACCAAACCTTGTGATTGTGCTGCTGGATGGCTGGACATTCTCAAATCCAGGGTCTGTGAGGTGGCACATTTGGCACTACTGACACAGATGCTTGTAAAGGCAAAGCAGAACCCAGAGCATTTCTAAAGCAGCAGCCAGGAACATCTTTAGATGAACAAGGATTTTTAAGGTCTTTTTCCCTTTTCTTTCCTTCACATGCTACCATTACAAAATCCTTTAGCTAGCCTTAGGTTGGAAGACACAGTAAGATATCAGTGCCTTTTGAGATTCACTGTCCTGTCCTTAGTAGATACCTGTGACTCTTTGAGACTATCTGTAACAACAGCAGAGTGCATCTACACTCAAGATTTCAAGTAAATAAATCCCATGGGCAAATCAAGCACCTTGTAACCACCTGCTGCTAGGCAAAAACCACCTAACAGCAATAAAATGTTAAGGATGTAAGTGGAAATTCCACTCAAGATTACAGCTTCACATCATGTCATGTCTTCTTTTCCTTAATTTCACTTTTTTTTTTTTTCAAGAGAAATAGTTGGTTTTTTTAACTTTTCAGCTATTTTCTGTGAACTGCACCATTGTATTTTGATTGATAAACATAAATGGTTAAGGAATGAATGACTACCCTTCTCCTCATAAAATCTGATCATGCAGTTACACTTAATATTATTTCAATTCAGATTTTTCCCCCCACACATTTATATTTATTCCAAATTCCCTTTTATAATCACCACTTCTCTGCATTTAAAGGGTTTGTTTCTGCTACCACCAAAGTCATTATTAAGAACAAATCAGTAGGAAAAGCAGGACTGGTCCTCATAGGGCCTAAGAGATGAAATGAACTGTATGGTAAATTCTCTACTGAAGGGGATTTCTTCCTACTATTTGGAACTGGAACAGTGCAAGAGAAACTTTGGTAGTTCCTCACAAAATTAAAGGCACTTTCCATCTGTATGTTCACTCAAACATTCCAATGCTCATTCTGCATGCTGCTTAATTACAGAGATCTAATTAACCAAACTGAAAGAGATGTGCAGAACTGAAGAGCGATAATGGAAGATTAACTTAATTTCTCAAAAATTAGAGGATCTGAATTAAAAATAATGTTATTTTTTCCCTACTATTTTTTCGCCTAAAGTTGAAAAATGAACTAATAAATGCTTAGCTAAAGGTCATTAAAAAAAAAAAAAAAAAAAAAAAAAAAAAAAAAAAAAGAGAGAGAGAGAGGAAAAAAAAATTTNAAAAAAGAGAGAGAGAGAGAGAGCAGAAAAAGATTATGGTATATTTTTGTATCAGTTGTTTCAGCATCTTATCAGCCCAAGCTGCTCATAGGACAGTAAGTGTGGGTATGAAACAGATAATATCTCATCAGATTGTGCTGCTGGTGCTTCCAGGGAAGCTGTGCAGGAGCTCTTCTGCACAACAACTATTTATCTTTGCATTCCACAGCATGATACAGCAACACTTTCAAACCTATACATGTTTAGAAAGCTGTCTGTATGCACACCTGTGTATCTGCACACACGTGCACCTTCACACTTAAGAGATATAAAGATTCTACAGGAATTAATGGAAGAGATTCTTGCTCTCCTCAGGGAAAGGAACACATTAGCCATGTGAGGAGACAGTGGAGTGATACAGGAATTTGGAGTGTGTGGTTCATTCAGCCAATTAAGAAAAGTGGTTTATAAAGAGACGAGTGGCATCCTGAAATTATTAATTTCTCTATACTAACTGCAAATGGAATTTAGGTCAGTTGTTGATAGCTACAGTTGTTCTGATGAAGTTGCTCAATGCAAAATGGAGAAACAAGGAACCCTGCTAACAGGACAGGGGATTCTGTCCTAAGAAACTTTGAGTCAAGAAAACATCTTGTGTAAGCCATTGGTGTGCTGATGCTTCTAACTAGTAAGGGTTAAAGAATTACCAGGGATAATTCACAAACACTGAAAAGGTGAGTTGCAGTGCATGGTATTTGATATGGTACAACCAGTGTCAAGGAACATTGGTAAAATATGGTGTAACATGGATGATACCTCAAGCAGGTTCACAGAAGAATAATGAAAATGATTGCAAGATTGGAAAGAATGCTGTATTACACATTATTTAAGGAATGAAAAGTATTTGGTTAAGTAAAGAGAAGAGAGAATTATGGACAGCAAAGGTTGTAAGTTACAGCATTTCTCATCCCATACAAAGAGAAAAACAAAACAGAACCATGGTGGAAACATTGTCAGTGGAGATTTTCAGAACTTGACAGGACAAGGCTCTGAGCAACATCAGCAGGAGCTTGCACAAGATGACCTCCAGAAGTCCCTTTGAATCTAAATTATTCTCTGTTAAGATTCCATTAATTTGGGGTGTGTGTTTTAAATACAGACTCAAGCTTAGCCATATGGAGTGATTAACTCATGCTCTTTATCATCAAAGGTAGGTATTTTCAATACATAAAATGTCATTCATCTTGTGGCTAGATGTCCTTATTTTCATCTCACTCACCTATTCCATAAGGCATGCAGCAATAAAGTGGATATTTTCCTTGTATTAACAACAAAATAAAATACTCATCTGTTTCCTTCCTTTCCCCAGCAAGCTCTTGCTTGTAAAATCAAAGCAAATTCAAAATCATTGACCTCAGAAACAGTATTAGTCCTGTTGCTTTAAGAGTAAGAATTCTCTTGCCCAACTTGAAAATGTGTATATTGAAATCCTAAAAGCCTGGAATTTAATCAAATAATTGTTCACACTTTCAGAATGTTGTGGAACTACTGTAGGTTCCCAATCTTCTTTCCATTTTTACATACACCCTGATCTAGAGAAAAGATGCTTTTTTCCCCCTGCAAATGTCATTTTTTCTGTATAGAAAGGCAGCAGCTTTTGCTCTGCTTCTTCCAACAAAGCCAGATTAATAGAACAATGAGGTTAGGAGCACACTGCAAAAAACAATTCAATCTAAGAGCAAAAGAAATAAGCTCCCAAGCCTATTTTAATATGTTTAAAGCCAATATGTATTTATTTTAAAAGGATTAGAGTTTATTCCCGACTTAACTTTTTAAAGGTAAAAAGACGTGTTTTAAACTGCAAGCAGCCACCTACATCTAGAATAATGCTGTGATCCTTTGACTTTGACAGACAAATATCAAAACATCAAAAGACCTTTCATGTGAAAGGTTATCCGGATGAACAATATTGTTTCATTTCCACATACCACAGAAAATGCTTGCATAAAAAGAAAAGAGCCAACCTTCTCCATCAAAGCAATTGAAAATTAACTCACTAAGCCCTGCTTTCACCACTGCAGCTGTATGAAAACAGGCACCTTGGTCATACATGTCCTGATTGTTATCTCTCTTGGTGTGGCATTTGTCCACAAGCATCTGAACGTGAAGGCTAAAGAAGCAAATTTCTGTGTTTATTGGCATGGATGTTTTTGACACAACTGCCCATCTTGTCTCAGGTATGGAGAGAAGAGTGTACAGCATACACTACAAGGTTATTCTTCCCAGAATCTGAATGGATGCTTAGCTTCTTCATGGCTGAAATGATCTCACAACAGATTGGTCATCTTCATCTTCCAGTTTTCCTGCTCAAATATGTTTCCCTCTTAGTCCTGTTAAAAGGCATCATCCCATGAATTTAAAATTCCATCTAAAGTGTCTTCAGTTTCACAACTGAGTTTTTCATCTTTTTAGATTATGTTTTATATTAACTCTACAGTCATATATTTTTTTTCATAATTCTTGTGAAAGATTTAAGATATTGGCTGACCTTAGTAACTACTGATTTTTGCATTTAAGCTTCATAATACTACAAGACAGTGAAATATACCAGGCATGCTGAAAAATATGTGTCCTTAGCTGAGCTTCCATCTAACCTAATCTGGTGGATTTTTTTCATAAAACAGATGTCTGACTACTTAAGTCCTGGTATATTTGCCAAAAATTCCCAAGAAATTCAATTTTCATAGACAAAGCTCCACAGACAGTTGGGTTTTCCTGTCTTTTAAGAATTTTTGAATACGTTTCCTCATGGCACTGCACAAATGTTATGTTAGCATCAACTTAGTTGTTCCTGAACCAGCTCATCTCATTGCCCAGTTAATTCTTTACCTTTCTGACGAGACAAAATCACGATTTAAACAAGGAGGAAATAATTTTTTTCTCCCAGCAGATACATCCAAAGCACATTTCCCTTCCACGATCATTTCAAGGCTGTGTACCCTCAAGGCAGAACAGCAGAGGTTTGGGTTGGTGATCACCTTTCCAAGAGCCACAGGGAGAGCATCCAGTGTTGACAGGGTCACCTTACCCACATCCTCTGGCATTTGAACCCTGCTAATCTCGTATTCACCCTAATGTGAAAATCCAGGATCTTCAATGGGAAGTTGCTCATTGAATTGACTCAGTTATGTGTTAGGTAGCTACCTATATGTTGATTTAACACTGTACGCTTTTGTACCAGTGCACAAATCTTGAGTGGACACTGTACTAATATGAACTTTTCTCAATCTGTAGTTACATTATTGTCAGACATTGCTTAGACAATGGCAAAAGAATTTCCTTCAGACAACTTTGCAGTGCTTAAAAAAGGTGAAATTAACCTCTGGGCCTAATACCTAGCTTTATGTTGTTTCAGAAACAATCCTAAGGAGATAGTATTTTATTAGAGGACTAGACTTGTGAGAATGAGAGTTCACTGCAGTGTTTCCTGGGAAGGGGAGAGTGGGGTTGTGCTTATTAGGATTCCTACTGACAGAATGGCACTTTGAATCAAATGTCCATCAACAGGTTCAAAAGGCCCAAGGCGTCACCTTCACGAAAGAGTTAAACCCATTACTGATACAGCACCCAGTGAAACTAATAAAAACAATCTATTATCTGGTGTGTTTTGTTCTTGGGGATGTGTAAAATGAAAATCAATACCAACAATGTGAACATTTTGAGGCAACACAGGTGCTGCTTGTTTTTGAAAATAAGAATTGTTGCCTATGTTGGTACGTTGTAAAACGTTCTGGCATTTCCTTTAGTTCACTTACTAGTTTTAAACAGAAGACAATAAGCTCACTGGGAAATCTGCCTCTGACACAACACTGAATTTCTCTTTATGAACTGAAAGCAATCTGTCTGACTAGGACATTGAGGACCAGCAATTTACAACTTCAGCTGTAATTTTAAGTGCTCACCCAGTGCAGGGATTGAAGCTTTCATTCTATAATTATAGAGGAATCAAAGAGTAGCACACTAATGTATCGAGCTGCAATGCCAGCTATTTATAACCATCACTTCTCAGGCAATATGTTTTTAATATGTTTGGATGGTACAGCTGTCAAAAACAATCCTTTTTTTTTTTTTTTTTTTGCAACATCGGCTCCCTAAAATGGCTGAAAAATGAAAATTATTTTTAAAGCTTACAGTATTATAGTATTTTTAAAGAAAAGATACTGTGAAATTTACCAGGATTAGAAAGGATTAGTTTTGGTCCTTCCTCTGTAATAAGAAACATCAGAATAAGATATTTATGTAAAAAAACCCCAGACCACAAAAACCAAATCACCATGACGTGTAATGAAACTAAGACAGTAGGTTTGGGTTCAAGGTCAGTCTGCCAAGCCAAGGCACTTCACACCATTCCATCAGTCCAGTCACCTCACTGAAAATGTCTTTTTAAATTCCCTTCTTCAAATACAATACTTTGGCTACACTTCTACAGTAATCCTCTGGGTCTCAGGGAGGGGTTTTGTTTTTTCTGATCACCCATCAGCTACCCAGATCACTGGCCTCTCCTCTCTCTAGATGAAATATGTGTTACAGATGACATTTGTTAGGCACTTAGCTCTAGGCTCTAGAGAAAGCCATGTTTACTTCTGTTTTTTTAAAGTTTGGCTGTAAGACAGCATCACGTACATAAAACCATCACCTGGGTAAAATCAAAGCTTTCTGTGGAGATAAATGAAATTAGGCAACACTAAACTTTCCTTCAGGCAAGCTTTCTTGGGTTCAGTGCAGTTTATGAATAAAGAGAGGGAAAAAAAAGGATTATATGGAAGAAGAGGAAGATATCACTAGTAACAGTGATGTTTCTGCTGCAAAATATCTGCCTTATGTTGCACTCCCACCTTCTAGTCTGGTATTGAGCTTTGCACACACACCTGACAGCTTAGGGAGCCCATATCTCCTGTTTTACCAAAAGCTGCCTTTTGCCCTCATGTCAGTGTCATGTTGTCCTGACCCTCTTTTTGGTATTTTTGTGGAGCTTGGAAAGGCCTATGGTTCCTCTGGAAATGGGGCTAGGACCCTTGATTCTCAGGCAGTTCTACAGTGAAATCCTATTACGGTTAGAGGGTCTTTCCAGCTAGTGCTGATCAATTCATTCAGCCCACTAAAAAGACTTATCAGCTTGTCCCTTATTATGTTGTTTGTAGAGTGTCCAGCACAATAAACCCTTACATTTATTAGGGCTTTTGATGTCATATTATTGTACAAATAATTATTAATAATGGAAAACCAGGTTGAAATTATTCATGAATAACCTGTTATGAAGTTGATTTAGTGTCTGGAAAACCTGACTTGCATACCCAATTAATTAATACAGTAGCTGAACATTCAAGTGATGCAGTTTCCAGCAAAAGCTCTGTGCACTGCTCCCGTGTTCTGGCTCTGGCTGAGCCTAATGCTCATTCAGCAGGCAAGAGGGTTTGCTGTGCTTTTCCAGCTCAGTGATCTGACGACACTCACCTTAACTAGTTTCTTGTATCAAAGATTGACTCAACTGAGCATTTTCAGGGAGGGAGCTGAAACACAGGGAAGGGTCTCCAGGGCAGACTGACAAGACATCCTGGCAGTCCATCACACTTACCCAGAAACATCCAGGATGGTTTATCCCCGTCTGCAGCCTGCTAATGGACACTTACAGACTCTGACCCACACCTGTTTGCTGTGACTGTCTCCATTTATCCCTGGATCTATAAAGGACAGAGGCACAGAGGAAGCCTCATGCCTGCTTACACACTCAGCTCTGCAGAGGTGAACCATTTACCTGGCGGAATAGATGGGCCCAGCACTACTCGTGTCTCTTCTTGCCTCACACCAGCTAGATCCCAGGATTGTGAAAACACCCAGAGCCTCTATTCTCCCCCTCAAAAATATTATCCAAATTTGGCTGGGTACAAATTTAAGGAACCTATATGGGTTCAACTGTCAACCTCTTACATTAATTTCTCTTACATTTTTCCCTTCACTGACTGAAGTGGGATTGTCTGCACATACAGTGCTGACAGCCAGGTTACTTTTTGACACCCAGGAGGGATTTAATTGCTTTTTATATACACTGACTGCAGTGTAGAGTGTGCCCTTGATAGCAATATGAGTTTCCGGATAAAATAAAAAGCCAAGGTATAAAAATTCCTGCCAGCCAGAATGAAAGCACAGACAAAGCTTCCCCCCACTCCCTCAAAAAAAACCCACTTGATTTTTTTTTTTTAATGAAAAAGACATTTTGCTTTGTTATTCAGGAAAGAGAAATATTTTGTATGGACAGACCTGTAAAAATACCTTTATTTTGTCATAAAAGGATATCAGAAGGATAAATATGAGATGCAGCTAATGTGAAACATAACACTTATGAAGGCCAGCTCTCATATTTAGCGCTGGTTTCAATACAGATATATTTGTAAGGAGGATTTTTCAGTGTACATGCCATCTCTATCCATTTATTTTCTGTACTGTTCAGTGTCTATTTTTGAAATCCTACCCTACTGTTTTATCTAGCCTTATCCACCTGAAAGGTCAATGTTTAAGCTAATTGCCTTGAATACCTCTGGCTCAGGACAGGGCAGACTCCCTCTGGAAGTGTCTGTCTCCCTTATCATTTCACTGCAGAAAGTTCTTCAGACCCCATGCCAGGCATTAGCTGAGACAGAGCCCGTCACAAACACATAAAATTTCATACACTATCAGCTCTAGTAATTTATTTCTTGTGGTGACAAGTTTTCCAGTCTATTTTCCAGTGGTGACATGGGCCACTTTCTCAATGCCATATCCTCAAACTGTTGAGTAGCAGGTAGAATTTATTTTTCTCTGGCTCCTTAGAAATATGCCATTTTTTCTATGGAATGGAGGAAGGAAGAATGACCAAAGGTTGAACTTAACTGATGATGCAGCTGGGAAGCGGTCCTAACAACTGCCCTGCGTGGTGCAATGACCCTGGTCTGGAGTAATTATTTTACTTCCAATGTCAGAGTCATTTGTCTCTACTGCTGAGCAGTCAAAACTACAGCATCGTTATATCTTGGTGCTGCTCATGTTGCATTGAATTATACTTCTTATTATGCTTCTAGAGCTGAAGACAGAAATGTAAACAAGAGAAAACTCAACCTGGAGTTCAGTTAAGGTTCCCTCTGTTAAATGACATGTAAACTATGGCATGTGTGTCTGTGTACACCCACACGGATGTGCTACAGAAATAATAGATAGGAGTAGAACAAATTTACTTTGTCTTCTGTGAAAAATGGACAGCAGAAAGATGAAAACAAGGTAAGATTTTAAAGTAATTAAGGAAAAAATATCCCCTAAACCTTTCTCCCATAATCTGACCTTGGTTTCCATGGAAACAGGATCAGACACTTCAGTAGCAGGAAGAACTCTCATTTAAAGGTGTCACCTACAGAGAGGAACTACTACCCAACACTGACACACAGCCCAGCATAAACACTCCGAGAGATCGAAGTGTCAATACAGACCTGCTGCCAGTGGTTTGAAGCAAAATATCCACTTTCAAAGGAAAAAGAGGAGAACCAGACCCTCTGCCCTTTAGTTACTTTTAGTTCCTTGGCTTTATATATAAAAAAAATAATATATGTATATATATGTATATATATGTATACATATATATACACAAATATATAAATATAAATATAAATACACACACACACACACATATGCACACACAGAAATGACACCAAAAAGACAAGGTCTGTTTTTCTAAATAGGAGAGGCTTTAATTGCATGCTGCCAAGCCCCCTTGCTGTTGAATTAGCTTTCAGAATCCTAGGAAGGCTCCTGCACAGAGGTAGGTGGTGGCTATGGAAACATCTCAGCCACATGCAGCAGTGAGTAAGTCTGAGGTCCCATCAATGGTATGTTCCACAAGTATAGGAAATCTTAGAGATGGACCATAAATAACTTGCAAAACAACAGTCTTCTTTGTTTCATTATAAAACAAGAATGAAGAGAGCCAGCGTTGGCATCAAGGTTATTGACAATACAGATACACATCAAGTCTATTATAGAACCTGACATTCCAGTTTATTGTCCCTTTTGATTTTTTTAGCACCCTATGTTTCTTGTTTAACAAATCGTTCTCAATATGACGTATTCACAATAAGCACATAAGCACAAACTGAAACACAATTTCCTGCTAGCTTCAGTAGAAATACATTAATCCACTCGATATTTCCCAGGACAATATTATCTCTCATGTGCAGGCTATATTTCTTTCACTCGGCTGCAAAGGGGAGAAAAAATCCTTGAAAATCTGCTTGAGAAGTGACATGCAAGAAAGTCATAGGTAAACTGCCTCTTTCTCATGTGAAGACTTTCCTATCTGTCTGTCTGTCTATCTATCTATCTATCCATCTAGCATTCATCCCTGTGGCACCACCACATTTACTAAAACCCTCCCTCAACATGACAGTGAAGTTAAATAATGAAAGGAAGACAAGAAGGTAGTTAGGCTGCTGCACTCCTGACTGCTTTGAAATGCTGCTGTCATCTATTTCTAACTGCTTTGTATTGCAGGGGCATTTTGCATATCAGGAGAGGAAGAATACTGTCTGTCTCCATTAAAGACAGGCCTCTTTTAAACACCCACTGCTGTTTTTTCACCCTCACGTTCTCAAGGCCACCTATGCTGCCATGCCCTAAAAAGATGCAATATTAAATGCTACCAGGAGTCTAGGGGTGGTTGATTACTGGCCTCTTATGATGCACAAGGCTAAGACACTAAATTATTCTTCACTGACTTGACAGCTGGTAAAGAGAAATGCTTTCCTCCAACAGAAATAAAAAAGGGAAAACTTTAGAACGAGTTGCAGTTTTAAAGGCTAAGAATAATTTTTTTTTCCATTTTCCCTTTTTCTTTCAGGTGCTTCTATTATGCAGAGTAAGCAGTAATCCCTCTGCAACTCAGAGCTTGTACATGGGATATAGCCCCATGCAGATGACAGTCCCTACGAATGCACTTTCCTCTTTGCCTCTCCCAGTCCTTTTGACAATATCAAATGTTTTGGAAGATGTGCTGGTGAGCTCCTAACAAATTCAGCTTGTGCTGACCTTCCAGAGCTTTCTGCTCCTGGTGCATACTAGGCCAGCTCTGGCAACTTGTGATCCCAGGTCCTCTCAGGGAAAGGTGTGATCTGTGAGAGGTGGGTGCCTATCCCCAAAACCTGCATTTTCTGGAGGCATTCTGAGGACATGACCCAGGAATATGCTTGCAAGAGCCAGTTCCTTGTAAACACAGCTGTTACAGTGAAAACAAAGTCCAAAACACTGCAGCCATTCAATAAAGAGGAAGGACAGATAGTTGGGAAATACTAATCTTTGGGCAAAAGTATTACTGAGGTAATGTGGGATTACTCATGTGAAGATTTCAAAGAAAATTATTATTTAGGGATATTTCTGGCTATGAAGGAAAATCTGCAAGAATTTTTTTTTCTTTGGTTCTTAGTAATTTCTGCTTTGGGATGGGGTGGGGCATCAGCAGTGCTGAGAACAGACATGAGAGAGTGGAGGGAAACATCACAGCTACTGAAGGCTTTGAGTTCACTCCTCCTCCCCCTCAAAAGCTGCCAGTTTCAAAGTGGGCAGACAAGAAATCCTCCTGTCTTGTTGACAGCTAATTCCATCTGAAAACAAACTCCATACTCAACCTGCCACACAGGCTTGATTTGAATCTGCCTTGTAGTTTGTGCGGAGGAAAGAGGATGAGTAGCTCTATGAATTTTTCTAGTGCCTTGCCCCTAATTCAAGCATCCCTAATAAGTCAATCTGTGACACTTGAGAGCAATGTCTGGGTTTGGTTCATGTTTAATTACATCACTCACCCTTTGCACTAATAAGCACCTCTGTCTCCCTCATTCCTGGCAATATGTTTGAGGTTTCACAGGCACCAACATTAACAACAGGTGAGTACTTTTGTTTTTCCATCTCATGAACATTCCTGACTATATTTGAACAGAAAATGTTTTATTCTTGGGAAGCAAGAGCCATCCAAAATAGGCTCCTTTTCACTATGAAAATAGTTTATCTAAGGCAGGAACTAAAGTATTTATTTGGTAATGGTGCATGGACAGAAGCAAAAATGGAAGATCTTCTGCTCAACAGAAATGGAAATTTGAAAACTTGAAAGGGGTGTTTGTTATGGTACTGATTATAGAATCAGAGAATTGTTGAGGTTGGAAAAGACCTCTAAGATCATCAAATCCAAATGTTAATTTAGCACTGCTATATGTCACCACTAAACTATGCCCCCAAATGCCACATCCACATTCTTTTTGAACTTTAGCAGGGGTAATGATTCCACTACTTCCACTGAGTAGCCCGTTCCAATGTCTAACCGCTCTTTCTGTAAAGATTTTTTTTTTTTTCTCATATCCAATCTAAACCTCCTCTAATGAAACTTGAGACCATTTCCTCTCATTTTGTTACCTGGAAAAAAAGACCAACCTCCCCCTCGCCACAACCTTGCTTTCAGGCAGCTGCAGAGAGCAAATGATCTTACAGCTGTCTCTGAGGAAAGAGCTTTTGTGTCTATGTGCAACCTCTGGAATGCATTGGGGCTCTCCCATAAAGAACTCTGGGGGAAGGTTTGCAGTGAGAGCAGAAGGGGTTAAAGAGATGGACTCAGGAATGTGGTGCTGAGTAGGAGCTTTTGCCTTTGAACATAGCCAGAGCTTTGGGTGGTTTGGAAGAAAAGGGCTTAAAAGTTCTGAACTGGAAATGCATCCACTCCAAACTTTCAGGCTTGGCAGGCAGAGAGGATTTGTCCTTGGTTTGGGAAGGATAGCCCTTGGAGTTCCAGAGGGAAAGAGCAGAAAAACAGATGGAAGAAAATTAATTCAATAAAAATAAATTAGACCTTTTAAACAGTATTGTTTTTAATATTTATGATGCAAAGGAGATTTGCATTTTTCTTTCAGTAAAGTATATGTCTCCATTTGACCTTCACTGCCTAACAGAATGCTTTATTTAGCCATATAATGGCAGACATTTTCTATCTTTTCATGGACATTTCAAGAAAACCTGAATGCTGCTATTTTTTTTATTCACATTGTAAAATGATCCTTGATGGTAAGAAAATGGTAATATTTGCTCATACCACATGACTAGATCAAGGCAGCCAATGATCTGTATCTGGGTTGCTACAGCGTGATGTATTATACTTCATACAATTTGCTGCAGGCAGAAATCTTAATTAAGGCCCTTCCTAAAGAGTGACCTTCAGGGACTGCATTTTTCAAATTGGTGTAAAAATAGACAAATGCCCTAACAGCATTAGGGGAGTTGTTGCAAAGTGTTAAATGTACATTTCCCCATCTCCTCTACACAAACAATGATTATTTGGTGCTTTTATCGAATGAGTTGTGAGGCGCTTTCAGCAAACAATCAGCCTTAATGTGTACAGAAGGAGATTTCCACTTGATGTGCAGAGCTCAGTTACTCAGCTTCTCCTCCAGTTCCAACGCAAGCTGCACGTCTGATTTGAGAATATACTCCCCTGGGCTCTATTCATCCATATTTTACCACGCTCATGGATATTCCCTGTTTTGGGATCCCTCTAATTAGCTTGCCACATGTGGTGTCTTGCTCAGCTTTCATCAATAATCCCCTGTACCCAGCACACATTGGCATCTGGGGGAGTTTGGCTGGGAAAGGAAGGGATTATAGACAGCACTTAGGAAGCAACCTAACCCTACTCACAATAAAGGGCTTGTAGCAGTAGGTACAGCCACGCAGGATGCAGTGGGATGTGTGCAAGTGTCTCCAGGCTGTTTCACCAGGAATTCTCAGATGAAACACCCTTATGATGCCAGACATGGATTTTCTTATTTCTCCACCCAAACCAAACTGCCAAACAAACCTCCTGGCAGTTTGTGCTCTTTCAGCACAGGGGCTGAGACAAAAGCCCACCAACCTCACCTCCTGCTGTAGGCCCAGGCTCAGGTTTGATCTCCAGGGACAACAGGAGAAGGCATGCAGTGCCAGCACCCCTACACCCCTCACAGGGCTGTGGCATGCACACATTCTCAGCATTGCTGGCTCTTCTGCTGTCCCCAAACTGCTGCCTCAGCTGAATTTTTGTGACTAGCTGAGGGACACCCCGCATCAATATAAGGAAAGCTGATTCCAGTTACCACAAGTTGGGTAAGCCACTTAAATTTTGAAGATGAAATATACTTTCAAAGTAACTTTTAAAAAGCTTTTGACACAAGTTATCCCCACCCTGCTCTACAATACAGCTTTCTTCATGGGCAAAGTTGAAATGAAACAGCTACTCAAGCTTATAGGGAGCTCTTGTCAGAGAGAGAGCTTTTGTCTGCTTTTTTTGACAAGCAGAAAAACTCTGGCTTTTTAAAGCTAAAGCCTATTGTGAGAGGTACAAACCAGACTCCTGGCTAGACTCACACAGCCTATTTCCACTTAAATGAGACTGCACTATCAGTTTACACAGGCCAAGGGACTGGCTGGACTGAGGATGACGATGTGTTTTTAGGAAATGTCAGGGTCCAGGAGGTGAGGGCATGGCACATGCAGAGCAGTCTGAGCTGCCCAACCCCTGCTGCAGACCTGTGGGGATGTGCCAGGCAGTGGTGACACCAGTGGTGGCACCAGCCTATGGGTGGCCCTCAGTGTGCTGCACAGTGCACTCTGAGCACCAGCTCCAGTCCAAGCAACTTGCATGAAGCACGTCCAATGTCCTGTACTCACAGTTCTCACCACCACACTTTTCTGTAAATAAATATTCCCCCTGTAGGTGCCAGAGTCTCCAGTCTGGTGGAGGGTTCATTCCTGGGGTGGCTGGGATGCTATGCTAGGTGGGACTAACACTGGGTGGGATTTCTCTTTTTATTCCCAGTTCTGCTACTGCTCTTCAAACATGACCTGAGGAAAATAACCTCATCTCCCTGTTATAGCTTCCCAATCTACAAAGCAGAGATAATTGTGCTTGTCTGCAGGAAGCAGGGAAAGGCCTAATCCTTGCCAAGAAGCTTAAACTTGCTCAGATGCAGGATGCAATAGATGATCAGGATCATCACAGCCAATCTTCTCTCCGAAACACTGGACTCCAGAGCCTGCTAATGGCCCCAGTAAAAGCCTTGGCAGAGACACACAGATGGCAAGCACATCCTTCCCAGTGGGGTGTCCTGTGACATCCCTGACCTCTTCCCCTGCAGAGGCAGAAGGTGAGTGCTCCAGCATGAGTGGAGACCCCGGCAGTGCCGTGATCTCACACTGCTTTCTCCACGTGTCGAGCCATACCCAAAGCACCTCCTCGGCTCTGCTCCAGGCTGCTTGACTGGCAGAGCCCAGAGCTAAGGAAAAATAAATAATGAACCAAGGAGACAGCTCACTAGCAGCCTCACACGTCGCTGAGGAGATAACAGGCCAATGTGTATAATGATCTGCACTGAATCATTTGCCACGTTGGTATCAGGAGCTCTCAGCCTCACTCAAGGGCTCTCTCATCCCGCCTGCATCCGAGATGACAGTGTTAATACATCAACACGGCTGTAATGAAATCTGTCAGTGCTGCCCCTGCACCAAACACTACTTGAAAAAGCAGATGTGTAGCTCAGATTCAGTTTATTACTGTCTGAGCCTTCCCCACTTACAAAACCAAAGTGTGATTAAGAGGGAAAGAATCCCTGTCTATGGAAAGTTGTAATGGCTACTGCATGCAGCTTGGAGTAAAGCAGAAACACTGTCTGGAGCCTGTTTTTGTTTATTATTATGTTTATTATTATTATTATCATAATCAAATTTCAAAGAGCCTCCTAAATATTTCCAAATCTTTAAAAGAAAGCCCATAAATCAAGATAGCTGAACTATTCTGCTATTACACTGTTTGGACAGCCACAGATCACAGAAGTCACAGATCACAGAATATTCTGAGTTGAAAGGGACTCTCAAGGATCATCAAATCAAACTCTGAAGTGAATGGCCCATAGAGGGATTGAACCCACAACCTTGGGTGTTATTAGCACCGTGCTCTAACCAATTTTGCTAGCCTTAGGGTCAGCATGGTTCCCCTTGGAGAACAAAGCCATAGTTTAAGCAGTGTGCTATGGCTCACAGCTATGCTTGTTTTACCATTTGCCCAGTGCAAGTCACCTTAGGTAATATTTTTCTAAGTGTGTAGTACCTTTCAGAACATAAATCCTACTGACTGCTAATAACAAATAGGCTTATGTGTGCTTAATGCGTATCTGAAAACGAGACTAAGTCTCCTTGTGACATTTAAAAAATGAAAGCTCATCTGAGCTTGCTGTTCTGTCTTTACTGTTACTGGACAGAAACAGGGTGTAAGTATAAATGCAATGCATCTGTGTTCCCTGAGATTGTACTTTGCATTCTCTCCTGAATGAGAAAGAATCATCACAGGCACCAGAAGTGCCAGATTCTTCTAATTGACTCTAGACAGCTCCAGTGGTGAAGTCTGCACTGCAGACATCTAATATTAAGTTAAGTGCATTCATGCACTTTGTGTCCTGCTGTGCTACAAAGATAAAACACTTCTCATCTTCCCAGCATCCTTTCTTCTCTGCTTAGGCCTGTCCAGCACTGATGCTGGACATGTGTACTCCACTCTTGTTTCAGTTTCTCCAGGGTAAAACACTCAAAAGCAGCATGAACAAGTCCTGTCAGACAGTAAGGACAGTGCATTTTGCCATCCCAACACACACTCTATCACTGTTTCTGTGGAAGAGGCAAAATTGCAAGTAAAGGAAATGCTCTTTTCCTTTCTCTTGTCCTTACAAGGCAAAACAAAGTCTCCAGCAGCTCCTCTGTGCTGCTGAATATGGAGAAAAGCATCTTGGTGGGCCATCTGCCTGTCCTCTGCAGTGTGTGAGGAAAGCCTTGCTCTCCATCCTGAAGGAGAGGGATGAGCAGAAAGATAAAAGAGATTTTCTCCTCGTACCTTGTGTATTCTGGTAATTACAGCAAGTCAAATGGATGCAAGTAGAGGGTTATTTTGGTAATTGCTTATCTCTAAGGTATAAAACAGTATGTTATGTACCATCTACAAATTAGGATTCAAAAGCAAAAACATGTGTTTAATTTTGATTTTAATTGCCTTTTTACTTCAAACATCTATTTTTCTCCCTGGTGCAAACAGACCTGAGCAATCTTGCAGAGATCAACAAAATCTTCCTCAAATGCCAGGCATTTCTCTCGTGGTGGTGCTTTACCCTGTGAGCATTTAATCTGCTAACTTTGACAGAAAGAGCAGTCTTAATTTCTACAGCCTGCTTATTTTCAAATCAACAAATATTTACTGCATACTGCATTCTAAAGGATCCAATTATTAGTGTACCTCTGTTTGATTATCAATGACACAGTAATAATACCAGCAGCTGCTGAATTGTAAGTGAAAATAACCCTTTGTTCTCATTTTTCTTATCTGTAGACTATAACAGCACTCATGGGGACAATAACCTATGAAATAGATTAAAAGCCTGTTAAATGCTATTTTCAGCTTGGCAGATCACCAAACCCTAGCTTACCCTTAAGCTCTGTTTCCTTTTAAATATTCCTTTTAGTATAACCATGTGACAACAGTAATGTGCTGTTTCACAGTGATTAAGTAACTGCACAAACAAGAGGTTTTAGGTTTATAAACAGAGTGGAGCTGGTCTCACAGGTGAACAGGACTGTGCTCCACCAGAGGCACGAAGGCTTCTGGTAGAGGCTGTAGTGATTTTCCACCTGGAAAAATCTGGTGACTTTGAACTCACAGGAGGACACTCTTGGTTTTCCACTTCTGGTAAGTGTTGAACCCTCTTTTTTGACTCCAACTCCCATTTACAACACTAGAAGAAAAGGGAAAAAACCACCCCAAATNAGGGAAGAGAGGGAAACACAGGTCTAGGACCAGGAGCTTTAGTATCAGTGAGGGAAGACGCGTGAAGGAACCAGCAGCCTGGCACTGCTCTGCTGGAAGCTGTTGCCATCACAGGGCAGACTGTCCTTCTATTCAGACATGGGACAAATTTGTCAAGTGCAGCACAGCAGGATTTGTGTCTTCTGCTTTCTGTACTCATTTATCATATTTGGTTTTGACCAGAACCTCCCCCTTGGAGCTCAAAAGCTCTTCCTGTAGAAAGCTTGTTAGAACTGTAACCTTTAACTTGTGTTACACCTTTTTGCATCAAAACAGGACTGCAGATAAAATCCCTAATCTAACTATTTCTGAATTCAGCTGATGGGAGAAAACATACATAAAAATTATCCCAGCTCCCACCACCTTCTGAATAGCTAGGAATAAAATGAAAAGATGTGTTTGTGTTTATGGACATATTTTGGATGTTTCCTTTAAAATTTAAATTGGAAATTATCACCTGACTTCCATATTAAGAAGGAAAAGCCTTTCCTCTTTTTGATTTATACAGTTTCATCAGCCTCTCGCTGCAGGGACAATAGGAGCACATGGAATTTTAAGCTGTAAGAAAGAACACTCCTCTATTTGAATTTCAGCTTCTTGCTAAAGGCACAGAGACCTCTCTCACACTTGAACATTTCAAGAAACAGGAATGCACCGAAGACTAAGGAATTTTCCTGTTTAACCAGGCAAAAGTCTGCTGCCTTAAGAAAACCAAAATGTAGGAAGAGGACCAAGATCTAAGAGCCTTTGAGACACTTTGTCCTCCTCAGCAGCAACCCACCTCGCAGTTCCTCAGCCCCAAGTCATTCCTGGGGGTGGTTACTCCGGATTCTGAGCTGGAACAGGATCTTCTTGCTTTTAGAACTAGGCCATTATGTTCTTTAACCGAGCACACATAAAACATTATTCTTCAAATCTCTTTGTATTCTTTGCTTGCTGCTAAACTCCGATACTCCCCCACAGACTTTTTTCTCCCTTCCTTTTATCTCGACATCCATATTCAATGTGATATGAATTTTAGCATGGCACTGGATGTCATGCTTAAATACTCTTTCAGTGTCACCAGTATCATCATACAGCCAAAAAAAAAATTAAGAAAAGAAAAAATGAAATTCAATCCTTCATGCCTATATATAATTTGTATTGCTACTGGAAAACATGAGGTATTTTAGTATTTATCTTGTTTCCTTCTCCAATTTCAATGTACATAAGAGAGATCAGCAGTAGGAAAGGAAGGAGTCAGTCCTGCAGCCTCATGGAGGCCCAGTACTGGACAGGATGCTTAAGGCTGGAATTTCAAAGAAGTCTTTGAAGGTCAAACTGCAAAACACCATTGCAGCTTTAAAATGGATGGTGCCTTAAGGCCCCAACCAGAATATTTCTGCATGTGACATTTTAATGCACATCTTCAGGTTTTTGCTCATTTTCCCAAATCCTAGAATTTCACTTTGAGCAGTGGGTTGAAATGAACTGGAAATATAAAGTGAAACTCAAATGAAAGCTCTAACTTTTACCTACTTTCAGGAGAAAACTTCAAATCCCTCTAGACCCTTCTGTGAAGAATGCTTTAGAAGCAAAAGCTTAGTTCTCTTTCTCTGGTGTATGCTATTATCTTTGTGCCTTAATTTCACCCACTTGCTTGTATCCCATAAGGAAGAACAGGTTTCTATACATTCAGATGACCTGGTTAGGGAGATAGTGTTTGCAGTTAAAGCAACAATACCACAGCTCTGAAAATGAATCCTATTTAAAGTATATTCCTATTACTTTGGGAGTAAATGGAAGAGAATCTTTGATTTTTCTGATACCAGCACCCTGGATTTTTAACCACAAGGGTGCTGAGAAGTCACTGATGATTGCTGAATACACCAAGGTTGTGCAAAGGAGTCAGGAAGAACATGCAAAGGTTCATCGTAAGTGATGACCTGGGTACTGGTACAGGAACATAAGACATATAAGCTATACTCTGAGCATGACTTCTGCTTTTCTGATTCACTATAATTTTTTATTCAGAGCCTCATGAGATTTTTCAAGAAAAAACCTGGAGGAGCCTTAACTCTGAACTCTAGCTATTGTATAATCACAGAGCAGGAGGTATGGACCACGAGAGGTCACCTAGTGCACTTCTCTGCCACCTACTATTCCAGAGTAAATTGTATTTTTCTCAAATTATTTTTAAAGGACTGATCCAAAAAGCCGGAGCACATTGCCAGTGTAGGATTTTCTCATAATGCCACAGAGATCACAACAGCACTTTGGTACCTGCATGATGCTGATGGCTGGAATGTGAACATTGTAGTCAAACTGTGAACATTTATAATTTGATCCAAAACAGTGGGTTATCTAGCCACTCATTCTTAAAAATATAAACCAGCAAGGAAACCCCAGCCCCAGATGACTGGAATAATTTTGCAGCTTCCTTTCCTGTGGAAAGATAAGCTTTCCTTGCCTGAAATGGGACAGATGGAGCCCTATGGGTTGCCACTCCACAGTGCCTCTGAGCACAGCTCTCTGTACTGTAGCTGTTGTTACAGCAGCATATGCTTGGGAGATGCAAGCTGCTTTCCCTGAATTTAGCACTCCAACACCGCATGCTGGGCATCCACGATTCATTGCTTGCCTTCCAAACCTCTCCATGTTTCCTTTTTTTTTCCTCCTTTAAAGTGAACTTTTGTTTACCAGAAAAACACAAATTTGTGTGTACAGATAGATGTGTTGCTATCCTTTGTATATTCTGTAATATGTGCAGTTGTGTGGAGAATTTTACAGGTGATGTTCTGAATTTCAAGCCCCCACATAAACAAATGGAGCCATAATTATTAGGCTCTGACAGCAGTGTTGGAAATCCATCAGAGAGGCCACTGCAACAACAGAGAGCACCCACACTCTCCTGTTCATTACTGTGAGAAGAAGAGCAGATCTCTGATTAGCTGCTTGACCAGGGGGATAGTTCTAGCTCCTAGAGGTAGATGCAGTGTCCCAACCTTGGGTGTCCAGTGTCACTGTGGGCACTGAAGTATTTCCTGCCTCATTCCCAGCATAATCTCATGCAAATGAATTGAGCTCAACTGGCTCAACTCACCAGTCAATACACTCAAACCAGGATTGGGAATGATTTGTCTCCTCTCAAAGAAGTTAAAGAAGATGGAATGAATTCTGCATGAAAAGTGCCTATTCCTTTTCACTGATCACAGAGAGAACTGTGGGTGAGCTGTCACCCAAAACTAAGGGAACACTATCTCAGCTCTTGACATTCCTGGGGTGGATATCTGAAGTTAGGTGACACATTCAGTGTTCATTCCTATGCAATTGCACATGGATAACTGCCCAGATTTCACCTGGCTACCCAGAGTGATTTTTACCCAATGTTATCTCAAAGCAGCTTGGAGTGACCACTGGGACCTACCTTCATTAACTCTGACCAGAACAAGTATTTCTGAAATGTCCCCCACGACTTCTAGTGCTGGCTTTAGTACAGGTGACACTTGCTAACGCATCCCCTGAGAAAATCTGGTCTAGAAAGAAATATTCCAGTGCCTCAGCCAGTCTGAGCAATAAAATGCTGAAATACTCCACTGCAACCACGAGTCTCCCCAGTGCTAACTTCTGACAGTGTGACAGCAAAGTTAAGGCCCAGCACCTTTAGCTGACAGATGACCTTTAGCTGACTAAAGCTCTGGTACGTTTATTCCTGAGCCCCAGAAAACAAAACCCGGCTTATAAAGATTTGCAAAGGCCATGAACATACTGTTCCTGTAGGGGTTTTTTGACCAGGGTTTTTTTTTTCCTCACAAATGGTAGCAAAAGCTATTCTGGTAATATCCTGTGAAAAGCAGGGCATTAAATTGGTGTCATTTTAGTGGATTAGTTCTGTCACATCAGCTGCCACAGCTTTCTGCCTATGTCATCAACTGTGCTGCTGCCATTCTCTGCCCCCATCACACTGCAGACTTCACAGCAAAAGATGGAGTCAAAGGCAAGACATGTTCTAAATAGAACTGGCTAAATAAAGAAGAAAATGCTACTATCAGAACTACAGAAAGGAGGGCTGGTCTGCTAAACTCATGAGTTTTGGGTAGTATCAATGCTACTGAATGTTAGAACATTCTTTACTAAATGCAATTATTTGCATCAAAACAAAGTGGATTCTGGTTTCTAAATATGATACCCTGGTTTCTAAATATGAGACTAATTTAGCTGTCCTGAAACCACAAGAAAGATGAGTGTGATGAACTGTCTCATGCTTTCTAGGTAGGAGAATATGAAGCATTTTCTATGCCATAAATGACTAATACCTTCTAAGCTGTGTCCTGTATCCCACCAGGGGACTCGTTGTGCAGCCTTGGGCATGTTTTTTATGCGTCAATTGTCAAAAATGTGAATGACTCATGGGGAAGTTTCAGGTCCTCAGAAGGGCTAATTATCCAACTGAAATTCCTCCAATGTGTTTTGACTCTCCTAGTATCAGCAAAAGAGTCTTTCTTATCTATCTTTTAAGATTCCAGAGTACTGGGAATAAATGAGTGCAAAGCATTATTTCTATAGCACGATAAAATTCAGGGGAATTATATACAAGAAGGAGATATGATCCCCACACATATTTATGATACCTTAAAACAAGAAAAAAAAAATTGGACTTCACATTTGAGCAAAATATGTAATTTTTAACCTAAATGGAGTAGGAATTCTCTTTGGGCTAGAAAGAAAATTCCTCCTGCAGACTGAATGCCAGCCTTTCAGCTGTGCAGTGAGCTGGAATAGAGAGCTGGCTGTTAGCAGAACAAGTCTTTAGGCGAGGTGGGAGAAGAATGGAGGTGGGAATATCTCATTTCACACAGGGCTTGGAAACTTGTTGAAATGACAACTCTTTCTACATGAGTATTTTTCAAGCAAACTGTTATGATATGAAAACAAGAGCTTGGCTGGAACACTGCCATTTATTTTGATGAAGATTTCATTTAGATACAACTTACACTTCTCAGGAACTTTCAGGAACTACATTTCAGGACAAACTGATAAAAGGGATGGAATTTTTGACAGGATGAGAAGAAATGGCCTCACGTTGTGCCAGGGGAGATTTAGATTAGATATCAGGAAAAATTTCTTCATAGGAATTTTTTTTCAAGCATTGAAACATACTGTGCAGGGAAGTGGTGGAGCCATGATTAAGAAATTGTGTGGGTAAAGCACTTGCAGACATGATTTCATGGTGAATGTGGTGGTGGTGCTGGGTTGACAGTTGGACTTGATAATCTTAAAGGTCTTTTCCAATCTTAATAATTCTGTGATTCCATGACTGCATTTTGACTTTCTCAGCCTAGAGACCAGGAGAGTGGGAGTCTTTGGCTTCCAGATCATTGAAACAAACAGCACCACTGTTCCCAGGAAAGGCCAGCAAAGATCTGTAATGCTGGGAAAGGTGGATTGCAAATGGGTTCAGAATCTCTCCTCACTCTGGTTCAGCCAGCACTCAGTACTGTCATACCAGTACTCTCAACCTCATGGCACAAAATGCCAATTCTTCATTAATCATGATGTTCATTCTGTCTTACTGAGGATGATAAGGTTAATTTCTACCTCATGGAACTTGAAATTAGGAGCCCAATTTAGCTTAATCAACTGAATTTTTAACATTTAAACCAGACTTCTTTTTCATGAACCTTCAAAAGCAATCCTCATTCCCTTTCACTCAAACCTGTCCCCTATTCCTATGTGTGTTTTTTGGATTTTTTTGTCTGTTTTATTTTATTTTATTTTATTTTTTATTATTATTTTTTTTTTCTGTTCACAGTTCTCAGAGGACAAGTCTGGATGTTTAAATTCCCTGTTGAGCCCAGCCCACACGACTCCATTTGTTATTACCCTGTGCAGTCCATCTGAGACACAAGATTAAGTGACTTGCTGCAGCCCCAGCTAAACATGTGTTTAGAGAAGTGTTTAATTTGTTTCACAGTCACAAATTCCATGGCATGCAAAGGCCCTCAAAATTATTTTGAATTTGGATGTATAATCCTCTTGTGTTGCTCTCCTCTTAGTATTTGGTTAATTTTTTTTTCTTATTTCTCATAAACCCTGAAAATAACATTCACTTTCAGTTAAATACAGGAAATAACTTTCTGTAATTTCTGGTCATTTTTTTGCTGAGGTATGGGGTGAGGAGACAATTTAAGATCTGATTTATTGAGTTACATCAAGCTCTAAACAGCTTTGCCCTTATCTTGTCTCCCATTGCTTTCTTCTGATTGAAGAAGTCCTATCAAAATGATCAATTTACTTTCCAGTTCTGATGCAATTTTGTGTATAGTTTTGTTTTTAACCAGAAAGGCATTCAGCACTAGGAAGTTCTTGCCACGCAGACCTAGGCACATTGACCTCTATCTTGCAGACAATGTGATGAATTCAGAGAAATCTGCAGGACAAAGATGGATATCCATCTCGTATGCCTGAAACTGCAGCCAGCTATGGATCTGGGTTCCAGCACCTGAACACAGCAAGGCCAATATTATTGTCGGACAGGCAGTTAATGAAGCTCTTGAATGCATTGTGAAAATTGTCTTTGGTAATGACACATGTCTGAGCCAACAACCTCTTGAAGTGCAAATGATGAAATGCTTTTCACAGCACAACACTGGGCTGCAGTAATAAAGTGTTAAAGTAAAAGCCTCACGACATTCTTTGGGAAACTTCTATCTAAAAATACTTTTACATCTTATGTTTTCTATATTTTCTTATCCTCTTTATTAAGATATACAAACCATATTCTCCACTACACAGACACTGTTACACAGAGTTTCACCCCTTGACCTTTAAGACTGCTAAAAGTAGAAGTCAGCAGATTCTCTTATGTTCCTCTAAATCACTTTTTGGGGTTTTTTCCCTTTCTTTTTTTCCCTAGGAAGAACTTTGGCTTTGAGTATCTGTTTTTGAATAACATTCAAATTTCTCCTGTCATTTCCTTCCAGACTGTGAGTTTTGGAAGCCACATCTCGAAACAAGTACTTTATATGTTTCTATACCTTATACTAGATGTTGTTGGGAACATGGCTGATGTGATGTTCAGCCTTAACTTGGGCTCAAGGTCCATTTAGAGGGTTCTGTCATCTTCGTTGAAGTCTTATTCTGGTGTCTGTCGGTTGCTGTTGCACAGAACTTCTTGCCATAGATGATTATTGCCAGAGGTAATCAGCACAGTGAGAAATGGGGTCAAGGAAAGAGTCAAGATCCAGACAGTGGAAAGCCACAAAAATGAAGATCTTAATAATAAAACACTGTATTGAACAAGAAGACAAGGGTGATCAGCTCTTATAAATCTGTTCTGCTGATGTGACAGGTCACCATGTGTTGAACCATCTGGATCCTCTTCATCTTGTTCTCCACCAACCCCTCTTACAGTAATGTTCAGTAATTTAGTGCAAAGGTGACAAACAGGGGGTTGGTTGATCTTTTTGCCTCTTGGAAGGAAAAGATGCAGTCTCTGGATTAGCTAGAACAAGGCATTTCTACCTTAGGCATGTCTTGAGCACTCAGAGGCAGAAAAGTACATGGCACCTGGCTGAGATGGAAAATCCTTAGCCCCTTACATCAAGGAAAACTCTTGTCTTAATCAATCCTTTAAAGATTTTGCTTCTTCTCACCTGCATCTATGTGGTTCATATTTAATGTCTTATTTATTTCAGCCAAGCAATGATTCAGCTGGACCTTAATGCAGAAATAGGGATGATGACACAGAAGTGAGTGAGTAACCAAGAACTATGATCATTTTGACATTTAATACCATCAGCGAACTAAGAGGAAGAGAAGGCTTTAAATACACCCCAAATCCCAAATATATCCCTTGAGACCTGACTCCCCTCCAGTCCTTCCAAGCTCTGCCAGACACATCATCCTGTCTTGCTCCCAGTGCCCATGCACACACCATCATGCCCCAGGGACAGCCCCCCTGAGCCCACACCTACCCCTGTCCTGTGTGCAGCTCAGGCTGCCCCCCTCCCTGCTCACCCCTCTCCACGTGTCCACATGGAATGACTGAATGGTCTCTCCATGAGGGAAGAGGAAGACCCAAGGAAATCAAGGAAAAGAGCTTTATGGCACTAACAGATCCATCTGGCTAATCACTGAGCAATTAATATTAGTGAAAGCTACATTGGGAAAATACATTTACATTGAGACCCTTCTCTTGCAGCCATGCCAGTCATGCTGGCTGGTTAATGGGGAACAGGACAGAAATGCGACTGGAAAAGCACAAAAGATTTGGGTTGTGTTCAGAGGCACTGTGACACACTCCAGGTGATGTCTGACCTATGTATTTAGATGGCAGATGAGCTGAGGGCTAAAAGTGGTGCAGAAATGCACAAATTTGGTTTTCCTTCCTTTTACAGAAAATGTAAGTGAGAGTGAATGAGAGCATGGCAGTTTCTGAGCAAGTAGCACATTGCTCCATCACTTGAGAGGTGAGTTGTTAAAATATAAAGTATGCAATTTGAACTGTCAGGTATGCAAAACAAAATTTGCCATTTTCATCCAAATAATAAATGAAGAAACTGGAGAAAGAAGTAGAAATACAGAAGCTGGAGTGATGGATTAAAAAATACTTATAAGTAAGAAAAACTGCAACAAATCAGAAGGCCTTCCCAAGATGATGCAACTGCAGGAAACAATGTGTGTCACCAGGGCCTGGGATTTTGAAGAGTATGAACACATAGAATATATCCCAAAGATCACTCCTAAAAATCCCAACAGTGACTGCTACAGAAAGATTGCCCAGCACAGTCTCATGGCACTAGAAGAGGGATTCTTTCTGGGCCTTGCTTTGATCTTGGGAGATCTCTTCCTTAATTGTTTCTCCTTCTATTCTCAGTCTTGTCACTCTTAGCTACTGCAAATGCTTCTGGGAGAAATGACACCTGTACAGAACCCAGCACAACACCTGGAGCCTTGGCTATGACCTTACCTAGTGCTGGCAACAGTGCTGGTACAAGAAGGGAGTTCAGGCTGTGAGCAGAAAAGATTTTTCCTCAAAAAGCTGAGCAGGAGTTGATAATTGCATCCCCTTTCATACATTTCCTGCTTGTCATACATTAGCCCATCAGTATGCTTCTGTGACTAGCAGTAACAGTGCATTGAAGGGAAATGCCACTTTCCAGAGAGAATGATCAATCTCTTTGACTTTGCCTGTAAACATGTTTCATCAGGGGGTCACTAATATGCTTTTATTGCCTCACTGTCAGAGATGATGCCGTTACCAGGCCTGATAAAGTATTCTGTAGAGGGTTGCTTTTAATTTTATTTTTTATGCGATCATGAGAGACAGTAACCGATAAATTTAGTTCAATGCTTTCTCACTATTAACTAATTCTGAGTAAATCCATCGGGGCAGACTGGATACAAACACTTCAAAGAATTTTTACAGGATATTGAAAATGATATTCACTGTGGGACAGAGGTTTAAGTACTGAGCTGCTAGTGTTTTCTTTACCATTAAAGCTACAACACTGTTAAATGTCATTTAGTCAAAACACTGTATTCAGAAGGATTTGTAGCACAAGATGACTATTTGCTTTTAATAAACTTGTCGCATCAGGGTGGTTATGTTAGCTTATTTCTGGGGGAAGGGGAGTTTGAGAAAAGATGGTACTTCTTCCCTCAGTTTCTTTCTTAGGGTCCAATCCAGCTCCCACCAAAGGCAATGAGATTTTTTGCTGTTGCCTACAGCAGGAACAGTCCCATGATCTCTCAGGGCTTTGAAGTGTTCCAATCCAAATTAAAATACACAGGGTTTTTTTTTAGAGAAAGGGAGGAAAAAAGAAAAACCAACCCAAAACCCAATTAAACCAAAACCCCCCAGCTCTACCAGAAACAAAACAAATAAGGGAACTGAAAAAAGGTTTTTCTCATGGCGTTTTTTTTCCCCAAGCTGCTGTCATATCCTATATAGCACCCTAAAAACTGGAACACAGGATATGAAACCATGGAAACAGCTGGATGCTACAGGATTTTTGAACTACTTTTGTCAAGGTTTAGACTTTGGGGATTTTATTTTTTTTCTTAAAGTTTAATTGATTTTTTTCCCCCTACTGAAATCCATAATATGTTGAGCTTGTTAAACTATGTTAGAGGTCACAGACTAAATTTAATTGGTAGTATTTCTTTTGAGCCTAATTTAAAGGTTGATTTGGCTTTATGGACAGATTCTTAGTTGCAGTAAATCAGTTCAGCTGTAATGGGTCTCTGCATCAGTAGAAAATATCACTGGAGACTCAAATCCCATGCAAAATCTTAGGAAGAACATGAAAAAAAAATAAAAGAGAAAGTTCCTTTTTTGCAAGACTATTTTAGTGAAACTTTATGTAAAGTTAAAATATTTTGGAAAGACATTAAAATGCATCCATAATTCTATTTTCATATAACCCAAGAAGGTAGGGCTGTCCAGATGATATGGTTATATCTGCTTATATCTGGTTATATCTGGTTATATCTGTAGATATGGGGTTATGGGGATTAACAGGAAGCAAGGGGTTTATTGACAAATGCAATTTCAGTAAAATGTATGCAGAAACTACAGACTATCTGTGCAAATGTGGAGGTGCATGGTCAGTGGAACCTGACAGAAAAATGAATGTGAAATCCAGCCACACTCAAAAGATCAGGTTAGTTGAGGTTGTTTTTACTGAACCCAGATGTTCTGGAAGGGAGCACTAGGAAACCAGATAAAACACTATAACAAATGCTAGTTCATCAGCTTTTCTAATTTTTAATTTAGATTTTTTTTTCCCCAAGCAGCTCACTAGATGCAAAAGGTACTGATAAGCTTTTGACTGAAAGAAATGAAACTCCTAATCTTTAGGGATTCTCTTCTCACCAGTAAATGTGCAAGGTATTGGAAAGGTCCATGGAGTAAATGTTAAAATCATTCATTAATACCCAGTATTGACAAGAAATGTAACCTCAGTAGAGTGAAATATAACACAGCCTCAAACTGAGTACAGTGCACCCACTGTAATAAGGGAGCCTGTGCAGCTCTGAGATCTATGATCTGTGCATGTGCATTTTCAATCTACTCCAGTATTTACATGGATCCTAAACAGCAGGGCAATAAATCTTTCACTGGTGATACGGCACTTATGTCCATTTTTCCTTAGTTCTATTAACTGAAAAAGTCATTTCTGTATACATCATGCTTCAGTTAACTCATCCAGACAGTAATAATGTGAAGTGATGATCTCCTGAATCAAATCCAAACTTCCCACCTCTGGAATATGTACTGGAAACACTCTCTCCTTATTACACTTTACTAAACACAGGTTTTGACAACATGAGCCAGAGTATTGTGGTGACACAAAAAGCACCATAATGCTCTAGAAATGCAAATCAACAATAAAACTTGTCCTTGAAACACTGCTTATTGTTAGAGGAATTGACTTAGAAGGGGATTTTCTGCTGAAAGGAAATATAAGGAAGATCTTCATTCAGGCAGGTCCTGAAAATAAGAGGAAGATGTGTGGAGATATTTCCAAAGATGAAAATTGTAGAAAGGATGAGCCTCATCAAAATGAAACACGATAAAATTATCCTTGTGGCATTTTTCCTTGTGGGGAATTCTGATCTCTGGGGAGGAACTGAAGCCTTCACAATGACTTAAAAGGACTTTGGTTATGTCCTACTAAAAACAATAGCAGCACCAAATGTGTCATAAAGATAGAGCTTTATCTATGTTACAGATGGGAAATACCATCCTGTGGGCTACTTTCTCATTAAAGCAGGCATTAGACACACATGAGCTCGAACTGAAGGAAGCTCTGAATAAAATTTGGGGCTTGTAGCACACAAGGAGAACTTTTCTCCACTGTGGCTGTGACCTTCTCCCCAATTACAGGCAAAAATATTTTCTTTGTTGTAGAAAGCTACAATGCCTTTACAGAGAAGAAAATGCCTGAGGGCTGAAATTTGGTTCTGAAAGAAAGTCCTCATTGAAGAAATGAAAATTTGGTGAAAACCACTGCATGGTGACATCTGTGACCAGTTGAAAATTGCCATTACACATTTGCTCAGTACTTGTACAGCTCACAATGTTCATAGCCAAGGCAAGATCCTCTGAAGAGGTCCAACCCTCAAGTGACAAAACTCATGAATTTAAGTGAAAACCATTTGCTGAAACTGAAAGACAATCCAAGATACTGCAATTAATTACACTCTACTGCAGCCCTACTCTTCTGTCAGCCATGACTGCAGCACTCTGTGTGTGCATGAGCCCAGCCACAGCTACACCTTTGCATAATTGACACTGAATTCTCATTATGCAGTGCCCAAATGCCATACTTCAAGAAACCTTTCTAAGATATTTCTTCAGATGGCCACCTGAATATTTTCTAAACTTTAGGAGTTTGAATGAGTTGCAAAGGGTATGTGTGAGATCTCACAGCTTTGGCTGACCAAATAAATAAAATAATCAACAGGCTAACTCTCAAAATAGAAAGCAGATTTGTTACCAAAATTAATGAATTTCACTTAGGAAAACTGAACTTGGATGAAACGTATAACAGTATCCCTTTTCTGCCCCTTGCATATCTAGTTGTTTTCATTCTACAAAATGTCTTCTCTGCTCACATCTGATTTCAACCAATTATTTCACAAATCCTTTGAAGAGCAATGGGAAGTGTAATATTTAAAGGACAAGTACAAATATTGTACATGTTTGCATAAGGTCCAAAATTCAATTAAAGTCAGCAGAAATGACACTCAGATAAATTGCAATTGTACCAGAGTGAACAACTACGACAGTGCATTTACTTGATCTTTTGCCTAGTCTCAGTTCATCTTGGAAATTTCCTCCCCAGGTGTCCCAGCAGCATCATCTCATGTGTTTCACTTGAGCTGGTGATGTCCCCCTGAGATCCCTTCTTGCTCTCAGAGCTCATTTCTAGTGGGTTCATGACTTGTGCTGATAACAGTAAGTTTGGGAGCTGTGGCTGCCTGGCCACACTGTCATTTCAGGCACTGGCAGTTCTCCACCAGAGAACTCTTGGTTGCTTTGCCTGTTGCTGCTGCCCGGGGAACAGGACAGCTCTTCCCATCCCTGCCACTCCCTCTTGCTTACAGGCAGTGAATTGGCCCCTGTTTCCTGACACCAAAGCAGGAAATTAGAAGGGAAGCAGAAACCTGAAATGATTTCCCTCTCTGCTCTTAGGACAGTGTAGCTACAGGCTGTGTCTTAGAGAATTGGTGTTGGATGTGGTTTAATTTTGAACAAGTCTTTACAGATGTGTGAAAAGCCCATTTAAGGAGCAGAACATGTGTCCAGATGGTGTCAGCACAGCTGAATGTGCCTGTAGGAAATGAGATGGACTAGACGACCTTTTGAGGTCCTTTCCACTTCTGTTTTCTCTGACTCGATTTTTTACAATGGAAACTAAAATGCTCTAACACTATTCAGAAGTGAGCACAACTGCCAAGAAAAATACACACTGGAGGGAAAAATCCTCTTTGACTGGTCTATTTTTTTTTTTAACCTAATGTACAGCTAGATCTTCTCCCAGAAAGCATCTAATTTTTTACTGTTTCTTGTGAGTACTGGCTATTTTTACTACTTTTATATCTCTCATAAAGGCATTTCTTTCAGACAGAATACTCTCAACCCTGTTAAGTATTTGATCCTCTTTTTTTCAAAGCAGACATCACATTCTAACCTTAACGCTTTGTATTGTGATTTTGCCTTTTTTCTTTTTTTTTTCAATTTTTTTTTATTTTGTTGGAAGTCTCTGTAATCTAAATATGTCTTTATTTCCAAGAGGATGACTGTTTCCTAGGGGATGACACTGCTTCTGGTCGAGACAAAAGCTGTTCCACCCAAGGAAAACTTCTGAAGTGCTAAACACAAGGATGTACTTTTCATTTCATCCTCAGTGCAGGAAGCTTTTCTCACCCACAGGAAGGCCTCAGCTGCTGTTACCAGGTCTTCATCTGTATGGCTTCATTTCTTATTTGCATCCTTGGCATTTCTGCTTTGGTAGCAATTTAGCAAAGGGTTCAAGATGTAACAGCAAACAGGGTGAAATTTAAAAATACGTGCTCTGAAGGTGAGTGCAGAAACCTTTGAGGTGAGTTATGGAGCTGGTCAGTCATGGAGCAGTGTCTGGAGGAAGCTGATTGCATGCCATGGAGGGAAGGATCTGTTACTACACATACAGGGAAGCAAGAAATCATCTCTAGACCAAAGTGGTTCCTGTCAGTCAGACAGAGTGGGTGAAACTTTGCTGGTGTGATGGGAGCTGAGGATGTATTTGGGCTGCAGCTTTGGGGGTTGGAACCAGATGATCTCTATGGTTCCTTCCAACCCAAACCACTCTGGCATGATGACCCTGAAGACAGCAGGGTCCAGACCCAGATGAGCAGCAATGGCCCTGGCAAAACTGAGGAAAGGAGGAGCTTTCTTGGAGTTAGAGCTCCAGGCTGGGCTATCCTATTGACCTGTTTCAGGGAGGCTGGTGGCAACTTGTCTGGGTTTCAACCAGTGCTGAATGGATTGAGATTATTTCCTCCCACCTTGGAGTGTCTGTCCTGGTGTAGGAATGGTATTCCCCAATTTAGTGGCTGTGTCCACGCAGCTCCAGGCTCTGCTCTCTCACAGCTACTGCAAGATATTAACCCTGCCCTCGTAAGAAACTAGGACAGGTCCAACACCCCTTTCCAGAGCCTGGCAATGGAGCACTGAGTCTTGTGCTGGGTGTTGAATAGTTTGAGTTCACGGTTCACACTCATCTCTGACCTGGGCTTAACATGAAATAACAGAGCAACTGATGCCATTGTCATAGAATCAATGCCAACAGGAATAGAGGTGAAAACTGTTTTCAGATAGGGAATGACTGTTAAAAAGAAAAAAATCAAACACAAAAAATACCAGCAGCTTGTGTTGGCTGGAAACTGAGGAGAGGGAAATATCTATGTAATAGACTCAGAACCAACAGCAATAGGCTGTACGTTTTATTTGCACTGTGCTGACATGCCCCTCCTGGGAAAGCTGGTGTGGCAGATTGAGCCCTGATTGTTCAGAGCAGCCCCCAGCTGCTGCAGAGATGGGTGACAAAACTGAAAGCCACACCTTTTAAAAGAGAAGAAAACTCCCAGGTGAACAGGTTCACAAAACTGTCTTTTCTGTCAGCAGGGCAATTTATAATAGAGAATACATTAGGAACAAGATAAAATAATTACAGCAGTGGAAATTTTGGCAGGCCAGAAGAGAAGATTCCTTGTAGCAATTCTGATTTCTGGAAGAGCCCAGTTGGGTCCTTTGGAAACATCCAGGCTGTTCAGTGCTACCCAAGTGGTTGTTAGTCCTTGATCACCACTGAGCTCTGAGGAAACAGAGTGTGATGAGTAACCCTGAAGTGTTTTAACCATGTTAATTGCCAGAGAGGGATTCACTGTGGCAAATATCAGCATAAACTCCCCTAACTCTTTATTGCACTCAGGAGAGAAGATGTACATTTTGCCATCAAGATGAACACAATGTTTCTTAAAGCTTAGGGAAGGAAAAGACTCAAAAAATGTGAAGAATTTGAGTTTGTTTGTTTTAAAAAGATTTTGTCTGTGGAAACCCTTCAGAGGTACTTCAGAGTACTGAAATTATCACTTTCAGAGTGATAAAAGGATGAAATGAACCCAGCTGGGATTTAAACCTGTGGTTTCATGGGGTTGATGTGTTTCAAATCAGTTGCATATATAACTAAATCATCCCACAAAATACAATACTTGTGTTCTGTCTTTTTAGTTTCTTTTAACCAAAACTTATGAGCTGGTGGGGTTTTGTGGCTGTCTGAAATGACTAGCTCAGCAAACAGCTCAGTACAGTGGGGAATGCACAGCCCTGCCATATATTCCAGTGGACAAGGAGGGTTTTATACATCATTTACAACTTGCTTCAGCAATTCCACAGTTAATAGGTCTACTTAACTCACAGAAGGGTTCAAAAATGCTTTTCTGTTTCCTCTTCCATCTTCAGTCTTTGGAGAGGATACGTGTCAACACATACCTGTGCACATTTCCCTGAAATGTGTCCAGCCAAAAGCACATGTCCAACTACACCTTTTGTCATTCATTTCATGCCATTTTTTTCTGCCCCAACTGGGAAGCCAATGTAGGCAACTGTTTTGTTGTATGTTAAAGTCTTTTTCTTCCAAATTGAATTAGCAAAGCTCAGTGCCTGTGTGTGCTCTCATATGGGTCTGCCATGTTACTGGATTGCCCCAGGAGTGGTTACAGACCTCACAGCACATATCTCTTTGCATCCCCATCCATTAGTTTAAACTGATGAAGTAGCATTAGTTCTAGCTCTGCAAAAATCAGTACATAGGATGACAGACACATAGATTATCTGTTAGTCATACAGACTTTGATACGTGGGTGCAAGCCTGGCGAGATTTGGGTTTGAAGCTGATTGAGGAAGAGATTTTTTTTTTAAATCCCACTCTTCTTGAGATTTCATAACTCCTCCTCTTTACAGCAAGATGAAGCCAAGTTCTGCTGGAGGTGTTTCACAGAAGCCAGGCATGCTGACCCTTGTATATCAGCCAGCCTGACACACACAGGGGAGTGGGGGACCCTGGTTCAATGTGCCGCTCTGTTTAATTCACTAATGAGATACTAATAGGGCCAGAGAGCAGAAGTGATTGCCTTGATAGCTCAGTGATTTGGTCACTCATCTAAAACGTGGGAGAAGCAGGGTCATGCCCCTGATCTAAATCAAGCCAAGCAAGTAGCTAAATGTGTGTCTCCAGTACTCTGGCTGAAGCCCTTACCACCAGGTCAATGCATAACCCTTCCTCTTCATGAAAAATTCTCTCTGGACCTGAGAAACCACAACACAGGAAATAATTTAGTTGAAAATGCTTCAAAAGAGCTTTGGCTGCCAGACTGCCCCGTGGGGTAGGGAGACAAAAAGGGGCATTTGGGAAATGCCCAGGGCTGCAGGCTGCACACAGCCTGTTCCTGAGCTGTGGCTGGGGAGCTGGGAGCAGCAGCCCTTCCCTCCAGCCTGCTCAGCTGCAGCTCAGGGCACAGGCACTCACCAATGGGGCAGGCATTGCTTCTGGTGCAGGATTTTAGAAACAAGGACGTCATTTGCATGGGGTGCAGGAAGTGCAGTGCAAATCAATTGCAAATTCTTTATTCCATAGTCTATGGAAACAAGGAATTCTATATATAGTTATTAATACTTGAAATTAGGGCTTTCTTGGGAAAAAATCTGCCCTGTTTAGTGAATGCTTTTCATTTGTCCACTTTAGTTCTTTCAATATTTATTGATCAGATGTATAATGAAGACAGCTGGGTCATGCAGTTAGGAAGAACTGATGCGCTCCTGAGAGCACAGAGAATATCCTGCTCAGTGAGAATCTGTATAGGCTATGACACCAGATAATGGGGAACAATGCAGAAACACTGTGTGAGAGACCTATAAATGTGCATGTGATAGATACAAAATCAGGAACAGAAAGAACAAATCCCACATGGAACCTGATCACATGTCTTTCTAGTCTGGGCTTGTTTCAACATAAAATACTTGGGAGTAACAAGATAAAAACTTCGTGTAGAAATCCTACAGTTGAGAATTTCTTTCTTAAAAAATTCTTCTAACCTTGCTTAATTAGACACTGGCTTGTAGCCCAATGCATACTGATTTGTATTAATTCTAAAATCTTTTAATATTGCTGGATATTTGTCTTAGCTGTATAAATACAAAATATACTTATATTTATAATATATAAAATAGACATAATAAATAAAAAGTATTATGTATTATATATTATATATTATATATTTATACTTATATATACCAATATTTTTCAATCCCGATATATTCTTGACCAAAACCATACAATGACAGTGAGTTTTACAGACTAAGCTTGGATGTCATAGCTTGGATGCAGTATTTATCCTTTTTGTGTTTTTTAAATCTTATGAAATATGCATTTTTCAGAAATTATGATACCAGATTGTAAAAGAAAAGTAGCCGAAATATTGCATTTTATGAGCACCTTAGTGATTCAGGAATAAGTTATACAGCAGAAATATCCTGAAAATTTAATCCTAAAACTTTATTTTTTCAGAACACTTAAAAACACTCTTAGTCAGTTATAACAATTTATACAGATTAATAAAACATACTTCTAACATCTTCAATTAAGGAGGATCCTATTCCTTACTGAAGACTCACAGCCATGTAAAATGTATTGAAATCATTCAGTTCCAACTGATCTTGCTTCAGGCAAGCATTTAGCTAAGCACTGAAACGGTTTTGGTTTGCTCTCGCATCATCTTGTGAGGTAACACCATTACACCAGTGGGCAAAACACCATATTCATGATTCTTAAAAGGTCCTGACCTTAAGAAAGCAGTAAGATCAAATGTATTTTAGAAGAGATCTTCCTTGCCTTTTTAGGTGCTTCTGTGGTTAAGCACCAAGGCTGTATTTAGGATGCACCTTGCACACACCTCTCCTGTATTGCACAGTGTTACTGTACCCATTTCACAGATGAGGAATTGGGAATCAGTGGTTTGCCTGGAGTCACTCAGTATGTTCTTGATTAACATCTATCTCCTCATCAGCTGAGTAACTTCCTTTTAAATGAGCCTCTCTCCTGCTTCAGTCCAAACCCTTCTGCATTTCAAAACAAAATCCTGTTTCTGATGTTCTGCCTATCCCTTTCCCACCGCAATCACAAACTCTCAGCCTGCCAATATAAATCACTTGGGTTTTCTCTACTTTTACAACCTTTTCTAAATCCTCCTAAACTTTTTGCAGCTTCTGGACCTAAAATACATTGCCTTGTCACCAGACCACTGGGATTCAGATTCCCAGAGCAATTTTTCATTTGCCAGAAATGGAGAAGCCTCTGTAGTATAATGACAAGGCAGGACCCTTGCCTGTCCTGTTATGGTGTAACACTGTGACAGTGACATGGTTTGGGAGTAAAACTAGGTCCTCTTTAGAAGACAGATATTACTGTAGCTATGCCCAGGCGCCTGCATATGATCAAGTAAACACTCTCTGTTGTTCAGAGAGCTGTTGTAAATAAAGTAAGCTGTCAAAACCAACTGGGGCAGGCATCAAGACAACGGTAAGTGTGAAGTAAAACACGTCAGACTAAACCACTCTCATAGTATTATAATAGCAGCCCTACTTAGAGACTCTGAACATACCATTTCCAGCCTTTGAATGTTTTCAGTTGCAGGACTGGATTGAAAAACAAAGGTCCAAGCTGCTTCCTCTATTAACTTACCCGCTGCAATAGCATCATCTAAATGGCCACCTCAAACTTGACAGGTATGTGCAATGGAGATGTAGGACATTCAAATGCTTCTTTTTTATTGCAATATACTGAGGTATGCTTCTCACAATAAGGCAATATACCACAAAGTAGATTATATTGTTTAGCTGTCAGGAGGCTGTGTGGAAATAGAAAACTTATGAATGCTCTCCAGTGTCTCCTCATCCTTTGTTACACCACAGCACCAAGCATCTATGTGGTTATGTTACACAGGGTAAAGCATCACTGTCTGCACTGGTTGGCTGTTAAGCTGAGTTTTACTCATAACAGATATTTTGTTATATGATACAACCATTGGGTTATTGTACTATTTTTCAGTCCAGCCCACTGAATGAGGAAAGGCTAACAGGGTTGCTAGAAAATTATATCTACCATCTCTCCAAGGACAAATGCAGATAGAGGCATCTAATTTACCTACTAATTACCATTTCTCTGCTGGGTTATATGAACAATTCTGAGTCAGATATAAAAGAAGCCATTTGAGCCTTTTACTTTGCAAAAGCTCTGCTATCCCAGCATCACTGTGTGGTTCAGAAAAGGATAGAAAGGTATGAAGCCTGTCAGTGCTCTGTGGTAATGGATCCAAGACAATTTTTTGATTTGCCTTTGGCTAGCACAGCACAGTCCATTTTTAAGGAAAAACATTCTTCACTGTTTCCTTCCACACACCAGTGGACAAGGTGTAGGCTCGTTGGAAGTGTGCTCTTACCAGAGTTAGATGACATGAGGTAATTAGCAGAAGGTAAGGATATACTGATTACAGGAGCCTGTCCACCTCACTTAAACATCAGGCTTCATTACATTTTAGGTACCTAATGAAGCAGCCTACATATTAGAAACAGTGAGTTTCTAATAGAACCAATGGAGAGAAGCATATTATTGTGTTTACCTTCTGAAGGATCCAAGGGGCACACCCTGTCTGCCTACCTAGAACTGATAGAAAGGAGCTCCTTTTGGAGGCCTGTGGGGCACCCCACTATCTCTATTGCACATATGGGGAATGTGAGCACTTACACAGCTGCTTCATTAAACTGGTGAAAGCTAAGCATGAGTCACATCTACAAACTAGGTGTGTGCCCCTCATTCTGCCAAGAAAAGTAAAAGTTGGGGTGATAGACCTAGGTGAATGACCCCTGTGCCAGCAAGCTCCAGCACATTTGTTCCTCATGTGCTGTCCCAGTTACACGGGCAGTGAATGCAGGAACACCAGGTTTCTACACCACCTTTCCACTTCATCATGAACAACCACACTTTTTCCACCATCCTTTTTCTTGCAAACAGCTCTGACATTCAGCATCCTACAAATATCAGTTCTTGCACCACCTAGTCCCATACTTACAGACCACCTTGACAAGAAAAGGAATTTATTTTGGTAGCTACACATTAAAGATATGGTACTGTCCATTCTATTTTATATCCTTGATATCCTTGTCAATAGTTGCAATTTGGATGGAAATTTATCCAATTAAATGTAGCCCAGAAATGGTTTGAAGACTAAAGAAAAATGAATGACTCACAGGCTGTAAAATTAGGATCAAAATGTGAAGCACTGCAAGAACACTGAGAGATTGTTACAAATCAACACAAATCTCCTGCTTTGTTCCTGCTTGGGAGGACAGAAAAGCACTAAAACACCTTGTCAGACAAAGAAGAAGGAGAAGGAGAAAGAGAAGGAGAAGGAGAAAAAGAAAAAGAAAAAGAAAAAGAAAAAGAAAAAGAGAAAACGCTTCTGTGAAATTTCTGTTCTACACAGGTCTTCTGTGTAGGTGCGGACAACCAAAGCAAATCTGTCCCAGGGACCCCAGAGAATATTTTCTGATTTTGATGAAGTGTGGGGCAGACATTGCTAGGAGACCGAAGTTGCTGTATGGTGAAACTGAGCTATTTAAACCTTGAAATAAAACCATGCAGATGAATTTATGTCTACACCATAAAAGCAAGACTCTTCAGAGTTCACGGATATGCAAAATCAGTTATAATCATATGCAATGCTGTTTGGTCCACAGTTAATTGCTAAATAATTCTAGGTAGTAGCTAGATACTGAATATCTTTCTTTGGTACAGTATAATTTAACATCCTGAAGACTCAAATGTATTTGGCTGACCTAAGGTATTTGGCTCAACTCAGAGCTAACTGGAAGAAATTTAACATCCTGTGATATATAGGATATCAAGCCAGATGATCTTTTCTGGCCTGAGCTTTATAAATCTAAGAAAAGTGAGGCTTTGCCATAAGTTTCTCACAGAGGGCTGTCACAGACAGGACACATTGTCCTACTGGCCTTCTTTCACTGATATATGAGGTCTGGATTCAGCCAGTTCCTGGGCTTGCTGAGCTGCAGCTGAGAACCCTCTAGGCTTTCCAGCTACCCTTGGCTTTGATTATTTTTCTTGGGATCTTGGATCTGTATATAATTGTGCTAAATCATTTTGGCTCCATGCATCTTGTATTATAGGAAGCTTAGTCCTCAGCAATTCAGAAATATGAGGTGTAATTATTTATCCTCCACCATTATTCCTATTGAGAATCTGTACTTCTATATTTGTCTACTTTTTTGCTTAGGTTGATATTGTAAGTTTAACCCATACACACCTTTGGTAGTACATCCACATCTTTGCTACAGAGGGAAGGACTGAAAACACACACAATAAATTTTCTTTGAACAGGACAGCAATGGAGAACTGTGAGTGCTGAAATTTTCTGTTGCCCTCCATTATTTTTATGCAAGTGTCTTTTATTTCACAGTACAAAGCTCAGAACAATGTAGGAATTGTGGAACACATTTTAAGTGGATGCTTTGGGAATTATTTATCCCATTCAAAATTAGACATCTGTGGTCTTTATCTGAGCTAGTTGCCTCTTTTTGTTGCAGTATATAAAATCAAGTTCACCAATTTGCCTTTTCCATTTACAAAGAATGCAGAGATGAAATAGGTAGCACTGAAAGTGTCTCTCGTTTTTGCAGACTAGAAGGAGAGTCTATGATGAGTAGCTGAAAAGTAGATGCAGAGATTTCTAATATTAGATAGAATAAAATCCCAGCGTTTGCAAATTCTTAGGAACACCTGGTTCCTTAGGACTAAGATAATGACTTTGGGAGGATGGTAGGCAGCAAGGTGATTACACTTCTACAGGAGTAATCCACATTTCATTTGCTGTATTTACTCCTAAAGGTTAGAAGAGTTTTAGGAGTTTATATATCTCCCACAATGACATGCAGCAGCTTTTGCAGCAAAGCAGGAAATTATCACCTTTCCAGCTCATTCTGTTGCCAGCTGCAGGAATTCAGATTTACCCCCAAGATGCATTCATGGCCACCACCCATGGCTACAGCACTGCCCCAAGCCCTGAAACAGCTCCTGTCATTGTGAGTGTCAGGACATGGGCTCTGCACTGGGTTTGCCAGGACTCAAGAGAGGCTTTTCAGGCTGGCTCTGTGGGAATCTCTGACCTGCCCAAAGCTTTGTTTGCCCTGGCTTGGCTGTGACTGCAGTGCCTCTAATTGATCAAGTGTCTGTGGCTAATTTGTTTCAGTTATGTTTATCTCTGCATTGGACAGCCACAGTTTTATTTCAATAGCAGAAATAAACAATTATTCTGTGCAGAATGCAATTTTAATGACTATTACAGTGATGGTGTCAAGGGTCTTAGTATAGTATCAGAGGCCTTGAGAGGTGGAAACACAGAGTAGGGTGCATAGGAGTGCAGGCACAGGATGGTAAGACAGGGGACAGGCTGGCACTGAGGTCCCCACAGCAGTAAAAACTCACCTGTAGTCCCTGATCCAGTTCCTTGGGAACTGGAAAAAAACTGATTTTAGGCATAGAAAAGATAACAAAGAAATAATTTCTAACATACAGAGAATAGCATATCTAGAAATTTGGATGCAACTTGGAGCTGCACAAAAATGAGGAGAGTGAAAGATGCAAAGGCCTGCTATAAACCACGTGAAAGTATAATTTCACCTGGCAACTACTTATACTCTGGGTCTATGGATACATAGGTTACATAAGGTATGGAAGATTAAAGAATACCAAATTGACTTAAGAAATAGACTATGTTCCTTTTCCTCACATGCTCCCCTAGACTATACACTGTTACTTGCTCCACAGCAGTATCACTGATCATGATTTACACCTCAGCCTCACCTCCCAAATATGTGAAAGTCCAGTCTTTTATCATTGACTTATATATCAATGTCTTCTCAATGTCCCCTTTTCAAGGATGATACTGTATTGAGTAGAGAATAGATCTGCTCCTTCATCCTTCATTCCATTGCTTTCACAGTTTTTAAATAGTGCCAGGCAAACAATGCTGCTGCTTAATGTATTTTGCAATTTAGATTGATTATTGAAAGATACAGTGTTCAGGCAAAGAAACTATGAATTATTCTGAGATGGAATATCTTATTATTCAGAATGTCCCAAGAAGCAGCAGTGAAAGTGAATGAACAAATCCATACTGTATTAGCTGCATATAATGAACATTTTGCTA
Source organism: Pycnonotus jocosus (assembly GCA_013400435.1). Classification (NCBI taxonomy): domain Eukaryota; kingdom Metazoa; phylum Chordata; class Aves; order Passeriformes; family Pycnonotidae; genus Pycnonotus; species Pycnonotus jocosus. Next base: position 109,019 of record VWYP01019712.1, read on the forward strand.
ATTGGAAGATTTGCTGGATTGGAGAAGGATCTGCCAGGAGAAGTTTTGAAGTCTGACCTTTGGGGACAGTAAAAGCACAGGATAAAACAGTAAGCAATAAGCCTACAGCCTGCAGGACAAACAGACACACTGATTCACAAGAGATTATCCACTGTATGGTATGCATTTTTAATAAAGATAAGTGAAAAGTCAAGGATACACTAGAGCAGTCCTCTGAAATGGTGCTTGTGTTTCTGTAGTCACAGTTCTCAGAACCAAAATACACTTCTTGTATTTCAGACACAGATATTCTGCTCTTCACAGAACTCAAGTGGACAGACAGCACACAGAGAGAAACAGGGGTTTCCCCAAGGAAAATGAACACTAATGAAGTTCGGGTTTCCAGTAATTTTCAGAGCAGAATATGCTCTTTATTACCACAGCGATGAGAGGGCACATTCAGAATGGCTGTACAATTGCTAGGTACTGAACTAGCATTAAATTAAATTACGGTGAAATTGAGTTTGTCCCCAGAGCACAGGAAAGCTGAGCAGGACTCCTTCACCCTTTGCCTTCTCTCCAGCCAGGACTGCACAGGTAGGAACAGGTAAGCAATGGGAATTCCACCACCAGATCTGGGAACTGAGCCATAGCCCCCCTGCTCCTCCTTTCCCTTTCAAAGACTGGGCAGCCATCCTTCCCCTGGGGCATAGGGGCTTTCTGCTGATGAAGGAGCTCTCCCAGCAGACAAACTCTCCAGGTTCAGTCTTTGAACCAAGAAAAGTCATCTGGAAGGCTGGGATATCCTCTTTTCTCTGATTTCCTTCACAAAGGCTGGAATTGGCTCAAAAATGTCTGGAAGAGAACTCCAATTTTGTGGAGTAGCGCTGTTGAAAAAAGGGTGGAATAGAAGAAAAGAAAACCCAAGCATTTTCAGCTCCGAAGAAGGTGATGAGAAAGAGGTGCCGCAGGTATATTAACACAAAGCAACTTATTTTTCATCTGTTTCATGCTGCAAATGTCTATCACTTGCTCTAATTTTCATTGTGGTGAGTTGTTTTAGGTTAAGGGGCTGGGGTCAATTCCCTAAATGTCTGTAAGTGTGCACAAATTGAGAGGTGATGGATAAGTGTCACTACTTCAACCCCAGACACTTGGAAGCTGCAACAGGTCACGGTGTGAACCTGAACAACTCCAGATCCTCTCTGGGCTAAATGCACATTGTCACATATGGGTACCAAACTATGAAATCACAACTACTCTTGCTTTTAAGGTCAAGGGAAAAAATAATCCCTATTGTCTATTATTACGGGGTAAGTTGGAACTAGAAGATCTTTAAGGCCCCTTCCAACCCATACCAGATAATAACCAGAGCTGCCAGAGCACAACAAAGATGGTCACAGTTGTGTTACCACAGGAGATGTGGGCACACACAGAGTGTGTGCTTATTCCTGTTCATACAGTGGCACAACAGAAAAAAGAGAAAAGAAAATCCAGCTGTCATTCTAGGCCCTTGCTTAACCCTGCAAATTGCTCCTATTCTAAAAATCATACATCTGTTTTTAGATTAATAAGGCCTAAGAAATGACATTATGCACTGCCTCTGGTTCTGTCAAACCTGGGGTGTGTTACAGCTTGCTGTGGTGAGGACTGGTAAGAGAAGTAGAACATATGGAGGCACAGGAACACAAATGCAGAGAGATCAGGAGATCACCAAGCAGGTGACTCCTGATTGAACAGGGAACACTGCCCCTGCCAGCAAGACCAGCAGGAGCTGGTAAAGCAGCAGACACCCACCAGCAACACTTCACAACACTTTCTCACCCCGGCTGCTCTGGAAAGTGCTGGCAGCAGTTCATGTACTTCTCTCCCCAGTCTCTCTCTTGCAGCTCCCTCTTCCCCTTGTTGACATTGCCTGTGAACCATTTCCACGCCTGAAGCAGCTTTACAAGGTCTCACAACAGCTTGCAGGAAGTGATACAACTGCAAGGACTTTGTTGTTGTTGTTGTTGTTAAAATACTGAAGACGTCAAGAACAAAAAAACCCCATAGAGACAACCGGAGAGTTAAAGGTTATCTGAGCCCCGAGGGGGGCCAGAGAGGAGGGCACGGCAGGGGAACAGCTTGCACAGCAGTGTGCAGGCTGGTGGCACTCAGAAAAAGCGGCATTTTCTGCTGGAGAAAGGCATTGCTGCCCTTATCACCTTCCATTAAGGGCTGTGCAGCACCTCGGGGTGCCCCAGCCAGTGATTACATCTCCCTCCCGTCGCACACAGAAATGTCCAGCCACTTTCCTTGGCGAGCACTTACAGCAAAATGGATTGAAAGGTTTTCAGGATTGTTTTGGTAAGACTTGAAGGTTAGTGCAGAGGCAAAACAGTGAGGGAATTTAGACAAACACACAACACTCTTAATGTTTCCATTCCTCTTTGAGTCTCTCTCACTCCTAGTTCCTGCCAGGAGAACTGCACATCTCCATCCCACCCTGCCCACATCCCCTGGCCCAGGCACAGCTAGGATCTAGCCGTACCATCTCCTCTGCTAAACTCATTTTTTTTCCTGACATGAACTAATCTGCTGTGCAAACCCTAGCTGCCCTTCACCAGCCCATGTCTGTGTGTCCCCCTGCTAGTGGAGTCTGCAGGTGCTGGGGGCACTTGCAGACCCCTCACTGCTCCTCTCACCCCACACCACTGCGCTGGGGGTTATTGACCATCACTCAGGCAGTCCAGACCAGGCTGTAGAAATCAAGGTGTGACTTCTGTCCACTTGGTTCCTTGGTGTTTAGTTGAGCAGATCTTTCCATGCTCACACTGTGTGTGAGTGCCTTCTTAATTTTTCTTCCAGTTCTACTCATTGAAGAAGTAAATCGGTGCTGAGCAGTGAGAGGTTGAACGGCTTATTACCTTCCATTCTGAATACCTACAGGAAACAGTTTTGAACCTCTCCTGTGTTAATCTCTGCACATGATGGAACTCAGGTGTTTATTTTTTTACAGTGATATTTTAACTTACTTTTCCTCTAAGCAGAGACAGTGGGTCTTTATAAAAGGTGTGAAGAATATCCAAGAGCACTTTCAGAAGCAGACCAGAAGCTACCTGCACAGTCAGACTGAAGGAGCTTTCCCATACTATTTATACGTCATTTCACCAGAAAAAAGGATACTCTTCCCTTTTTCTCAAGTGATTGTCATTCTGTCCAAAGCAGGATTACAAACCCATTGCAAGTCCCTGAGCACTGGCAGACATGCCAGTTGGTGCATTCCTGCCACACAAGCCTTTAAGAAACACACATCACTTCTCATGGGTAGCAGCCACTCATATTAGCTCCTCTTTTAAGAAACAAAATGAAAACACAATGGTAACACAAACATGAAAATAAATCTCCCATTATCTCGACTATGTATTAGATGCACTGACAAGTGCAGAGCTTAGGAAATTAGCAACAGAGGTGCAACTCGTGAAGGCAATTACTGCAGGCAAAGTGTGGTGTTAATTTTAGGACATCGTGAAGGGCTGAAACAAGCTTAACCCCATCCAAAGGACAGCAGTAAAACCTTTCCTCTTAAACCACACTAAAGTTACTTTCATTCTGACAAGCTCAAAACACCAGCCAGTTCCTTCCAGAACAGCGAGCTGACATATTGAGAGCTCCGGCTAAGAGCGTGTTTTAAGGAGAGTGATCCAGTTTCCTCACACATATGAATGACTGACTTCACAGGCTGTGAGATTTTCATACCATCACACTGCATCACCAAGGTCTGATTTATTCAGCAGCTACTGCAACACCAAAATGTGTTTCATCTCTCTCTTGATAACACCCGAATGTGGAATGGGTGAAAATATCATCAGGTACTCACTGATATAAAAACATTGGGATTTATGGAAGTAAAAAGCCAGGGCTTTGGGAAGGGTTATCTACGTAAGTGCCAAATCAGCATTTAGACCTATGTCTCTCTTTTTCTGATGTTAAAAAAAGAAACAGTCATGCTATGCCATAATTCTTTCACCTGGGAAATAAAAATATTATCATTAAAATGTATATTGTTAAAAAGGACTTTGCACTTTTCTTTAGAGATTTTACTCACGGACCACTGAAATAATTTTACAGGAAGGGTGAGGAAGGCTGGCAATGTCCTCCTCTTATGTGTGGGTAAATCATGCTGCAGACGGGTTAAGCAGCTCACCCCCAAAAGGCAATGATTAGCAAATTTGTCTTCAGCTTCTACACTTTGAACACTCACATTCCTTTCCATGTGTCACCTCAAATGGTGTTTGTTATAGAGGAGACAAAATCAATGACCTAGACTGTGACCATGTAAATACTGCAAGGCAACAACTTCAGTTTTTTTCCAACAGCTTGTCTTCAAAATGCCTTTTCAGCCTATGCCATCATCAATGAAGGGAGAATTAAAAAGCTCCAAGATGCAGCTTTTGGAAGTAATGCTTGTGATCTGGACACTTCCAAAAGAACACTAAACTGGGGGGAGGGATTGTTAATTTAAGAGCTGCTAAACAGGAGCAACTGTGAAGAGGCATCCTGAACATGTAGCAATGCATTCTCTCTCTCTGGAATCCCACTTGTAAATCCAGAAAATATTTCTGTTGTCAACAACGTATTGGTTGTTTTTTTTTTTTTTTTTT
>VWYP01019712.1:113875-223951 GCA_013400435.1 Pycnonotus jocosus
CCTGAGGACATAGTAAGCATTTCTGCTTTTTGACAGAGGAAGTACAACATTCACAAAAAAATGTTTCTAATTCATTTGCATTTTTATAAAATAGTTTCTTGTTTTAAAGGTTAAAATAAAATGAGCAACCTGCAATACCATGGTATCATTGCAGCTAAATTCTTGGTAAACACAGTATCTACTGAGATGATATCTGCTTCTTCAGATTAAATATATCTCGTCCTCAGATTTATACTGGCAGTTTATGGGTTCTGCAAATGACTGTCTCAGCACTGCAAAGTAATTCCACCCTGTCATATTTGTCTTTGGAAATTGTAACAAATTATGGTGATTTATAACATCAAACTCAACTCTTCCATTTTTTCCCCAGATGGGAATGTCGCTGATGGCGAGATGCTGGGCCATCCATTCAGGCTGTGTGGAGGGTGACAGTGAAACATGTTTCATCTCTCTTGCCTGACACTCTCTTTCCCTTTGAGGGGAGGCTGTCAGCATAACTCAAACTGTCAAGGCACCTTTGTAAGGGGCCCTGAAACAAATCTAAAGCTCTGCTACCTGCATGCCTACTAATGAGGTGTGACTCCCCAGCCCTGCCTGCCTGGCCCCCATGAAGCTCAGTGCCTCTGACCCCTTCTCAGTCAATAGAACTCGAACCATCATCTGTCTTGGAGTGAGGACAGGCAACCATCACAGGAGGAAATTTTGGGGAAACTCTCTGTGTACTCCTGCTTTGCTGTGCTTTGTCCAGGAAAAATACATCTTGTGGCAGCATTGTGAGAGCTGAAAGAAAGCCCACCTGGGGGTTAAACCAACCTTGAAATACTCTCTTAACCACTTGCCTAAGGCAAGTATGTTCTTTCTGGCAAGTCAAGCACCGAGATTTTTTTTCTGTAAAGTATTTCTTCCCATAAAAAAAGATGAGTAATAGATTATGTCCTTAAACTGAAAATTTTCCTGGTAGCTTTTTAAAGCAGTATTGCAGGAGAATGCCAGATGAATCTCAAAATAAATATATTACTGTTTCTATTAGAAAGGGACAGAAAGACCTGGCTCAGGCAGAGTGAGATAGGCATAGCTTTATTTTTGCAAATTAACCCATGGAAGTTTTCCACTGGGAGCAGGAAGATGCTGCTTACCTTGTGCAAGGTCCAGACCTCTATGTCAAGATATGCCATTATATTTTGAAAGTCTCCATTTTGTCAAAGAAAGCAATTCCCAAGAATCCTTGCCTGCAGGGTCCTATGGAATGGCAGAAGCAATATATGACACAAATAGGCTAAACTAGAGCCAGCTCTCAGCCCACCTTGGGAAGATGAATTGCTCTCAAGTTAGGAGCTCAGCAAAAATTGGTATTTATTTGCCACCAATGATGGTGTTACAGATCCCAGCTTATGGCAGAGATTACTCACAGGGCTGTGCAGAGGGAAAAATCAGGGAGGGGAAGGGGAGGTTTTAACACCCTCCATCAGAAATATTTCCTGAACTGCTTCTGCTTCAGTAAAATAGATTTCACATGATGTGAATGGAAAAATGGAAAGCTGAGGAACTGAAACATCCAAAATCTACCAGCCAACTTGAATGTAAATGTGTCATGTGTTTTATCACAGGAGCAGCAGTGCTTTCAGTCATTCCAGCTGTGTGAGAGAGCCCTCGTGTTTCCTGCAGTGGCTGGGAGGGTGTGTTCAGTGATTGCCAGCACCTCACACAAGCAAAGGGGAAATAAATTGATCAAGGATATCCTAGCCACTTGCACCCTCCAAGATTAAGTAAGCAAGTAAATAAATACATAGAACAACTGTCAAGTGCAATCAGTCCTGAGATTATTCTTGAAAAAGTGGTTTTATTTCTCACCTCACCATGGTTCCAGGGAATTATCATCTGACAATTTTTGCTTATTTTTACAGCAGCTTGATAAAATGTGTGCAGGCAAGTCTGTATGTGTGTATTTATTTTTAACATGCTAAGTCTAACATGCCACACGTAACGTGGCAACAAAGGAAATAATTTCACCAAAATTACATAATGCAAAACAAATAATTGGAATACCTACATTAAATACAATTTGCATGAACATTGCATTATACAAATGCTGACATGCTGCAGAGAGGTATTAGGTTTAAAGTAACTATGTTTAGAAAGCAATTTGCAGAATTTCTGCTCTTTTTGCTGGTTTGAAAAGCAGTGATAATATGTTTTTTTCAGCTGACAAGCGAACAAAAAACAATAATTGAATGGTACCATTTTACCCACAAGGCAAGCTGGTAATTAGAGGTTTAACAGACAGTTTGGATTTAATCTGAGCAGTGGCAGCTACTCCTTTTGATTTTTTTTCTTGTTGTTGTTTAGGGACCAAATAAAGCTGTGTGTTCTGTTGTCCTGTTACTCCCCTTCCCCTCAAATTGCCATCCCTGCCCCCCTTTTTAAGAACAATGTGAAAAACAAGTTATTTGTTATCCTGTGTCCTGTCTGACACTGCCCCTCCAGAGTGCAAACATGGGGAATGGTTATGCACCAGAGGCAATGCCTGAAGAACATGCACGTAAAAAAAAAAGGTAAGAAAAAAGGGGAAGGAAAAAAAACCTTGTGCAGGTGACAGGCAGCCGTGCCAGGCCACACCTTTGCAGGGCACAGGAGAGGGTGACCAGCCCAGCCTCCTCCCTCGCTGCAGGGTGGTGAGTGGGAGGGCACTGGGGATGCATCTGTTGGGTGCATGCTGTCAAAATTCCTCAAAATCCTGCCAGGGAGAGGCAGGAACAGACTGACAGCACATTGTTTACTGTTCATATTGATCACACAGATCACCTAAACCAGGGGAAGGGCACGGCTCAGTGATGGGAAGTGCCCCAAGTCACACCCTTCAGGTGTCACCCATCACCACTGTGGATTCCCAGCCCATCTCAAGTCACATGAAACACGAAACCTGGGCCAAAAACGCAAATACTTTTTTCAGGTCAAAAGGTGCAAGACGATGCCCCAACTATTTTGTATTCTCCTTTTCCAAGAGGGACAGCTGTTCCTTCAGTCCAATGAGCCTTTTTGCAACAGCAGGTTTTACTTATGCTGATCCATGGCTGAATTTTAAGGAGTTGTATTACTGATCTCAACAGTAAAATAAAACTACTGCTGAAAAATACAGTCTATTAAACACTAATGAGTATATAAACCTATTTTATAAAACCACAGAGACTTCCTGGAGGCCTAGTCAGACCAGGCAAAGAGTGAAGACTATGCAGGCCATTCCCTTCTGAGCAATTTCCAATTGCTTTTATATAATGTCCAGAAGCGGAATTCTGGTTTTGCTTTTGGCTTTTAATAGTTTATTGTGCCTGAAAGTGAGATCAATTAAAGCATCCTCAGAAATCTTAAGCTTAATTGGAGGCCAATTAAGAAGTTCAGCAGTATACAGACGATAACACTCATTATTAAACATGTTTATTCTCCAAAGAATTTACATTCAATAAAAGTGTTCTCATCACTTTTACCCTGGTTTACATTTGGGGCTGTAAGCTGGAGACTAAAAAACATCATAGCTCACTGCTCACCTTACAGATTATTTATTTTGTTTTAAAAGATTTGTAAACTAGGCAGGATAGGTGAAGTTTGAGGTATCAATGATTTTTCTTGAAATAAAATTAGAAAAACACCAGCTTTTTCATTTGAAGACTATATTAATACCTAATGCATAAGTCATTATTAATATTACTGTAATGAGTACCAAGTGAATTAATGATGGCTGACTGCTTATTTTAAAATTATTCCCATTTTTTATGTTTATTCTCAGCTCAGCCATTATGCCCTTTTTATAGGACATGTGCTTAAAGAGCAGTTGAATTCAACCTATATTAGAAGCACAAGAAAAAGTCATTGGGAAAAACAGCTCACATGGGAACAATTAGCCTGCAATATTCCCTACTATTTCACCCCTTGCTTTAAATGTGTATGTCAGAGTGGACATTTTCCATTCCTCTGCTAATTGACAGAAATAGAGGCTCGTGTACTTTCAGAGGCTGCCTGCTCAGACTCCAGAGCACTCCTTTCTCTGGAGATGAAAGGAAAGAAAATCAAATGTGATTCTTCCAAATAAGAATGCAGTGTATTACCACTCGGTTATTAGGGAAGAAAAGTACTCCTCTGAATGCCCAACATCAAGGTCTAATTCCTAGACCTACCACAGTAATGAAAGTAATGAAAGACCCACCTGAGTAATGAAAGTCACTGACAAAGTCACTTAATCTCCCCATGCCTCAGTATCCAAAGTCACACAAATGAGTCTCAAGGCTAGAGGGAACTCAAACTATGCCTCATGCTAAAAATAATAATAAATTTGACATCAAACCTGCAGTCTGATTTTCTGAGACTGTAGCAGGACTTCTGGGTGAGTGGTACATGCTGAAATTCAAGCCGTTGCTTCAGGGTGTAAAAACACATTGAGGAGACAGAGTTTGGGAACAGCTGCCTGAAGGTTTTGTGCTAAGTTTCCAGTAGGGCTCCCTTCCAACCAGCCTGAAGAGTGTTTTCTCTGGGCTATGTGTGGCCTTGACTTGTCCTCCACATCTTGGAGTTCACATGGTCACTTTCACACCCACCATGAATCCCCACATGCCCAATTTTATGATATCCATCATTGTGGGAAAGAAATTTTTGACTGAGCTCTTCAGAGGCATCAGGGTCACTCTCAGCCCCTTTGGAGCCCATAGGACTATCCAATCAGGCAAATGTTCTGGCATGTGTTGCAGACTGAAAGGACGCAGTTTTGGTTAGCAATAGGACCACTGTGACCTCTGATGAACCACATCCAACACCTTTCCTTATGTCAGCAACCCAGAATTGATCATGGAGCTTTTGCAGCCCTTGCAACTGCTATCAACAATTCTAGAAATAACAAACTACACGTAAGAGTTATTTAAAAACCCCAAAATCAACATTGCATTTTAGTACAGGGAACTGGTGCAGAGCTTCTTTTACATTCAATTTGTGATGGCAAGAGATTTAGTAACATGTTGCCTACAGTCACAACCCAGAATAGATTTGCCATTTTCTCACAAGTCCTTTTCTGGAAAAGAAATCACCACGTGGGGTATTATGTATGGAAGTAAAAGGATCTATAATGTATAATGTATGTAATTTTTTGTATATAAGGATATGTATGAAATATTCACTTCACACTTCTGTTGCTTGAGGGATGGCAATATGAAAGATGCAATTCAAGGGAAAAAATAGTAGAAATAGGGCAATGTTGTAATATTTTGTCAGTTGTTCATATTAATTTTTTGGTCTTAAGCAGCACACTGGACACCCTGGGGACTACCAAGTCCTGACTTCTCTCAGCAGTTTGAATCTCTTTTCTCAGCAACTTTATTAGACTGCCAGATTGTCTGACAGCACCCACAGCAACAAGTAGTTAATACTTCTCCTGCAGTCTTAATTCACAACATTGTGTTTGAGATTGCAGGGATGGAAATGATCACACAGTGAAGTGCTGCAAAATACATTCTCTCTATACACAACAGGGTTGAGTTAAATGACATGAAGCACTTAACTCTGAAACCCCTTGCTTTCATCTAAACACTCTTACTTTAACAGCATGGTTTTTGTGACTTAGTTTCTTTTGGTTTTATTTTATGACACAGAAAAAGTTAGATGATTATCTGATGCACAAAAAAGTTGCTACATGCTTTTGGTTCCAGGCTGGGATGGGTTTCTATATTAAAAAAAAGAAATATGTACCAAAAAACAAAATGAGAAAAAAGAAGCCAAATTTAGTAACCTTCCCTTTTGCATGTCACTTTGGGCCCACAGAGATGTGGTCAGACAATGGGTATGAGGTGGTTCTAGATTAAAGTCCTGGCAGAACACATTAATGAAAGCTGATTTACATGTTAATAACTTGAAGCAATGATTTTGCTTTCCTAAATGTGTTAATTTCTCTCCTTATCCCTCAGCAGAGTTTTTAAGATGCTATGAAGATTGGTGTTATCAGCCCTCCCAGGATGGGCAGGTAACAGGTTTTTCTCTCTGTGGCTGTCAGACTACAGTGAAACTGTCTTTTCTGTTAACAACACAGGCATGTTTATATGAAGTCAGGTTCCATACAGAATACTCTCTCAAAACAGGACAAATCATTCCTAGCTTCTCTATCTATCCTTTAAGGTCTGGGCAGATGGCCTCAGCATGCATAACTGTGAATGAATTGTAGAGCATATTGAAATATGCTCTACATGTTGACATAGAAATAGGCAACACTCATGTTAAAACAGCAACACCTCACTGGAAATTATTTTCCATATGCATATTTTCTGTGTCATGTCCCAAGCCACGTCCTGCCCCTAAACAGATAGCCACAGCACCTATTTGTCCTTGGGGACAGGATATGTATGTCCTTTTCTATAGAAAAATGTTCCAGCTTGCTTCAAGCACTTCTTGCACCCAAGGCCAGATTTCATTTTCTGCAGAAAGGACTTTCCATACAGAAAACATCACCTGAAATTCCCAGCCTCGCACCGAAAGCAGGCACCTTTACAGTATTTTAACCCACAGTAATCCTTTAGGGACATAATATAGCCCCATGTAATGGTGGGTGGCTTGAAGGAATGCCTGTTCTAATTATTCATTACATAATAAATGTCCATTCAGTAATACAACTGAAGCACTGATTTATGTTATAAATTGGCATCTGCATTTCATAAATAGTTTCATTTTTATGGCTTATAATGGCTACATATCTGCAAGTTATACAGTGCAAAAAATGCTGGACTGGATTCAAAATATGTTGGCATGTATGCAATTACTGAAAATGGGGAGAAAACCCAGAGCAAATATTTAATTTAGTATTTTCAGCACTGTAGTGTTATCAGCCTGCACAAATGCTATAATTGTCATCTGTAAAAAGACCAAAGCAAAGTGCTCTGGAAATAGAAAATACATCTCACATGTCATGGCCTAATCCATCAGTCACTGTATTCCCATGTAATCTTTGCCCAGCTGAAGTCAATGGTGTTAGTTATCAAACTGGGCTGACAGGGCTGAATGGCAGTGATAAAAAATGAAAACCTTTTAATGAGAATTTTTAGTCCCTGGGCCTGATCCTGTCAGTATTTTCTACTGGACATGCTCCTTACTCCTGTGAGCCGCTGAGTTTGCTCTCGTCCTGCCTGTTTGGAAGTGCTGGCAACACAACTCTGTGCTTTAACAAAACCCAAAAGGGACAACCCAGAGGACAGCAGCCTTAGCAGCCCTGGCTGTCTGTCACACACCTGCAGCCCAGGTTTCTGCTGTTATCCCTCATCACTCAGAACCATCCCAAGCCCAGCAGCATCTCCCTTCCTGATGGTCATGCCAAGGACATGTCCACCTGGGGGTATTCCCATCGTGTTTCCTTTGGAGCTGGTGTGCCTGCTGCAGAGGGGATGCAAAGGGGATGCTGTGGGGGAGCAGCACTGCAGTGTCCCACCTAAAGCTCTTCCCTGATACACAGCAGTGTTGTGTCACTCAAAGGATTTTGGTCTGGTTGGAAGTCTTGCCGTTCATGTAATTTATTGTAATTGTTAAGCAGAAACACTTTTATGTCAAAGCAGAAATCACTTTGTGCTTATAGTTTCTTTTATCAACTTTTCAAAGGGAGAGAGTGCCAGGGACAAGCCCAGCTGAAGCCCTTCCCATGGATGCTCTTCCATGCTCACCTCTCCCTGACGCACGGCTCACTGTCCCTACCTCATGCTGCTCTAACATGGACTATGTTAATGATTCAGATTACAGGACAGCCACTCTGCCAGACGACTGGCATGGCCAAAACAGGGTGGAGGCTCTGGTGGGAGGAGAAAGGAGCAGGCAGGATTGTTCTGTCATCCCAGAGTGATGCCATCATGGTTTCCTTAAAGTTTTCACAACAGGGTGAATCAATGGTAATAACCTCAGCAACGTTTTTCTCATTGGGCTTTTAAAATCTCATCTCTTTTTTCATCTAATCTTACGGAGTAGGAAAATTCCTCCATGATATACACAGAGGAGAAGAAGGAGGTGCTGAGAATATGTAACCCCCCTGATCTTGGTGTTTGATTCTTGCAGGATCCTTTTGCCCTGGTGGATACTGTAGGTCCTCCCCACTGTAAATTGCAGCACAGTCTTGGGTTCATGTGGGCTTCTCTCCCAGTTGTTTTGGGGGCTGAGTGCCCTCCCCACACTAACCTGTTTGGACAGCAAACATGCCAATGAAAAAAGATTAAAATATGAGTACACTTGGGAAGAAAAACTATGGAAGTTTTCCATAGGAGAGAGGTATAGTTTCTTGTGAGATGTATTTTAAGAGCATCCACATGAGTATTTTTTGAAAGCCATATGCTACTTATTCACATGCGTATGACAGAACTCACATATGAGGAGTGATACAGAACACAAACGTAGGTGTTGCACATTTCATATGTGCATATGTTCACAGCCTATTCCCAAATTCAGTTTCTGAAATGCTTCATTACATGTACACCATTTTCAGGTTCAGTATTTGGTTACCTTTGGTTTAAGAAAAAATGCATTAAGTCTATGATCAACTTGTTCAAAAATATGTGGAATCTAAAACTTTCTTGCTGAACTACAGTTGCTGTTTTAATAAGAAAATGATGTCAAAGTAGGACTAAATCTTCAAGATTATTTAATTATTCTTTGTATGAGTTGGGGCACCACCAGATTGGAACACAGTAAAACAGTGCAAGCTCACCCTCTCTCATCTCCGTTGTGCTTCATTTCCTTTCTCTGGTGATCACAACACATGAATTCCAGGAAACTGCAGTTCATCTGCAAGTTGATAGCATTTACTTTTCTTAATTAGCAAAAAACCCGACCCTCGTCCTACTAGGACTAAAGCAGAGTGTGAATCATTTATACTATGTAACTGAGACTTACTGAAACTCCTAATACATTTATAGCAACCTCAGGGAATGTGAGGGATGAGGCTACTGGGGCAGGAGTGAAATGGGAGCCCACATAGAGCAGCCAAAGAAGAAGTGTCCTGGCCACAGACATGCACCACAGGGCAGATCCTGAGCCCTTTGGCCAGCAGGTGATGCTCAGCCAGGGCAGAGACTCCCTCATTCCTCTGCTGCTGCTCTCAGACAAAAAAGGCCTTCCAAAGGAAGTAACTTTCCATGGGAAAAGGAAGAGCAAGTGCTTGAGCCAACCATCTTTTGGTTGCTCACAGTATTACCCAGAAAGTAGCAGGGAATCAGCCAAGATAAGCAAGCGACTGCCATGAGAGGACACATTTCTTCTTAATTCACAACTTCCTCAGATGCAGCTATTTCTGACCACATTTAGACTGTAATTATTGTAACCATTTAGTTACAGATTTCAGCTTTTAAATTGTCAGCCCTCAGAAAAGCTTAATGAGCTACAGAAGGACATAAACTTGGTGCTTTTCCACTGGTGAAGCAAAGCAAAAGGTAGACAAATCAATGGTTTGAGTATCTCTGCAATTATACTGCTTCTTAGCACACAAAGACAGACCTCTATCTTCCAGAAGCTGTTTGTCTAGCATTAAAAATTGAAGAAAACTTTAATCCTCCATGGAATTTTATCATAGTGCTTTACAAGATATTGCTCTACCTCTGGTCAAAGGCCCAGTACTCTCAACTCCATGGAAAATATTAAGCATGTATTTGAATGCTACATTAGATGGAAAGACAAGAGAAATTCCAATCATAAGTAGAAAATAAAGTCACTGTACTAAGGAAGGTGGTTTGAAACAAACAATGTATTTTTTCAGATGAAACAGTATTAACCCTTAATCAACAATAAATTACATAATGACATGCTCTGTTTCCTACAGAGAAAATACAAGCAGCTTTTGCATGTTGAAAAAAGCAAAAAAAATTTAAAAGCAGTTATTGAATGTAAAATACAGTAAATAAGTAATGCACCACTTTAAACAGAAAAGAAAAAAAATGTCTGGAACAACTTGTCAGAGAAGAAAAATAAGGAGTCGTCCTTCATGCCAATACAAATATGAGTTAGAAAGAGAATAGCTGATAGAAACACTTCATCACAAAAGAAATGAGAACAAAATAGAACAGATCTTTAAACAATTTTTAACTTTCCTCTTTTTTCCAAGGAAGAATTATACCCAAGAACAATTTTAGTATGAGCATTACTTGTCTGTATTTAAAATGTTAAGGTACACTTCATAGATCAGTTAAACCAGCATTACTTGCACATGGAATGGCTCTGGATAGCAAAGGGACTTCATCATGAATCTGTTACTGAGATGTTCATTTAATTCAAATAGGAAAGGCAAGAGGAAAAGCCTGGCTGGCAGATTTATTGATTACATTTCACCAATGACCAGCAAAAGGCAAGCACTCTGAAAATCCCCAAAGGTGATCATTAGTACTGAGTAACTGTCACTAAACATTAGCACCATCAGCAGACTGGAACTAAAAGAAAGTGTGATGTTTTAAATGTGAGGCCCAAGAGGGATTGCCTGTGGTCTGAAGAAAAAATGGGACATCTTACATCATGGCACCTGTATTTGAGACAAATGAAATGCTTTATATATATATAAAATACATGTAATACATATATAAATTCATGTGTATATAGAGAGACATAAAATTGGTCTAGCATAGTCAGGCAAATTGGGCAGGTCTCCCTACTATAAAACATAAAATTAATGTGTCAAGCTAATTTCGCGGTCCACTTGCCTGGAGCTGATTAGGACCAAATTAAACTTGGTCCTAATCAGCCTGAGTGCTTTGCAGGTAATACAGAAATCCATGGGATATGCTTATTACTGTAAAAGCACATGCACATTATCTGCAAAAGCAGTGTAAGAACAGGTTTACCCAAATAATATGTGGTTTCACACATCCCAATGCATTGTTAGCTCACCTGTTTTTGGTGGATTTTTTTCTTGAAAGTCCCACATTTCTACTGCACAGCAGAATCAGACATCAAACAAATTATTTTTCATACTTGAATTTGATCTTATGATCCTTGACTTGGCCAAAGGAGCACTTTCTGTATCTGAGGCAATGAATTTAGGTTTTACAGGAAGAGAAAGTATATGGAGGGGTTTGCCACTTCCCATTAGCTATCTGCCCCTTTTTTTAAAAAATCACATCCTGTGATTCCCATATGTGTGCTTTTGTTCCATGGGAAGCATTAGGAACAATACCTTTTGTACTGCTGGCAGACAACTGCTTCTGATACAGATACACTGCTGCCTTTTGTGCACTTGAAGCATCACCTCCAGGAAAAGGAGCCCATTTGAATTCCACCCTCTTGGTCAGTCTAAAGCCCTCGCTCCAAACACAATATCCCAACAGAGAATGTTATATCCTGCAGTGACCCAGCACCAGCCCCTGTCATCACAGGGCCACAACAACAAAGGTGTGATGCTGTTAAAGGTCCTTCCTCTCCCAGTGGCACCTGGCAGTTACAGCAGAAAACAGGAGACATGGGAATGGGCTCTGGGAAGGCACATTCACCAAGGGCATCTAATCACTGTGAGCCTTCTCTTGTGACTCTGCACGAACAGGAACAGAGCCACTCCACCATGCTACACAAAGGGCTGTGTGTCTGCAGTGTGGAATCCAGTGAGCATTAAGGGTTGAGAATTTCACAACCTTGGCAGACTCATGTCTCATGAAGCAAATCTCAGCACTAAAACTTGAAATTAGGTGTGTGGCCCATAAATAGGTATCTTCCATAAACCAGTGTCTAAAGCAGCAAAAGGGAGATGAGCTTTGGGAAGGTTCAAATTCCATGGTATAATGAAGAAAGCAAGCCAGCAGTGTGGTTGCTGCCTGCAGCATGGGATACTGCATCAAGGGATGAGGATTCAGATTTGCTGCTCTCTACTGAGGTCACTTGAGTCACTTCAGGGCCTTCTGCTTCCTTTGTCCCACTTCCTGCCATTAGGACAATGAGTCTGGTCATCCCTAACATGGATGACAAGTTCTGGATCAGAGACTCCTGCCTCAGTGGACACTCCTGCAATCTTTCTGGTAAACTTTATGGACAGTTTACACATCAAACAGGACTCTGCTAGAAATCAGTTCTTTAAAATCAAGGTAACAAATGTGAACAAGAGTAAGTTCACAAAAATGCAGTGATTTGTACTGGGAACAGGAGCAGCTCTGCAAGGTCCAGCTCAGTTATGTCCAGCTGTCTTACATTCTATTTTCCAATTCCAAATTGTATGTCTAGGCTTCCATCCCTAGAGAGATGGGTAAGAGGCAGCTTTACAAAATTTCTACTTACATGACAGAACCTGGTTTTTCATCTTCAGAACCCATTAATTTTGTATCTATTTCAATGAGTTAACATTGCAAAAAGGACCACTGGCTCAAAAAAAACCTCAACAAAGGTATCTCCATTTGATCATCTTTTCTTTCAATGTGTCTGACAGCACCTCATCTCCACATTTAGGTGATGTACTTAGACTTTGACATTTTCACTCAATTTTAGAAACACATTATTTCTGAATAATGAACTCAGGTTTATAATTGGTGCAACCTTAAAAAAAACCTTTTCAACACTTTTCCATGTCTTTTCCCCATATTTCCATATTGCATGACGATATTGGCAATTATTATTTAAGTCAAAAGAGAAAAGCAAAATAATTTACATCATCCATCACAGCTCTCTTGAATGAATAAATTACAAGACACCATGGCAAATCAATCGTCGGGAAAAGAACAATCTGCATCAAACACTGTATTTGTGTGCATAATCTTTTTAATATTTCCTGACCTCGTATATCAAACCAGCAGATTGAATTCCGTGAACTTTAAGTAATACAAATCTGTTTATCCCAAAGTCCTATGGGGAAGCTCTAATCTAATCAGTTAAATTGAGGACACAGCCACAGGAATAAAGACAACAGACCTCAGCAAAAGTTACAAAATATGTTTGCCATTCAACTTAGTTTGCAGAGTCAGTAAGGTATTAAAAAAACTCAGGAATCATCTCCTAAGGTTGTATGGATGAATCTTATGCAAGAGGACCTGGTTACTCACACTCCAAGAGTGGTGCCTAAGGATTTGTCAGCACAGCTTTGCAAAGAGACCTTTTGTTCACAGAATATTCACAGAATATTCACAGTTGGATCCATAAGGATCATAGAGTCCAACTTTTAAGTGAATGGCCCATACAGGGATCAAACCCACAAGCTTGGTTTTATTTGCACCATGCTGTAACCAGCTGAACTAATCTCAGGGTCACCTTTGCCTTCTTTAGGAAAAAAAATTAAGCAGCCCATCTGCTCTTCCCTTTTTACCTTATTGTCAGTCTCAGCCAACACGATAAGGAGAAGTTGTCCAGGACGAACCCATTGCCTTTTTGCTTTCAGAGGCTGCCAGTGCTCCAGGGCAGGAAGGCATGGGATGGCAGAATCAACTTTATCTTCAAAAAGATAAAAACCAAGTATTCAGTCTGAATTGACCAAGGGAAACACATTTCCTGTTTGTGAGGAACACCTATGTGAAAAATGTACACGTGACTCTGAATTACTGGAGCTCACTTCAGGGCTTCCAGAAAACTTAGTGATGTAAAAGCCTCCCCAACACTGGTCTCTGCATTGTGCAGAAAGTTTGTGTGCCAACACAGGCTTGGTATACGACAAAAGTAGAACCTGCACTCGTCTACTCTCTGCAAAAGTGTCATTGTCTAGGGAACAGATCTTAGATAGTAAAACTTGAGCAGGACTCTTGGCTGCCTTTCCTGAAGGATGCAGCATATGCCTGCCCTCCTGCTCAACAATCACTCAGTATCTCCTAACATCTACATATCCATTCATATTTTCCCGCTGTTAAATCCTCCCTTATAACCTCTTGCTTCAGGGTCACAGCTCTATAAAGACTGGTATTAAGGGGATTCAAGTAGGCAGACTGAAAAATAAATAATTAAGAGTTAATTTTGATAGGTTCTGCACACATCCATGGTCTATCAATGCTTCAGAGTGTTCCTGAGTGATGACAATAAATGGAGATCTGAAAGAGAAACGATCTAGCCCTGTTTCACAGATGGAGGAGTGAAACCATCTAAGTGGTAACTCCTGGTTGACTTGCTCAAAATCATAAAGGAACTCTTGAGCACATAAAAATTTTAATTCAGACCACTCACACTTATGGTAAAATATTTTGTTTTAGGGTTTTGGTGGATTTCCAGGGGTAGAAGAAAACATGATTTTTCTTTCTCCCTGGGGAAAAAAAGAGAATTTATAAAACTCATGAAGTCTTATCGATGGACACAGAATTGCCTCTTGTGGAAAGAGTCACAGCACTACCATCTATTAAAAAATTGTTTTTAATCTAATTTCTTTACTGTTCCTGCAAACGCGTTGAACGCACATTACACGCTATACCCTTGTCTCACTTGCCTGCTCGATTTTCCTTCCTCTCATATGAACTAAGTGTCCTAAATTTAATTTACCCCCTTACAAATTGGCTGCCCTTTCATGTCAGGAGCGAAAACGCCCACTCAGCATAGCTTGAAAGGAACCTGTCTGCGGTTGGGAGGGAAAAGTCGAGGTGCTGCTTTAACTAACTAAATTAAATACAACTGGAGCTCAGAGCAGCTGGCAGGTTTGATTTGGATGTAGGATGCTGTGAGATAGCGATAAGTGAGTGCTCAGGACCAAAGGGAATTAAAGGGCTGTACTTGGGTTTAATGGAGTCACTCTCTCTCCGTGGCGCATCCATTAAGGGCGCCGTGCTGGCACGCGGCGCTGCCTGCATCACTTATACTGCAAAGGGCCAGCTTCAGATGACCCTGGGGCTCCAAAGGACATGAGCAGCTGGCTCTGGAGAGAGGCAGGAGACCCCTGCTTTGCTGTCCTTAGCCACCTCACAGCCTTTTAAACAAAGGGACAGCTTCTGCCAGTTCAGAGGTTCAGATCCTGCTCTGGACCACCTGGGAAATATCTACCAACCACCCAAGAGGTGGTTCAGAGAGTGCAAGAAAAATCATGTTACCTTGAATGGGAAATTTGTCTCCCTCTATTAAGGAATTCCTTAAAACTCGTGATTCACAAAATTACAGAAAACCTTTTTTTACCCCCCATTTTTCAGGTTGTTTAGTAGTATATTAGACAGCAGTTTGCATGTAGCCTGTATTCCCTTGCTCTCTTCTGATATTAGTATGACTCTTGTTCACGTAAGCTCTTCCCTGAGGAACAATGAAGATGGGAAAACATTTTTAAAGATTATGATTCAACTGTAAAACCTCTATTTGTCAGTGTCACCAACAGGCAGGTGTAATGCCTGAAAGTGTCTTTCAACTCTGCTTTCTAATGGGACTAAAAATGTAAATGAAACATTGATTTCATAATTAGTACCATAGATTTGACACTTGTCTGCCTCTGGTAACGAGGAGAACTTTCCTTAGGTTTGCAAAATACTGTGAAACCTCCTCAAGGAAGATGTTGCAGAAATAAAAAGCTGTGACTGGGTGCTGTAATATGCTACATTTCAAATGAGCTACTCAGCAAGACACCTCTGCAGGCAGAACAGGCTAAATATTCAATTTTAAGGCTTTTTATTATTTTTCTTTTAAATTTATGAATTATTCTGTACCTGGAGAATTTAGATTTTAAGTGCTGTAGCATGGAAATATTGGTCACTAGATGCTGACAGTGTTTATTAACATAAGCAATCCCCCTGAATGTCACAATTTCAAACTAATATTAGAACACTGAACACTAGAGTAATTATCATGGCTATGAATCTGACAAGCCACATTTCCAAAAACCAGTCATTACAGAATCCTTGGTCTTTTGCTCAGTTCAAAGCTAATCTTTCATTTTTTTCCCTCTTGTGTATATATAGCAATCTAACTTATGTGGTAAAATGACTCAAGAACATGTAAATATGTTTGTTTCCTCATGCACAGAGATGCATATATATGAATAATTTTCAGTAAATGATGTGCCAAGGAAAATGCAGAAATTGTTTTGAATAATATTTACTGATTCTGAACAGAGAAAAAAAAGTATTGGGTTAAGGATAAGTGTCACATAATTTGACTGATAATTGATTTCTAAAGGAAAAGCACCAAGTCACATGAGACTATACATGTAGTACAGGCAAAATCAAGAGACATTGACAATAAAGAAAAGAAAGAAAATATCCCTCCAAAGATGATGAGTCTCCAAGCAAATTCAGACCTCCTCTTCACCTTTAATTTATTTTATCTGATAGTTTTTCATTTGTCCTTTCTTGGAGGTGAGGTCATTACTACTCAGCATTACAACAGCAGCCAGTTATCACATCTGTAATCAAGATCCTATTGTGTCAAAAACTATTGTGGAAAGAGACACTTTCACCAAAAATGTCTTAGAAAATGTCAGCTGTGTGACTAGGAAGTAAATTCTTTAGTTGGTATACTTGCCTAGATGAACAGTGCAAAAATATAGGCTACATTTATGCAATTAGAGATTACAATTATGGTGTGAAAGTCACAATTTATGCAAAACTTCTTGCTTTAAATTGCCAGGATTGTGCCCACTACTGCACTGTAATTGGTTAAGATGTGAGACAAAAGTATTGGGAAGGTGTGATAGCTATCCCTTTGGATGCAATTATTTTAGTCTATAACAAAGATATTTTATTATGTATCTGTAGAAGTTCTTAACTAAGTTTTTATACATCAGTTCTAGAAAATGGTCTTGTTAGATATTTTATCTGTTGCATTTAGATAGCAAGATATTTCTGGCTACTTATGTCATACTATGCTCTAAAACAATGAAATTATAGTGATTTAAGTATTTTCACTGTAGGTCTATATTAAAAACCAGGAAAAAATGAAAGGATGTCTGAAATTTAATAGTTTATCAGGCTTTTAAATGGCCATTATTTTCCCAACTAATTTCTCATTACAAGAGTCAAGACTTACCAAGACAGAAAACACGCAATTTTGCTCTACTTCCTGTAATCATGAGAAAATAAATATCCAAGGAACCTGTGTTGGAAGGGGAATATGAACCTGACACTGTCCATCCAGAAATTATTTTCAAAACCTGGATACAACATCCTGACACATAAAACTAAACACTGCCTGCAAAAAGGTGACTTAGGCTCTAGCTAATTTAGTAAGAGCTGGTGGGATTCAGGACACATCCAAAATTGCTCACATCTTTTGAAGCCTGAGGATCTCAAAATAATGTACAAGAATTTGAAAATCTGGGCATTAAGTGAAAATGAAAAATAAATTTGAGAGCTGATGCAGCAAAGGATGTTTTCTTTTCAGAAGGCTGGATCTGAAATGACTCTGCGTGTTTAGATGCCTTTAGGTATCAAACCTGACCACTGCCACTGCTGTGTATCCAGAGCCTGATGGTGAATTTTTAGCTGAATCACCTGTAATTTAAGAAAACTGTTCACTCCCATCCTCTTAAGAGGTTCCCAGCCCCTTTGCCAGAGCAGAAGGGAGCAGGCTCTGGTATCCTCACCATGACAGGCATAGCCATCACAACACTGTGACCATCTGCCACCAAGCCAGAGAACACTGTAATCCTTCTTCTACAACCAAATCAAGGCCCTTGACACCCAGACTACAGAGAATGGGTCCTTAAGGGAACACACAAATGTGCCTGGGAGTATGGCTTTGGAAGGGAATCACTTCCCACAGCAATCATGGGGTGATACCTTCACCTCTTACTCTGCAGGACACATCCATTGAGTGCTTGGAAAGGTCACCTTCTCTCACAGAATGTGGCCTGTGATGTGCAACTTCCACACTCCTGTTTTCACAGCAACACTGAAGGGATCCTGGGACAGCTACCACAGACTGTCTTTTGATTCAGAACTGCTGTTAAGCCAAACGGGCCAACTCAGTGATATAATTACAGATATACTGGTTAAACCTGTGTAACAACCCTTGGGGATCTCTTATTCCACAGTAAAATTGCTTTGTCTGATTATTTTTGTCTTATTTAGCTTATGACGTATGAACCCTGAAGTATTCTCTAAGAATCTCTGGAATTAATTCCATTTTTTAAAAGCCAAATACTGTCCCACCATAGCCCCCATGACAACCAGCAGCAGTCCTTCTCTGCACATTTTCTCAGAGCTCCCACAGCAACACAGATGTGCAGGGAAGAATGATAAACTTATGGAACTAATATAGTGCACAAAGTAAAATTCAATTAAAAAAGCAATATTCAGGAATAGTCCACTGGAAAGCAAACCTTGTTTTCCACAAGAAATAGAACTACAATTTTCCAAAGAGACCTCCACAACTACCGTACTTTCCGTGTATTGGATTAAACTTGATCACAGAAAAAGCAAGCAAATTTAGTTAGACTTGAAGTAGAAATTTTCTTTCTGGTGGCATTTCTCTTGATTTTTGTTGAATTATTCACTGTTCATTTTGGATAGTGTAAATGTCCCACTGAATCTTGTTCTTATCAGTGTTTTTAGTAAGACAACAATAGATTTTCTGCACAGTGTCTGAACATTATTGTCAGTTATACATGGGGTGAAAACATGTTGACTTTTGGTTAAGTATTGAAAAACTTTCTAAGCATCTGTTTGTGGTATTGAGCAGTTACTCAGCTATCAGAAGTAGTTTTATAACACAGCAATTTATACAGAATAATCTATTTCTTTTGTTCATTCTGGAACTGTTCCACTCCCTCCACTGGCTAAGGTTTTCTGTTGGTATCTTTAGAATCAATTCATATCTGTCACTACTCCTTCAAAGGAACAGTGATACATGTTCTCACTACAGAAATAATCAGCAGTAACAATGCAATATCAAGTTACTACCTCTTCAATGAGCCAAGGAACATAACCATTAATTTATTGTACTTTCTTATGTCACAACAAAAAAAATCCCATTTTAATTTTAATCAATTCAAGCCCATTGAAACTACCTGTAAAACACACTAATAAGAACTTGATTGAATTTATTAGCATTATCTATTATTTAAATGCTCTTGATGAACTACAGACCATGAAGTCCAGTACAGTTTTATAATTCTTAAAAATTACTTTAGGAAGTATCAAATCATAGTATTCCAGTTAGAGAATTACCTGCCATTTTCCTGTTGTTTAATTATACCAATGATAAAATATCAGGAATGCCTACGTAGGCAAAGAATATGAAGGCTGAAATTCTTAGAAGTTTAGAGCTGTCAAAGTTTTACAAAAAAGATGTAAAATACTGAAGACCAAAATTTTTAAAGGCATTTTGGTGTCTAAAGGTGCACACCACTGAGCCGTGTCTTTCTCAGTTATGGCCCTTTAGTTCAGGGTATCTTGAACATGAAAAAGTTCTGAAAACACGTCTATGCCATCTGTCGCTTTAATACCCTACATTTAGTACCCTGTCACAGCATTATGCTTTGGAACTAAAGCCTTAAAGCACCACTTCCATCCTCTTTCCTCTCTTCCTTTGCTTCAACTGCTATTTTACATTTTCATGCAAGCTGTAAATGTCTTCCATGTGCTCCTGTAGTGATGGCCCCAGCTGCCCAGATGTGTCCTCCCAGCAGCACAGGCAGGATAATGCTCACCTGGAGGGCTCAGCTTGGCTGTGGCACAGCACACCATCACCAGGACACTGCCAGTCTCACAGATGTCCATTAGCACATGCACAGATGTTGGAGAGCATTTTCTCAGCAGAAACCAAATGCTCAGAGGGCAGGTAGAGCGAAGGGCCCTGACCCACATGCATGGCTGCAAGCAGCAGAGGCAGCCAAGATGACCCTTCCTTCCAAGCCTTCCCTCCTGCTGCCTCCCAGCATGACACTGGGAGGGAAAATGCACAGCTCAGAGGAGTCTAAATTTGAACAGCTGAGCTCAAATGAGAGCTTTTTACCTCCCTGGGGTTGCTTTATAAAACTATTTGTCTTTTTTTTTTTGTTGAAGACGAACAAAGCAACAGTGGGAAACACCAGAAATATTTAAAATTAAAACCAATGCTTAAATAATTTTATATCAAATTTTGTCCACTGTTCCTTCACTCTGAGACAATTGCTTTTTCATCAGAGATTTATGAACGCCTGAGAAGAAAAGTACATAGAAATACTGATAGAGTAGCATTATTACCAAGTTATTTACCTTTTTATATCAACCCTGGTGAACATGCTGCTCTATATTTTAACAGGCTTCTCATCCATTCTGATTCATTCCTGATTATAGTCCATCAGTTTTTTCTATGTGTCTTCTGTAAATAAAATGGGAAATATGTTTGTAATCTGAAGTCCCTGCATATTTACTTACTCTAGTCAAGCCAAAAATACTTGCCTTAGCAGTCTCATAGCCTCTCAGAGAAATATGGCACATTTATTTACATGATGATGAGATGGGAAAATGGATTAAGTAGTGGTTGATCACTTTGGCACATTGAGAAAATGATGGAGCCTCCAGACACCCTGAACACTTTAAGTGCAAAGGGACTGACCCAGTGCCTCTGCTGTCTGTTTAGGAGCTTCTCTTGAATAGTCCACCTCCACCCTGCTCATAGCTGGTATCCCACAAAATTTCATATACACCTTGGCAGATGGGACTATCTCTCCCAGAAGGGGTTTTACTCCTGAAGTCCCACTTATCCTCCAAACCAACCAGACCAATACCAGGAACCTTTATTAGTGCAGGACATCTACTTGTTTCATCCTGACCACAAATATTTTCTAGACCCACCATATTACTCTCATTTTGGAGAAATGATCATGAGTGAATTTACGCACACAGTAATGTAACTTCTGCCTCAGCAGCCACTCTAAATCAAATGACTGATTTTTCTCTTTTACTCTGTCAGTGACCACACAGTCCTGGTGGAACAGAGGAGCATGATGTAACCCTTTGAAACATCTACACACCAGTTAACTAATTATCCCAAACCAGCCTTGTTCCTCTGGGACAGCAGGAATGCGATTACTATGCATTCATGGAGGAAAGAGAATTTGCCCCGAGTTAGCCATAATTTTTGTTCTGTTCATGCCCAAGTTGGAGAAGTGTCCTACCTGAGATCTGAAAACTCCTGTGTGGCCTTTATTGTCTACTGTTTAGACATCTTTACCACCTGAAAGCTCATTTGGTTCAAACAGATGAGTTCATAGAGCTGGCAAAAAATTTCTACCACTCTGGAAAACGTAAGTACTTCCATGCATGAGAGGCAAAAAAGTAGCTTGTGTGTGAGGTGACATTCAAAACACTGCTGCCTCTGCAGAACAGAATTATTATTTTCTGCTGCTGTTCTCCGCATGTGAGTTGAGGCCCCGAGCCAAGCTGCTGTCTGTGACAGGGAAGCAGAAAGAAACATGAACATGTTTCCATGCCTTATAGCTGAATACTGCAAGGCATGGCACATCTCTTTGGAGGTCATGAGCCTCCCCAGTTGGGTCAGATCAAACACCTTTGGGGTTTGCACCCCTGGGGAGAAAATATGGTTTTTTATGATATAAATGTCAAAAGAGCTATGGCCTGCTGAAATGTGTTACTGCCTTGTGGGTTATTTTACACTGACTTTAATTATGCTCCATCTTCATTTGAAAGCCTGATTAGTGCACGGTTCAGTTGAAGCCACATTGCCTGCCCAGCTGTGTGCAGACACATGTGTGGGGAGATTTCAGAGACGTGCCTGAGACAGCAGATACTGAACCACACCAGGAGCATCTCACACCTGTACCAATTTAGTGCCCAGAACAAAAACTAATAGCCTCTTCTGCTCTTTCAGATCCTGAGATATCCTGACAAACACAGCTTAGATGCTGGAAATCCCATTCTGACTTAAAACCATGCAATTACGCCAAATTTCTCATTTCTGTTGCCTTATTAAAGGTAAGAGACTTTTATCAACAGAACTGTGTCATTTCATACATAATGAAGACTAACACAGGAATTTAAAGCTGTGGTTGATGGTGTGCTAGGAACAAAAATATGCAACTATTTGTCATTAAGGTTTAGTTGTCTTATGCCAAGGTAGGGTACATTTTTGTTCATTAATACTGAACAAACATTTGTTTCACCTGACTTTATTCTCAGCTAGTGCAACACTGAAGCAGAACAGAACTCTATATCACCTTCAATCAAACCAGCTTCTTAATATTTATGTTTTTAATGTTAAGGGCAGAATATGCCAGGATTGCTCAAAAAGGACTGCAAGCAAAACAAAGTAATATATTTCCACCTTGCTGTGACACAGAATTTTTGTCAGACATCATGCACTAGGACTAGCATGATATCCATGTGGTTTCTTCTTCTTCTTCACTCCAGAATGCACTCAGGTTATTTTTAAATGCCTGGTAACATGTTTTTGAATCATTGCTCATTTTTCACAGGTCTGCAGCTCCACGCATCCAAGTTTTCTTACAAGATGACTTTTGCATATGTTAGATACTACTTCTGTGCTGAGTTACCCCCAAACCCACTTTTTTTCCATCTCCATGTCTGCATTTCTTTAACTGCCTACTTCTGAGCTGTCTATAGCCATGGGGGGCTCAGTGTTCACCTCTGCCCTGTCTCTTGTCACCTCAGGCCTGCATGTGTCTGTGCCCATCCTATTTCCATCTCTCAAGACACCTGCTATCATCCAAGTCTGCATTTTTCTGTATGACATTGCTCTGTTAGAACCATAAATATCTTATTCTACAACGCTATACAACTGCTACTTCTTCTTCTATACTTCTACTATAACTGCTTGTTACTGATATCTGTATAAGGCTGTAGGTTGTGCTACACAAAGAGAAACAATTTTTTTAAAAAAATAGCCAAAGATACCTGTTCAATTAAAGAATTTGCAGTCACAGATAAAGCAGGGAAATAAGAGCTGCAGGCTAGTCAGTAGAAGTTCAGATGGAGTAAACCTATCAAGCCTCAGTTCTGAGGCCTTAAAAACTCAGTACAGAGCCCATGGTCTGTTTAAGCCATGGCAATACCTGTTACAGGGCTATATGGACAGTGTCATCAAACTGTGCTGGGCAAAAGGTGGCTCTGGATGGAGAATGGAGCAATACCACAGGCAGATTATGAGAGGTGGACCCTCATGCGATGTCTGCTTTGAGAACATGAAACAGAAATATGTTCTGATCAAGTGAGATGTTGTGCTTGTTGAGTTTATACAAGACTGTCTTTTAAAGAAGTATTTTTAGAAAGAGTGGATATTTTTATTAAGGACAAACATTTTTTCTCAAGTATACATGGTATATAAAAGAGTGAGCAACTTGCATCTAGTCACTGTTAGAGAAAAGGATGTGACTGAAGTACCTTCAGTCACCTGGCATGTTGAGTCACTCAGGCAAATACAAATCCCTCTGGTAAAAATATTTCTCGAATAACAGTCAAGTTATGACAGCATGAAAATTTAACATGTGATCTTAACTTTCCCCCAGGTGACATCTAGTATTATTGAACTGGAATATCACATATATACTTTTAAAAATAAGCTAACATTTGAAAATTGCTTTTAGGCTAGGTTTTAGACATTTTGGACCTAGCTGGGTCCTAAAAATGCAAATTTTTCTTCTCCTTTTATGCTGTCAAGTCTCCTCTATCCCATCCTATATCTCTTCTGAATGTGCTGGAGTCCTCAATCTAAGACTTGGCTCCCTGTTCCTTCCCTCTCCCATCCCTCATCACATGCCCACCCATCACACATGGATGATCCCAAGTTCCTACCTCTTACAGTTGCCATCACATGTCCCAAAATGAGGGCAAAGGTCTTAGCTTAGTCTCTACTTTAAAATAAGAGTAACCCCTCCACTCTGCAGCTGTTAGCCCTTTGGTCACCCTTTGCACCTTTGGAGGAGAGTTCTCCCCTCCCAGGGATATGACCAGGTGAACTGGGTTTATGGTCAGGCACACCACAATAATCTAGTCAGGAAAATGGTCCTGAGGACTGTAAAGGCCTGCAGGGTGCCAAACAACCCCTTGGCTTTTTTCCCCCTAATCTAGGACTGCCTGAGTCCTAGACTGCCTGGCTATTTATAAATAGAATCTATCAATCTTGTACACAATAAATATGAAATAATAGCACTGCATAACTTATCACACACACTATATAGCAGAATAACAGTGCAAAACACACTATCTTATCTATGCACTCTCATATTACCTGCTTATCTTGTGGCTATCAGCATAGTCATCTCAGCCCTTACATGTATATCAATATGAGCAGCAAAGCCCCCAGTGGAGCACCACTGATGGTTCCCTAACAGCATCTTACTCCTCAGTAAAAGAAATACTCTAGTTACAGGAGAACTTGGAGAAAAGAAACTTCTAACTTTTATGTCCAAAACCTAATATCAACACCAAGTTCAGAAAACAACCCTGCCATGACTAAACTATGTGTAAATTCCAAATGCCAGATTGATCTCCACTGGCACAGATTTTTGAGAAAAGAGGGGTCCTGTGTGCAATACCTATGTGTCAACATTTTATTTCTCTTGATAAATTCTAAAACAAACTCAAAACTTGTGCAGAGCATCAGACCTGGCAGTGCTGAGTTTCTTCAATTAGCTGTGAGTCAGGATGGCATGGAGAATGCTGGTGCTCCAACTCTAACCCATCCAGGCAAACAACTTTTTAGGAGGGGGAATCCTTGCAGTAAAGTAAGCATCTGCACATGATGGATGATCCAAAGCCTTAGGTCGTTCCATTTCACAGACACCATCAAAATGCCATCACTCATCTCAGTTTTCAGTCAAGACATCAATCAAAGCCATACTTTAGTAAATTTTAGCAGAAACAATTTGCATTTTGAATTATCAGATCTCTGCCTCTCAGTACTTATGATACTGTCACATTTTTCACTGAATTGCTTTGGAAAGAGCAAATGTAAAAGTTCCTGGAAGTAAAATGAAATTGTGATGGCTTATGCTTAGACAGTAACTTCTAGCAACACTCTGCATGAATTTATGGCTGAAACTTATGCTTCTATCTGGTTAAAACAGTAACTAGCAAACATTTTTCAGTTAGAGTGAATGTCCTAAGCCCTCATTCAGTAGGAAGAAAGGCTAGATTTCAATCTTTTTTGGACAGAGCAAAATCAACCTAAGCAATTCTTCAAGTTTTATGGAGTTCAGAAAAGAGAGGGATTTACACAGGAAGATCAGAAGCATTGCACAAGGTGGGTTTTGGAAAATCTGTTTTTGCTATGTCCTGGAGACAGAATAAGCAGGGACATGAAAGACATAAGGATGAGGATTTGGTGCTGACAGTCCATAGAAACAAACTACCTTGTGCCTTAGGCAGGACAGGCAGTTTCAGACCCTGCCCAGAAACTGAACCTCAGGAGAAGGTATGCATTTGTTCCCAGGTAAGAATGTGAAGTTTGTCTTCATTTCTAAGCACCAAAAAGGTTCAGTAGGTATCATGATCATGCAATGAGGTATCAGTAGGTCTGACCAAACTGCCCCACCTTTGAATTTTGGGGTCAATTAATTAATATCTATTTTTCTAACTCAGATCCTCCTATACAAAAGGCCATGTCATATCTGAGGTGCTGGCACAGAGCTGCTTGGCTACTGTTATGGACTAAGGAAGTTGCTTGAAACTTCTGTTTCTGGAGTGGAAATGCCAATTCATACCCAAAAGTAATTTAAAACAAACAAACAAACAAACAAACAAAGATGTAAGTATTCACAAATCCAATACCATATGTTTCAATCTAGCATCATTATGAATGCCTTTGGCTGTAGGTTCTTTCTGGTTTATAACTTAAAAATTAACAACTTGCAAAGACAAAGCAATACACATGCAGGGCTATAAATAATTTGGTATGCTGCACTTCATTTTTGTGTCTTTTAATAGTTCTTTGCAAGGTATTCTAGAGCATATCATTACATAAATTCCTAATTTGATGTAATTCCTGAACTAAAACACAGTCTTTTTTAAAGGTAAACTTGATATCATATTTTCTTGAAAGCTGTCATCTTAAAAATAGAGTGGTGTTTCAATTTAGCTGAGATATATCAAAAAAAAGGAGAATCATGTGCTCAATCTTAATGTTTTTCAAGGTCTACTGATGTTTTCTATATTTGTTTTTAGCTTGTAAAAGGAAAATGAGATAGAAAAAGAAAGTTGAGCTGGGTGAGCGATTCATAAAATTAGTTTGAACTTGCCTAAACAGAAATTCTATGCATCCCAAAACTCATTTTTCTACTAAATGTTCAAGTCTGACTTTCAGCTACACTACTCCTCTTTATCTTACCCTGTCACTCTAAAATATTATTATTTTTTGTGTGATTACAGAGAATAACATATTTCCTTATTAATACAGCAATTTTTCTTTCATGCTACTTGAAAGGAAAGTCAACAGAACCACAATGATCTTAAAGCAGTATGAGAGAGCCCAGGCGTGCTTGCTTCTTGGTAGCTAAAATTACAGAATGGATGACTGCAGATGGCAAAGAGAGTACTGATAAACTCACTTCTGCTCCTCCTCCCGCACACAAGAGCCAAGCCTCACAGTTTCCAAAGGAGCTACACTCTCCTGGTACTACAACTACCTTAAAAATTCAGGAGCCCTTTTTGATTCAACTCACCATTTTTAAAAATTGTCTCTTAACAAAGCAGTGCCACAAAGCAGTATGAGCTGGCAAGGATCCTGTAGGGATCACTCCCCCAGAATAATCCCTGCAGATCTGCATGGAGGTGAATCTGTCTGCACTGTTTGGCCAACATTGTCCACTTCCCAGAACTCTGCTGGTCCTTTTATCAGAGCTGACACTCACTTTATTTTTTTCAGATGTTTACCAAACATATAAAATTCCTCAAACATTTATATCCTTAGAATTGCAATTGCCTTGCCTGACTTAATGAGGAAGGTGACAGGGCAAGGGCTACTGTTCTCAAACTGAAAGAATGTCAATTTAGACTAGATATAAGGGAAAAAAATTATGATGAGAGTGGCGAAACTCAAACAAGTTGCCCTGAGAGGCGGTGGGTGCCATCCCTGGAGGTGTCCACAGTCAGGCTGGATGGGGCACTGAGCAGCCTGGTCTTGTTGAAGATGCCTCTGTTCATTGCAGGGGGGTTGG
Organism: Pycnonotus jocosus; assembly: GCA_013400435.1. Taxonomy (NCBI): domain Eukaryota; kingdom Metazoa; phylum Chordata; class Aves; order Passeriformes; family Pycnonotidae; genus Pycnonotus; species Pycnonotus jocosus. Next base: position 140,847 of record VWYP01019712.1, read on the forward strand.
AAATAGATGATCTTTAAGGGTCCCTCCAAACCAAACCAAACTGTTTTGTGATTCTGTGATATGTGTGAGAATCTTTCTTATAAGCACTTAAAAGTGCAGCACCTGAAACAGCAGAGAAAACGCTTATCATCATTGTTTTTAAACAGAAATGAGAAAACACTATGAGATAAAAAAGGGTTAACAAAATTAAGCAGAAGATTAATTCATTATATTAGTGTTCTGTAAATAAGGATAGCTGTTCAATTGTAAAATAAAACTACATAAATAGAAAGAAAGGTGGCTAAGAAAGCTTTTATTCTTATTCAAATGCACAACAGATTGCTTTGATGCTGAGGAAGGAAAATGTTTCAGAGATATGGTGAGGGATATATAATCTTCTACTATCCAGCAGACTCTGGACAAAGATGGGGTATTTGGATAAAGCGATTTAAGAGAGCATGAAGGACACTGAGGCACTGAGAAGGTACAGCAAAATTATGGTGGTGTTTTCTTCCAGTGTTGATTGATCTTGCCAATAATTTCTAAAATAATTCTGAAAATCTCAAATAATGCCAACAGCAGGCAGGAGGACTGTCCGAAACAAAGCCAAGGACCCAAATCCCAGCCTTTGGCAGCTCACTGGACACCTCAGCCTCACTTTGGACAGCTTGAGGACAAACATTTCTGATGAAAACCTTTTCATAGTAACTTGTCTCTCGTGATACTTTGATATTAAATTAAAAACATTCAGACCTAGTGGAAGGGAAGTGTTCCAGGCTTTCCAGCACTGTTTGTTAAAAACAGAAGCATCCACACCTTGATTCAATCCTGAGGCTGGGACTAGAGATGTTTACTAAACTGTCTCAGATGAGAATTTTATTCTAACTAGTTTGCAAGTTTTGCATCAAAGAGCACCTGCTAAAGGCAGCATAAAGCATTCATGGCACGATCAGGGAGAAGGACAAGCACGCTGGTAATTCATCACTGACAGAGTGGTGACGGCTCTAGTCCTCCAGTCTAACCACATTTCCAAAAGGAAGCAGGTGGATATGAACCAGCAAAGAATCGGAAAATAAATCCTGAGAGAGATCACATGCACTGACTGTCCAGCCCTCAAGCTACCAAGTTACCCAGGATTGTTATCCTGCCAAGGGTTCTGCAAAAGGACTTGAGCCAACTTTAAACAACAATGGATAAGTCCACCTGCTCACTCTCCAAGAGACTCCCTGCACATATGCAACCTGCCAGCAGATTTAACAAGCTAAAAATAAATCTGACTTGTGGCTATGGTATTGGTGAAAGCACCAAGTCAGTCCATCCCTTTGCTGTCATCAGCAAACCGTAAAACACAAAAGAAGAAATCCTACATGACTATGCAGGCTCTTCAGGATTGTGTTCTCGCTCTCCAAAACCCCTAGGAAAAAACTATTTTTTGACATCCAAGTACTCAACACTTCACATTAAGAACCTACCTAAAAAAGTATTTTACTCAAAGGTGATTTTTGCCCTCTTTCCTATTGGTAAAATGTCAAGCATGCCTGCTCTCGCTCCCAGAAAGTGATGAGCACGAGTGTGTAAGAGAGAGAGAGAGAGAGACAGAGAATGAGAGAGAGACAGAATGAGAGAGAGATCCAGAAAAGATTGGGCAACTTCATTTGTTCTCATTAACTGAGGAAGATGTAGTCTCCCTTGGGATATTACTGGGAAAATGGTAACCTCAGAGGCAGCAAGAAAGTCTCAGTTCTCCTGTGACTAACAATCGGCACCTGGCCAAGCTGCCACTTCTTGTCCAAGTCAGCCCAGATCTGCATATGCATGCCCTGAAGAGAAGCTAAACTCCACTTGCATTCCTGAGGAGAACTTTGATTATGCAAGCCCTTTGTTTCTTTATAAAGTACAAAGAAAATATGAGACTGAATCTTGCAATGACTGAAGCCTGCTGACTGTAAGCACAGTGGAAAGCACACGCATGGTGTCTCCTTCCAGCCTTGTGTATGTCCCTGTCTGAATTATGGCACTTCAGAACAGATATACTGAATATTCACTGAATATGCACTGGAGTTGACATGAAGTTATTCAGATAATTAGTTGCCAGATCACTTTCTTAGCACAGGGTGCTAATAAAACACACAGTCTGCAGAAATTTGAAGTAAAACCCTGCAGTATGCTAGCAGTAAAGCTCTTGATAAATGCCCAGTGCTTCCTCTTAAACGCTAATAATATTTCACTGCAGATTTTTGGTACCTAGATGGACCAGAAAGGAATTTCTTTAAAACAGAAGAAAATTATGGTACTTATTAGCTAGCAAGGCTCCAAAAAATATCAATCCTGCTCTCTCAAAGTCATGACTTCTTGATACGAAAAATGAAACCTTTTAAATAATATTGATTGGTATTGTTAAACTGTGAAAGAACTGATTATCTACTCATGCAAATAAGGAGGAAAATAATGTCCAAATTCAGAAGAGTTATACAAAGACAATTCTGGCCTACTGTAAGAGCTTACAAGGAATATGTCATTTATATGTTTTTTTCATTATGCTTTCTGCAAGAAGAAATCAAGCCATGAGTTACATCATGAAGACTGTATGACAGCAACTTCTTTGTCAAAAATATACCAGGGACTGCTGTGGGGCTTAGATTGCCCAATATTTTCCTTTAGAACTCAGACAGAATTGCATCCTTGCAAGTGACTCTAGATTAGGGTGACTGACTTGTCCTCCAGCAGATAAAGGTTAAAGAAATCAGACTTTGGGAAACCTGGAGAACATCATAGGGTTCAGTAAGTGAAATGCTCTGTACAAGGCAGGATTAACCCCTGAGAGGTGACTGGCTGAGTAACAGCCCTGCTGGAGAGGACCTAGGACAGTGATGGATATTGAGTGGCAAACAATTTGCAAACAAAGCAAAACGTACACAAGGCTTCCTGAAGAGGAACTTGGGGAACCGGGCTCTTAGGCCAGGATCAATTGTTACTGCCCACCTCCACCTGGTGCTGATGAAGCTCAACAATGGAAGGTTACCTTAGCAGGTTTCTGTCCCCCTGCTCAGGAGAGATCCTGGAGAGAGCCCAGCTCAGGGATACACAGATGGTCCAGCACCCAGAGCGTGGGACACTGACACCTGAGGGTGCTTGGGCTGGGGAAAGGAAGGCTCAGGGGTGATCTCGAGGCATCCTGGGACCATCTGAAGGGCATTTACAAAGGTGACAGAGCCAAATTCTCCGTGATAAGAAAATAGGACAAGCTGTGACGATGACATCCTTGGCTACACATCCATGCTGACCTTGTCCTGTGCTGGCCATGAGCTTGTCTTGACTGTGGGTTGGACTGAAGGCCTCATGAGGCTTGTTTCAACTGCACTTTTTAAACTTTTCCTAATACAATATCCTGATACAGAAATTTTCTAATATATGCAGAAGAATGGTAAAGTGAGAGCCCTCTATCACAGTCAGATGCAGCTTCATCATTAAGGTAGTTACTTCAGTTGACTAACTTGACTTTTTTATTGGGGAATGGTTAAGCATGATTTATTGTGGCATATTAACATTGCTCAATGAAGAAAATTGAGAATATCTCCTACACATAAGTTAGGCCATTATTTAAAAAATTCTTATGTGAAACATCATCAAGAAATCCTGAAGTAATCAAATCCTTTTTAGAAGCAAAGTTCGGTTGCACTGGATAATTCCCCAAATCTCTTCCAAATTATGACAAAGAAAGATAATGACAGGAATTTTAATAGCCCTAATGTTTAATAGCCCTTAAAAACTCAAGGAAGGCTCACAAGAATAGCTGTTAGTGTTGAACACAAGATTTTCATGTGACTAATTAATTTTAAACAAAAAATATCCAGGAACTATTAAATGCAAATATCAGAAATGTTCTTCTTTCTCACTTACATGACATATACTCTTCTATTGGTCTTGCCTCCTTGCTCCTGAATTCTCAGCTATGGAGAACACCAAAAATTCTTTTGCTGATACTTACATGAAATTCAGAACTCCACTGACTACTTAGTTGCATTTTTCCTATTTTGAATTCGGATTACCTGAGACACATCTAGGTTATTTCCAAAATCAGAGACATTTCAAAGGAGTACTTAACAACACAATAAAATTATTTGGTTAAATTATTTTGGTTGAAGACCAGATAATAGGGGAAACAATTTGGCTATGACTTTTCCATATTTCTTAGACCATCAGGTTACAGAGAAAGATAACATTTTGTGAGGTGAAAAATTATCTGCTAATTAAAAGAATATGATTGGGGAATAGTCAATCTTTGAGCAAATGCCCCCAAAAATGGAGTTTGCAAATTTTCTATAAATTTAAATGCTGTTAGCACAACATTTCTGATGCATTTGAAAAATATGCATTTATACTTAAAGGTTCACCACTTCACTGTAACTTGTAACTGTTTGCCTTCCAAATTTAAATTAATATGCAATAAGGAACACAATGAGTTTCCCTACCAGGGCAGGAGGTGATTTCATGTTTCCCAAACTAGTGGTTCATTGTGATTTGCTATAAAAACTCTACCATATCCTTTCCTGTCAGACAGAATTTTTCTTAAAACTTTTGTCATTTACATCGCAGACATGAAAGTCAGTCAGTTCATTTTGGAAACAATCTGTGCTGATATGCATACACCAAAGATGGCAGGTAGGGATTGGTTAGTAAGCCACAGCCCTCTGCACAGGAGCCTTTTGCAAAGTAGAAATTAATTAATTATAATCTCAGAAAATGTCTCTTCCAGTATGAGGCACAGTGGAAAGCTTTCAGGGTCAGCAGAGTTTTTCTCCTCTTTCTCTGGCAAAGTCCCATGCCCTACTCCTGCTCTTGGTGCCATTTCCACTGCAGAGATGACCTTGTTCTGTTCTTTCTGAGTGCACAGCCCTCACTGCCATGTTAGGGGTTAGGTGGCAGTGCTCAGGATGGTGTTAATAAGGTAAGAGATACATTTTTATTCTGGTGTTTCAGTGTGTCTGAACACACACCTTAGAAATTCTCTAGCTCTGCACAGACAAGTGGGTATTTTAAATGGATTATTCAATGCATCTAACCATTTAAATCAGAAAACCCAGAGGAAAAAAAAAACCCTAAATTTCTAATCCAGTAGAGTTACTCACACAATGGCAAAGAGTTCTGGAGAAGTACCAAGGACAAACTAAAATGACGAGTCTGTAAACCCCAGAAGGAGAGGAGCTTGTCAGTTATCCCAGCTGGTACATCTCCCACCGTGCTGCAGTATCTGCAGGGAAATGCTAGATATAGGATCAAAAAAACCTTAACTGATGGATCTTTGATGAAGTGAAGTCTTTCAGACTTTGATGATGAGGGAATCTAACGCAAGACAAGGGAGACAAATGCCAATTCCATTGCTCAGTAACATCTAATCCAGCTCATGGAGCAAAACTGGGGAAGACATCAACAGGACATGCCTGTCAGCCCTCTTAGAAGGAATGGAGATGCTAAAGCTGGTTCAGGAGAGAAGAGATAAAGTAGAACAGCAAAAAGAGTAGCAAAATAAATAATCTAGCTCAGTGGCAAAAAGTTTGTTTTAATATCACATTTCCAGTCTCTAAACTATTTTGGCAATACTCTCTTTGGCTTATGTGTTACTTGTCAGATAGAGAAGAACTTATCTCCATGGCAACACAGTATATTAAATGTAGGAAGCAGAATCTATCTATCTATCTATCTATCTCAGCATCTAAGCTTATTTAAGCTCCATAAATGGTAACCCATAGTAAGAGGGGAATAGAGACCTGTACTGAAGCATTTGTTTAAGGAAAATAAAATACACTAGTAGATACCAATGGAAAATGGAATATTACCTACATTTAAAAGGTAGAAAACAGTATCCAGAAAGATTTTAAAATAAGAACAGCTTTCTAGGTAAGGGAAGATCTGCAGGTCTGATCTGTGCTCTAAAAATAATGTGTAATGTAGAGGAATGAGATGCTGAGACACTTTGTGTCTCTCAGGAGGTAGGATGGGAGGAACAGATCAGAAAGTTTTCTGAAACTGAATCCAGGCAAAGGGATGAAACATACAGTGAATAATAAAAAAGCAATAGTGATCACAGGGACTGAGATTAGCAGCTAAGTACTCCTGGTAGTGGGTGACTTTGACTCAGACTCAATTAACAATGACTGAAGGACATTTAGCACTTACAGGAACGAGCACATAAATCAGGTGAAACCTGGGAAAACTGCGCCAAGGCAGCTCTAGAAAGAACAGCTCATATACAGTAAACTCAAAAGCATGCTGAAATCAATGGGATCTGGTTTTATGCTATTATACAAAATAATCTTCAACTGGACAATTTCTGTACACAAGTAATTTACCCTCTTTTTTGCCTGTTATTCCTGCAGTGGAAACCACTATGTGGAGCTCAAGAAATGCTTCAGCTGCTGGTTAGAGACTGTTCAGAGCAGCAGTGCTATGCCCTCATGCCCACTGTCCAAGGCACAGGACTGAGCTCCACACATCTCTGCTGGAGCCATGTGGCCACTCCTGGCTTTTCCCAGTAAAAGCAGTAATCACAAATCTCAGTCTCTTTTCATTTACAAGACCAGTATTTCTCATGTATACATCCCCTTTTATACTTCTAAGCAATATGACTGGAGTTTTCCTCTGTGCTGTGTACATAAAAGATCAGTTCAAATGTTACTATGACAAACTGCTTGCTAACAGTTGTGTATCTGAGATTACAGATACTCTTCTTCTATTGCAAGTGAGTATTCTCCATTCAGATGAGCCTTTGTGGCTTGTGTTTGGTGAGCCAAAATCCAGCTTCTTATGTTGCTCTCAACTCCCAGCAGACAGGTGTGAGCTGTGTGTGCTACAGAGGCTGCTAAATACTTTGACTTCCAGGATCCTTCAGCTAGCATGGTGTAAGGTTAAAATTAGCTCTTAATCTGCCAAACCCTTTTACACAACCATGATACCCAAGAAACATGAAAATTAATTAATAACTTTCTCTGTCCACCTGGTTCATTTTCACATGCTTCATTAATGAAATATCTTTAGGCTTCCTGTCCACAGTGAGCATCAGGAGATAAATGAAAGTACTAAAATGAATGAACAGGGGCTTGTTCAAAAGAGTTCACTCTTGTTAAAAGTTAACCGAGAAGGAAAGCAAAGAGAATAAATAGAACAAAGGCCTGATAAAAAATGAAGCATACTTTGTTCTTGCACCTTACAAACTGGTGGTGGGATTCCAATCACGAAAAAAAATGTATTTACATTAGTCCTCTAGAGAGATTCCATTAGATTATCTGGTGGGAAACACAGAATGGAAATGTAAAATGTAACAGGTATGAACAAGTGAGGTACTTGAGTGATTTTTAGTCAGCTGAAAGCTGATGTGTCCCACTCTAGGATGGGAAAAACGATTTTGGAGACAGCAACCTTGGAACCTCAGTTATAGTACAGTTCCAGTGGTTGCTGAGTTGCCCCAAAGCTGTGCTGTGCTTGCCCCTGTTCGTGGCCAACAGCAGCAGCAGAAGCAGCAGCAGCTCTGAGATGGGTCCTCCCTGGTGTGTTTTTTACCAGCTGGACTCTGATGCTGAAAGATGCAGCTCAAACGGTGCCTGAGCAATTTCCTGTCACTCACACACATTTTAATGTTTGTGCTTTGTGCATTCCTCTGCTACAGTGATACATGTTTGTGAGCATGTCTCACCTCTCACCTCTCAGACTCTGCTGCCCAGGACTCACAGTGGCTATAAAAAGGTAAGCTGAAGTCAGAGTGAACCAATTATGTCAGAATAATTTTCAGGAATAAGGAGAACATTCAGTGCTGTAGTGATCACTCCAATTAATAATGGCTGCAACAGAAAAGCTACTCATCAGATTAAATCAGTACTATCTTAAGACCCTTTTGGTCCTTAAATGCAGGCAGCATTACATAATATGTCCCTCCACAGACACAATTCTGTTCAGCAAAAATACGACCTTTCTTTTCTTTAAATCAAAATAATCATGCAATCACTTTGCCAAAGCTCAGTCTTATTAGACAGAAGCAACACAAGAGTTACAGCTACTATATTTTCTCTGTCTGTCTATAACAATTGAATGAAATTCATCTGTCTGAACAAGAAAATTTTGACATTGGGGTCTCAGAAATGTAAGTCATTATCAGATACTACTGTCATCTTTTCAGTATCATTGTAATTTATTTAGGAATCTTTACATGACCATATAAGTACTTACAGTAGTGTGCAGACTGGTGGAACAACATTGCTTTCCTCAGCTTTTCATAGGTGTTTCTCTATGGTATAAGCCATAACAGTCAGGAGACAGTGTATCCCTGAAACATCTTGCCTAAAGGACAGCGTTCTGATGGAGCACGGAGGCGAGACAAAACACATTTTTTTTTCTATTGTCTTCTTTCAGCTTCTAATTTGTTAAAGGAAAAATGCCAATATTCGTCAAAAGTTCCAAGATAATTTCTTCCTATTTTAAAACCAGCTATATGACACTTCAAAGGAGTTCTCTAAAGCTGATAACCTGCAGGAAATGACAGCAGAAGACTAATGAGATGCACTTTTTTTTTTTTTAAGGAGGTAGAATTCACCATTATTTGGCGATTTTTACAACAGTTCAGTCCCATCTCATCAGACAGAAAAATTCTTTTTCCTCACTACCCATCAAAGGAGAACAAAAGGTACAGTTTTTTTAAGCATGTCCTGAACTGCAGTTCAGGTGCAGCTGGCCAGCAGAACAAGGAACAGAGAACAGCTATTTGAATCTAATGCACTACTGTAATAATGAGATTGGAATAAAACAATAAAAAATAAACACACCTAATAATAATCACTTCAAAATAGTTCTAGGTTGCATACAGCATCAGTAATCTAAACATAAGGATGTCACCTTCTGTATGACCACACCAGCCTATGACCTATGAGTTTCTTTAAGAGCCTCATGCTCTAAAAACAATAACACATAAACACATTTATCTTAGAGAATTCAAATCAGAACCCAGAAAAACGCCTGCCTAGAAAATATCCATTTTTTTGTTGCTGCTATGTAACACATATATCAATTTTAGTGTTGCTGCTATGTAACACATACTAACCTGCACAACAGGTGCTGTGCAACCAGTGTAAGGGTGCAGATATTTTAGCATACACAGACCACTTATGTTTGCACAGAAGACAACATTACAGGGATAAGCACTGGCATGGACATCTGTGAGGGTTCACTTAATGTATTTTCAGGGTGAGGTACCAAAATAAAAATCTTAGCTATGCAGCAATGCCTAGCTCTGAATATCCATAACATGTTCTATGGCAGGGTGATTTACAGAGCTATAAAGAAAATTAAGAGATGCTACATATAAAAAGGACAGATTTTTATTTTTTTTAAATGTATACGGACAAATTCTCTTTGTTTTCCAAACTGCTTTTACCTTAATATTTTCAAAATAATATTTCTTTGTTGACCCAGGACAAAATTTGGGAATATTTGTTGTAGTCCACAAATCAAAACTGCAGTCACCTTGTTTCTAAAAAGCTTTATTTACAACCAGTGTAACATCTCGAGGTTTTTACATGAGAAATCATGTGAGCTTGTAATTCTCTTATTTAAAAAAAAAATTCCAATCATACATCTTGGGATTTGGTTGGTTGGTTGGTTAGTTTTTTTAGGAACATTTGCGATTTCAAAATTGACTGTGCCCCTTACTTTTCACTGGAATGCATTTTCAGGAGAGAAGTCCAAACATTTTCCATAGAAACACAGATTCATTAAGGTTGGGAAAGACCTTTAAGATCATCAAGCCCATGAATACAAAGGACAGAAATCAGCCCTTAAAAACACTGTGTGCTTTTAAAAATTACCCTGCTCTAGTGGAATGTGTCCCTGCCCATGGCAAGAGGGTTGGAACTGGATGATCTTTAAGGTCCCTTCCAACTCAAACCATTCTATGATTCCATGATAAAAATATTCTACAGATAGTGACATTAGAATTATACGACAACATTAAGTACCATCATACAGCCATCAGAAAGGCAGTTGTACTATTCTTGAAAGTATCCATGCATATAAAGAAGGGTTGCTACTTTGATACATTAGCCATTAATTAATTTAAACTGTTTTTTTGAGGAACAGCACACCACAAACTGTTTTTTGAGGAACACTGCTACCACACTGACAGAGAGCAGTACATATCAGAAGAACATGTCAGTACTGTTTCTCTCCTTTCAAAAAAAAGTAAATTGGTGAGTTTAATGGAAAATAGTGTGTTAATTTCTACAAAGTACTTCCACTAGTGCCCTAAGAAAAACCACTGCTTTGGGTCCCTAATCACAGAGCAGCAAAGTCAAAACCCTTCCCCTTAAAAAAAGACAAATAGACACAGAAATGGGACTCCCTGAGATGGGAGAAGAAAAGCAGGCAGAACTGGGAAGTTTTTCTCACCCAACACTCACTCTTCCACAACTCTGTGGCAGAGAAGTTTCTCTGCCCTTCGAGGTTCAGCACGCCTGGCTCAGGTAGGGCCACAGGTAATGGATGTCCTGTGGAATCAGCATGGGAAGCTCAGTCCCGAGCAGTTCTGCCTCTCTGCAGTGGCCACCCTGCCAGAGCAGTCCTCCCTCTAGGGAGCAGAGGCCTTGCTCCTTCCTTTCTCCCAGTTTGATTACTGAGGGCAGCCAAAGCTGGTGCCCCTGTCCTGCCACAGCTGGGCTGGGTGGCTCAGGTATCCCTCGACAGTGGGCAAGGACACCACTGTCACCTTGCATGGCCCCAGCCAGCCCAGACCCAAAATGAGCACCAGGAGCATCCAGCTCAGCACTGTGGCTTGGATGGTGCTTGGTGGTGCCTGTGGTGTCAATCATGCACCATTGGGGAGGGCAAAACATGGAAAAAGATTTTGTTAAGAGTCCTGCACAAAGCAGCACAACCTCTTTCTTTAACAAATGTGTTACACTTCTAGAAAAATTACTAGTTTTCTCCAGTCAAACTAGATTAATTTTCCTTTAAACCTATTTTAGTTTGCTCAAGGCATCTTAAGCACCCTGTGAAAATGAATTAGAAATGACAGTTTCTCCAGTAAGGGGATAGGTGACCATGTTCCTTTCTTGTACAGTACATACTTTGTGAGAACAAAGAATAAAAGCCAGCATGTTATCTGTATGCATGTTATTTAAATGGCTCTCTCCCCTTGCTTTGTGAGAGTTTAACATTCCCAGTGATGTGTGGAGAAAGACTTTGAAACATAAAAATGGTGGTACAGATAACATAAAATTACTTCTCAGCAACAAATGCACATGTCTGCTGGTCTATAGATGTGCTAAGTAAAGCACAGTGGAATTTTGCAAACAAATTTACAGCATGTCAAAAGCTTCAGTGAGAAAGCAGATTGAGCAATGCTCTGTAATAATGATACTTGTCCAAGGGTGCTCTGCCTGTGCTGCAGGACATCTACTGCTGCACAAGGACACAAATCTTAACACCTTAAATCAGACAGAAAGTTATCTGTTCAACAAAATTTTCCTGGCTACCATATTCTTATAATTCTATGACCTTTTTTTATGCCTTTGAGAGAGATCCAGCAATTAAACCACAGTTAAGAAGCCCTAACAGGGTGGAACATTTTTACTAGGTAGATTTCTGCTTACCTTAGAACATTAAATAAATACTTAGTCTTAATTCCAAATTTATTTAAGTTCGGCCTGCACGGGATAAAGCATCCCCTGTGCCTCATCTTCTGATACACAATAAAATGCATGATAGGCTCTCTCTCTCAGCATCTACAAGACAAGCTAATAACATGGCCAGATATCCTGGACTGATGGGCATCCCCCAGGACCAGGGCATGCAAGAAGGAGCACACAAGGCAATGACAGGAGAATTGTTGCAGAGTGCTGTGAGGCTGAGATGTGAATCAAGTTATCAGGCAGGCTCTGGGCTGGCAAAGCAGGCTGGGAAACCATTTTCAATTTTGCTCCTTTCAAACCAAGTGAAGGAGAACAGCTTCTGCTAAGAGCTAAACAAACTTCTGGAAAGTATTTATGTGCCCGGTTTGAGGTTTACCAGCCCCTGTTCTAATCAAGGGATTTGGGTTTCATGTGGCTGATGCTTTAGTTATGGAGTTACTCATTGCAGAAAGCCGTTGCCTTGGTAGCTGGGTGACCCAGGGGGTTAATAAAGTGAATTTCCACCCCAGAGATCTGTGATTCATGCTTGGCTTAACAGACAGCAGTAAATGAGTTTGGTGGTCTCAAACTAGCCCACAGACTCACTGTAAAATCCCAGCATCATTTTAGAGGAATTTATCATAGCTGGGATTTTCTATTCATAAGAGAGCTAAGACTGGAATAATAGGGTTATGTTTCAGGGCAGGATGAGAGGCCATTAAGTAATCCTAGTATATTATTAAGTAATGTAAGTTTAAATACATGTGCATAAAATGTCTGGAATTAAATAAAAAAAAATTAATTCCATTATGAGTTTAACTTTTGACCAAATAGTTGCAAGGAAAAAGTGAAATAAAAGCCTTTCCCACAGAGTGCTGAAGACAGTGCTGTTCCACTATGTATGCAGGGAAAGCTACAGCTCTCCAGGAACAACAGTATCACTCCTTGTGGAAATGAAGTATTTTAGAAGTATTTGAAGCATTGTTTTTGGATTTAGTCTTATAAAGATAATTAACTCGATCATCACAAGAGGTGAGATGGTTTTTGAATATTTCTGTCAATGATAGTCCTTAAATGCTTGTCTCCTCAAGAGGCTAAAGGTTTAAAACTCCCTGTGGACTGTTATCATTATCCCACAGATATTCCATCTTCTGAGGGCAATGTGTACTTTAGTCTCAGGTTCCCTGGGCCACTTAACATTGTGCATCACACCAGAAGCAAGAACTGTAGAAAAGCTTGTCACAGATAATTTGGAGACAATTCCAGAATAATGTCAATATCCTGACAGAAACAGTGCTTTTGCCTCTTTTGGAGCAAGTCATCTCATACACTCCACGCTTGGTTTTCTGCTCTCCAAAGGAGCAGAAAGAAAATTGGACCGTATTTTGCCTCTGCCCACAGCTCTGGCTAGATCCCAAACTGATTTAAATCAGCATCATTCCGCTGCGGTCTTTACCTTCCAGATGAGGATCTGAATCTTTACTTACTCCCTCAGCCCGTGAGAAGTGAAGTCCAGAGCTGTCAGAGGACCATCACTGGGCAGGTTTATTGAAAAATCCAACAGACTGTAGTACATTTTCTCTTTATAAAGTATAAACAGCCCACATCTTTATGGATGACAGTGGTACTGGGAAGGAGGTGAGAGGGAGAGATGTGGGGGGTGACAAATAGACTGTAAATTAAAATTAACTGCATCAGAAACTTGAAGGAAAGATACAACTTGGGTGCTGTGCGTAGAAAATATCTTATTGCAGTCAAGCCTGACCCTGTTCCTTGAAAAGCATTTCTCTGATTTGTTCAGGTCACAAGTGGGATGGAAATGAGCCTCCGTACTGCTTCTTCACACATCCGGATTTAATAGACTTTTTTCCACTGATAAAAGACCACTAATGAGTTCATTTTCAAGCTATTAAATTGGCTAGAATAGCTAGTTCTGCTGATGATTGCACAGAGACCTGACGGTCACAGTGGGTTTTGTCTTTGGCTGTTAACCATTTGCTGTCTCCCTGTTGCAACACAAATGTTGAAGTAGAAAAGGAAGGGAAATCAAGCAAAAGAAACCTTGCCTGTCCCTTGCTCCCCACCCATCTCTTTGTTCTACCTTTCCATTGTGGTCCTCAGATGCCTTTAAACACAAATACTTCCTTCCCAGAGAGCTGTTGTACCAGCAGCACCTTGTGATCTAAACAATTAGAAGCACATTCACAACAACATTAGACTTTGGTTTTGGATGAGAGCACAATTAATAACTTCCTTTGTTCGCTGAAATGTTTTAATTCAGAGTATGACAGTTCCTCCACTGGATATCACACTCATTTTTTGACTGGTCTGGAGCCTATGTCCTTACAAAATGCCTACACGGGCTGCCCAAATCTACACACTGCAGCCTGAAGTCTTAAGGGAACTGCTTATTTCTTTAGCCACACAAATGACTGCAATTAAGGTAACGCTAAGTGATTTCTCTTTTGGTTTAGATACATATCACTCGCGGTATCATGCAGTCCATCAGACTTTTACAGGCAAACAATTAACAGCACAGCTGCTTGGTGCTGTAACCTCTGCCCCCAGCGCTTGGGGGAGCAGGAACAGGTTTGCCTGACACTTGACAGCACCATCTCTTTCTGTCCAGAGAAACTGTTAAAGTAATTGCATGACATACACTAGAAATGGATTTATCCTCAGTGTTTAATATGTAGGCACCTCCAGCCCAAGGAGAAGAGAAATTGCAGCCAAGGGTGAAAAGCAGTGACATCATGTAACATTTTGGTACATGGGCCAGTAAGGAACAGATTCACAGACATCTTTGGAGAGAAACAGCAAAACATATGAAAATGTAAGGTATCTAACCACTGTCTTCACAAAACTTGCTCCCAAAGATGGCTGTATCAAGTGTTGATCATTCTGTCAGAATTTAACCAGTAAGTCAGAGTCTACACTTCTTAAACCAGAAATTTTTGAAGCTACTTTTTTCTTAATTGCCTGACTGCAGCCACACTGTGTTTATCCACAGCATCCCTTGAAAGGGGACTGCAATCAATCACCTCATCCAGAATGGGGTTGGCACACGAGTGATGTGTCAGTGTCACGGGCTGTTTGTTTGACTGTACACAACCATGCTGCCTGCAGAGCAGTCACAGCCTGGAGCCTTCCCTACAAAACAGGGGAAGTATTTAAAATCAGCCTTTTGTCAATTAAAATCTTCACTCAGAGATTTAATTTATTCTGTTAGCATCAGAAGGCAACTTACCCTAATGAAAATATTACTTACCTCTTCAAAGATTTCAGTCTAGTATCTCTCGTTGGAACAACATTGTGCAAGTTTAAATTTACTACAGGCAAAAAAAAATCTTGTAAATATTTGTAACTGCATCTCAGGAGAATGATTTATGAAGCTCAATACCTAGTCAGCACCAAAATGATGATGTTTGTATTAACAACAACTTGATGAACATGGCAACAAGAAATCATAGAACTTTACATGTAATTATGCTCATGACTCCATTTCATATGTGTTAAAATTTTGTAATGCCTGATTTCAAATATCAAGAATCTGCTGATATTACTGTTCAGTTAAATCCTATTCTCTATGTGATGATGCAAGTTACTTGTGGATAAATAATTAGTTGAAGTTAAAATGTAGATTAGAATAAGTTGACACAGAAGAATTCATTTAATTTCAAAGAAAGGGAAAACACCTCTGAAACAAAAGCATTGCTTTTAAGAAGACAAGAAGAAATGATTGGAAAAAAAGATGGCTACAAAGTGGAGAGGTAAGAAAAAGGAGTAAAAGTCAAAACACACTACTTTTTCCTCATTTCTCAATGCACAACTGAAGACCCTGCTTCTGAAGAACCTTTGTTAAAGATTGGAGCATCCACTTAATTCTCTACAAATGGTGATTTGCTAAGTTATGCAGGCTCACCTCACAAAAGCCACTTCTTCTGTGACCTACTTACTCAAAATGCAAAGCAGGGCCCCCTGGCCAGCGCTCTCAGAGCTGACAGAGCTGTGCTGGGAGGAGCGGAGTTGTGCTGGGTTTGGTGCTCCTGCCCTGTGAAAGCAGTTGCAGGAGAGAGTCTGGATCACGCTGGAGCAGATCCAGCAGATCAGAGCAGATCAGCAATGTCATTCTGAGCTCAGTCCTGAGTACTACAGTATTTTACGATGAATTCCCAGTCACGAGGCAAACACTGCTCAACAGAGGTAGAACACCTAGCTGCTGCTTCTCTAAATTCATTAAAGAACAGGTTTGGCACAGAGTGGATTTTTATCAGAGCATCTGTTCTAGACAGAGAACAGTCCGAGCAATACTCAGGGAAGTTACCCCGGAGGAGCTTTTAGAGCTGACCAATTAAAATGCATTGTAATTCTATATGGACATCTCCAAAGCGAATTAAGCTAAATACAGCAAAGACCTCTTTCACTTTGAATAAGGGAGTTACATCATGGTTTAACAATGTAGTTTAAATTAACACTTTCAGCCAATTTGAATTCAAGTTTTGTAGTGAATGCTGTATAGGCAAACCACAAATTGCAGTTAATTCTAGCAGTGCATTGTAGCAATGGAATCTCTAACAGGTGAGCAAGATTTCTGTCTCCATGACAATATGGCTTAGGTTTTCTGAATAAACCCTAAATGGTATTTACTACTATTTTTAGCACTTCAATGCAAGAGATTCTATTTAAAGCAATGGTGAGAACTGGAGTCTTGCCTTACTCTAGAGGTCAAGAAATGTGGCCAAAAGGTTGTAGACTTCAACTTCTGACCACCAAACTTAAAAGCAAGGGTAAAATTCAGGGAAGAAACTGAAAAATGTCAATGAAAGCATTGTCCAAGAAAGGTATTATTACCAAAGCAGTGTGGCTATTGCAACTTGCCTCAGCTACTCTGAGATGGACAAAAAGCTCACCATCAAGAAGCCATCAATACACACTGCACTAACAGTCCTGTCTGGCAGCCTCAATTCCCAGCCCCTGTGTTACAGGTTAATAATTCATCTCCTCTCACCAGTCAGATTGCACCTTGACTCCAAGCCAATTCATAACAAACGCTATTATAAAAATCACAAAAACCTCAGGTTAATCTAATGTTTAAGAAGATAGATAACTGAGAGCTGATGCAAAATTTTCTCGTTTCCTCTGGACTTTTCAAGGATTTACAGCTTTCACAGCTCTTTTTTTTTTGACATACAGGTGTTGCTGAACAATAACTGAGCTGGATTATACTTGATGCACAACAGGGCATGATTATTTTTAAAAATAAAATACAAGGAAACCTTAGAAATTTCATTTGCACATAATCAGCTCCATTTCCCACAAATGCAATGCCCAGTCAACCGGAAGAAGAATGACTTTTAAAAGCAGGTGCTCTTTCTAATTATTGTTGATTCCAGCAAGTTATTAATGGTTACATGCACCCAGGTTTCCACTAATGAAACCTTGTTTGCCTGTCAGCAGATTCCTGATTGGTTTTGGTTTTGGTTTAGTCCCCAAAACTGGAGCTTAGCAATAAATAGTAGAAATTAGTCCTGCTCTTGTATGAACAGGAGGTTATACCTTAGCATACAAAGCTAATATAGGAGGGAGCCATATGAACAGAACAGCAATGGTTAACTGTGCACAGAGAACTCTGAAATATTCAAGTTGTTTATTTCTCCAGGCTTACAAATTTGATTACCATGGAGCACAAAGCTATTAAAAATATGACCTTTTATACTGTACGACTTGGCAAAAAGCCAAATAATAACTTTGTTTGATTTGGGTAGTATGATAGAGTGCCTATTCAGCTGGAAATAAAATTACTTTTCTTTACAGGAAATTATACCTGGAAGACTAAATGTCCATCATGAACATAACACACATATGGAGTCATTAATTCAGACTCATGGCAGCCACTCTCAGAGAAGTAAAAGAACAATGGTTTTAGGTGGAGCAGAAAAAGATGCATATTTCTAATGCTTGTTTGGCATCTGCTCTGTGGTGGGGACAAGTGAAATAAGTGCTGATAATAAGTGATAAGAAAAAAAAAACCCCAACAAAACAGATTCTATAACTCATATGGCACCGATACTTCACAACTCCTTGTCTTGAACAAGCAGTTCTATTTTTATGCTTTTGATATGCAAACAAAGGGAAAATATGAATCCTATGGTCATGTTAGATAGACATTTGATCTGACAAAACCTCTCATTAGTGCTTCCACTAATACCAATGACAAAACTGATAGATTTCAATCCAGTAAAGAGTAAAATCAAGAAGATATGCATAGAAGAAAAAAATTTTTGCTAGCTCTCTTGTTTTCAGGAGTGCTACACTGAATTTCATGGGAAAAAAATCCAAAGAAGACAGAAAATGATAGGTGACAGGAAAGAAAATGATCATTTCACCTTATAGGTATCTTTGGCATTAATGATGTCTTCTAGTTTAATTAGAATGACACATGACAAATACCATCCTTGAAAAAAAAATCAAACATGCCTAATTAAATTTTCCCTTTGCTCAAAACACCTTGATTAACTGTTTGGCTGACTTCTATTGGTTTTGCTACTTATTTATTCATTTATGGAGACACAGGGAATTTTCAAAATATGATTTTTCTGCGAAAAAAATTCAACAGACTGTTATTTCAGTCTTCTTTACTGTTTTTTTTTGGTTTGTTTTTTTTTTTAATTCTGCTTGCTTATTGTCATATAGTACTTTCCCAACAAATTATTTCCATTGTTTCATGTTTGCACAAAAAAGGCCATTCTATTCAGAAAGATGTTATTTAAAAAAATCTCACTGGAATATGCAAGACTGCTGAAAAATCGTGAATATAAGATGATTAAGAAATTGGAGTAAGGACTTTCTACTTCTGTGGAAAGTTATGTAGGCTCTGTAATTACCACCCATGCTCTGAAGTTTTATGTCTTGTCTGAAAATTGAATTTCCAGTGAGTTGCATTTTTCTATTTAGCTGTGAAAATCAGGCACAAGGGAATCACATTTCACTTAAAGCAAGGCATTAGGAGAGCAATGGTTATCTATCACTCTCCAAAGCACTATGGAGGAATGGCTTGAAAGAGAAATGACAATGAAAAAAAAAAACAACCCAAGCATTCTCTAGAAAGAAATACTGTAAATCTTATTTCTTGCTTTGTTTTTTCAACTTTTCTTATGAAATTGCTTCAGGATGTAGGAGTTTTCTCAGAAAGTTAGACAAAATTTGCATATCATATAATATCCTACTGAAAACAACTGTTCAGATCATATGCTGCAGTTTTGAGGAAGTTCAACTGAGGAATTCTGGCCACATGAGAGTTTTCCTTTCCATTCCCTCAGTTTAATACTGTTTTTTTGCCTAAACCCCAGAAATTTACATCCTTTTCAGTTTAAGTACACTCATTTCATGTGCTTCAAAATTAGTAAATTAATAAATAAACTCCTGCACACTTCAGTGCCAGTTTTCACTTTTTGCTGCAGTATCAGGTCAGGTAGGGAATCCAATTAAGCCTTCACCTTAGGCAACTTTTCATGTTCATGCTCCACAGGCTTACTGTGAACTCTAAAAAAGAAGTAGAGGCAGCAATAAGAAAGGGTTCTGACTCTGTAGCTGCGTCTTCATCACCAAAGGAGTTTTGAGAGCCCAGCTTCAAAGTCAGTCTTGAAAAACCCTTCTATCCATGTCAACAATAATTACTCATCTTTTTGACCTATTATCTTCTTTGCATTCAATTTTGAAGTTAAAGCAGACTTTTGTATATAGGAGATAAGGATGGTCTAGGAATGCATACTTAGCATCCTTCAGTTTAAAAGTCACTATTTCCTTTGTTACCTTTCTTGGGCAGAAACACTGTGAGTTGTGTTTGAATTGAGTTAGAAGAGATACAGTTCCAAGTACTGAGATCCTCTTTACTCGTCCATGGAGAGTTTCAGGATCATCCGTGAAGAGTTTTGGACTGAAAGTGTGTCCAACATGACAAACTCCTGTGCCCTTTCACTTGCTCTGAACTCATTTCAGGGTTAAGAAACTAGTCACTTGTCAAGTGCCAAACAGCCATTAGCGTGGACTGATCAAATGGAGCATGATGGCAGAAAAAACAGAGAAGGAAAAGAATGAATTATAAAGTCACTGCTATGCATACAGCCCTGATCATTGCTTAACCCAAGCAAAACTGAACAAAGAAAGGTTGTTCTTAAGTTGTGTAAAGGTATCCTCTATCTTACACTGGCACTTTCTTGCCAGTTTGGGACAGCATATGTATTGCACGTTGTCTTGTCTGCTGGAAAGATTAGAGGGATGAGCTGCTCCTGCTCCTCCATGATACTGCCTTCCTTGGAGAACAGCAGCCACTAACTGCATAACAGAGTGATAGCAAACATATTAAGAAGTGCAAGTCTCAAAGCATTCCTTCTGCTTTCTTCTGCTTGTGGTGAAGAGTTACTCTTAATACATACACTGTGAAAGATGGAGAGGGGACCTCATCAATGCTTTGTAATAGCTGAGTATAAATCCAAAGCTCTATGGGTAGTATCAGTGATTAATTGCATTCATTTGACATTAGACTCTGTCATTATCAGCTACTTGCTGCTCAGCACTTGCTATGCTGTTAATTATTGCTGTGTGGCTCCAAGGGATGTTTTCAAAACATTTCAAATTTTGCTACTGTAATAGCACAGGAAAGAAATCAGTAAGTAGTTTTTTAGCAGAGGAGAGACAAACATACTTTTGTTAATGTTCCAAATAGTTTTGCTTTATTTGAGACAGGATGAGCTATCACTGGTCACAACTGGGCTTCTAAGACAGCACTGGCATTGGCATCCTATCTAGACTTCACTAAAACTTTGCTTTTTTTTCATCAACCCACACATAGAGAAATACCTTCTGGTACATAAGGAAAGTGAGAAAAATAAAAATGTTGCACTCCCATTGCCAGTTCTGTGCAATGGATATTTTAATAGAATTTTTGCTAGCATATCCCTTGTGACTTGGAAAAAACCCCACCCCACATAATTTTTTATTATTATTATGGTGAGGGACATGAAACTTATGATCTTTTTATAGGACAGAAAATACTACGGTACCAAACTAGAAAAAAACACTGATATAAGGTGTGCCACTGGCTCTACTTTATGCTATTACTTCAAAGCTAACATTATCAAAAAACACATAACGTGTTTTTTTCTGCCACTGTTCTTATGTTTGTAATGGTCAGCCTTAAAAGTTTTATCCATGGTGCAGTCAAAGGGAAAACAGGCAGGATTGCAGTGCTACATGCAACAACACTAACAGGCTGCTATGCCCTCTAGTAATCTGTATCAGTAATTATCTCTGATAATTAAAAACTAGATTAAATTTAGGTAACAGTGCTAATAATAGAAATAATCTAAAATAGAGAAATTTATATTTTTAATACTTTAAAATCTGCTTCTCCTGAAATTTTCCAAACCAGGATTTTTCTTTAATTCTGATCTGCACAAACATTGAACTATGCTCTCTCCTGATTAAGAATTACAGAAATTTCTGACATGCCAACATTTCCAGAGTTAGGACCTTTATTTAAACCAAGTGGAACAGGTCCAATAGCTGAAAGAAATAGAATCAACACTGAGATTGCTGAAATACATACATTAGGTGTGGGAGAGCTGGAAGAACCAATGCTGGAATACGAAGGATGCACAAAATCTGACTTTCTGGTGCTTGCTTATTCTGGTATGCTATCAATAGATCCTTCTGACTACAAGCTGCATCCTGGACCAGGAAATCTGTCACGATCAAATTTACAGCCCCACTGGCCTCTCTCCAGAAAAAGACTTTAGAGACTTTGAGTCAGTTTGGATTTTTCAAGTGTACAGGAAGGCACTGAGTATCATTAATTTCCAAATTACTGTCCAAACTGATGAACCTTGTGTTTCATTTTTATTCCTTGGATTCTGAACTATAAAACTTCAGTCAGCTCCATATGGGAAGAGCTGCAACGAGACCTAAACTGCAAACATTTAAAAATAAATAATGTGCATAAATGATCCACTTAATGAAAACATCAAGAGACCTTGTATATCAACTGCTATCAGCCAATGCTATTATCTAAACGAGATGTAGTGCCTGAGAGCATCTGCATCTGCATCCCTATGCGTGCACAATGAGATTACACATACAAGAGATGTGTACCTACAAACAGAGGAGCCTAAAGCAATCCAGAGGCAGTGGTTTCACAACATTTGTGGAACAGAGATCTGGATAATGCATGTCTGAGCCATCAGTGATATAGGGAAATTGCATGTCGATTACCATCCTGTTGAGAAATGGGAGAATGAGCTTGGGAGAGACCGAGAGCAGAGTGTGCCAGAGGCCAAATGATTAATATATTTTCTCAGTATTAGCATCAACAATGTGCTGCCTCAGAGGAAGTCACGGTTAAAGAGTATCCACTAACTTGATGCAAAGCTCAATAGAATATTAGAATAAATAGGATAAAAAATTACCTCCATATCATGCAGGAAGACTCCTTGATCTAACATGTCTCTTATTGCTTTGCTGGGCTAATTTCAGCCTTACTTTATGATATTCATGAAAAATCAATTATGTGACAGAAAGACTGAGAGACCTAAGAGGCATCCACCTGTGTGCTGAGCATCACCACTGGCTGGAAATTGATGCCAGACAAGTTCTAATTAGGAATAAAGCACAAATTTGCAACAGTGAGGCTGACTAACCACTGGAAAAAATTATTAAAGGAAGTGCTGGGGTTTTTGTCTTTGTGTCACTTCCAAGCAACTGTAGAGGCCTTGCTGGAAAGCATGTATTGGCTGAGCACACATTACAGAGCTCAACAGAGTCCATGGGATTTAACAGTTCATAATGGACTGGTCAGACTGGGAAAAACAGTTCTCCCCCTGGAATTAATTTTCATGCACCTGCTAGCACGAGGAAGCTACCGACTCTGTCAGGAAGAAAATGCAGAAGACAAAGCTCCCTTCCTAAATCTGAGACTGCAACTGCGTAACAATGTTGGGGAAATTAACTCATAAACGAGTATGAGAGAAATGTAAAAAGTTCTGAAAAGGGGCAGATTTGCCTTACACCTAAAGCATAAATTCCTGTTGGCAATCTATTAGATGTTTTGGGAAATGCAGCATCCTAAAAGGAGATTGTAGTTGGGCAGCCTGTTACTATTTTAGCTCTCCTAGCTCCTGTAAATTTGATAAAATATTAATAAAAAGTAGACATTTACTTTTACTCTCCTAGGAAATAATGAAGAGTTAGGTATTAGTGAGACCTTCAGCAACATCCTGAGCTGCAGTAAAAGCAGCATGGCCAGCAGATCAAAGGAGATGATCCTGTCCTTCTGCTCTGCTCTGGTGACAGGGTGACACTCCACCTGGAGCACTGCCCCCATCTCTGAGGTGCCCAGCACAGCAAGGACAGGGACCTGTTGGCAGGAGTCTGGAGGAGGCCACTGAGATGATCAGGGAGATGGAGCACCTCTCCTATAAGGAAAGCCTGAGAGAATTGGGATTGTTCAGCCTGGAGAAGAGAAGGCTTTGGGGTGACCTTATTGTGCCCTTCCAGTAGCTGGAGTGAGTCTGTGAAAAAGCTGGAGAGGGACTTTTTACAAGAGCATATAGTGACAGGACAAGGGGGAACGGTCTCAGACTGAGAGGAGGTTTAGATTAGGTATTAGGAAAAAGTTCATTACTGAGAGGGTGGTGAGCACTGGCACAGGTTGCCCAGAGAAGCTGTGGATTCCCCATCCCTGTAAGTGTTCAAGGCCAAGTTGGAGCAGGGAGTTCTGAGCAACCTGGTCCAGAGAAAAGTGAGCTGTCCATAGCAGGGATTTGGAAAGAGATGATCTTTAAGGTCCCTCCTAACCCAAGTCATTTTATGATTCTATGTTTCTGTGGTGTAGCACAGTAGAGCTTAAAGCAAAGTTTGTCTTGTGAAAGAAACTGTTTTGGAACTAAACCAATTCCCTAGGGTTTGAGGGTTTTTCTTTCACAGAGATGAACAGTTCTAAGCAAGATCCCAACCACTACACATCTCTACCTGTAAACAAGACAGCTCTTATGTTTTCAAAGCCTGCTAGTCAAAGTCTCTCAAGCAAATAGCTCTCATTTCTCTTCCTCCATTTAGATCTGAGAGATTAATTAAGCTCATCAACAGTTGATTAATGCAGGTAGGAAGCCTGTGGCTTCCTCCAATTACATTTCAATGATGTGATACTCCTAGATATATTTATTTGGCTTTTAAGAAATATATCTGTAAGAATGATCTAAGCAATTGTTGTGTCAGATTAAAATACATTATAAAATCATTAGTGAACAAAACCAGCAGCGCATTCTGTGCAGCCATCTGGAAAAGATGCTACAGAACAGACCAACATTTCTTCTGGTATGCAAAGGGAGCCCGCTTCAAATGTACTTGCACTTCACTAATATCTGCTCAGTTATTTTATTACTGTGGAAGCAAGGAGTTGCTAAGCTATGGAAAAGGGATGTGGCAGGAGAAGAGTATTTGTTACAAAGCACAACCTATGACCCACTCCTCACCTGGGGTAAAATTGTAGACTTGTGCCTTACTGGCACATTAGAGGAGACTACTGCTCCTAACTTTATTTGCATAAATAAAATTTCATCTGACAGTTTCATCTCCTGATGAATAAATACACTGGTCTCAATGGGTAAAATCCCAGCACAGGAAGTATGCTAAAAATATTAGTAGATAAACCAGATTTTGGTTTTGGTTTTAGTTTGGTTTTGTTTTGTTTTTTGGGGGGATTTTTTTTTTTTTTTTGTGGAGGGCTAGAGGAAATGGTTTCAAACATAAAAAAAAGCACATTAGAACTCCACTAAGACAAGACAGAGACCTCTCAAAGTATGTCTTGATCCTAAAGAAATGATCCCACACATGGAAATCAAAACAAAACAGGAATGTTTCTCAGCTTGAGAAAAATGCATTCCCTTTAATTTCCATTACTAATTACAAATCCCATTGCAAAAACTCCACCAAAGTGAGAATTGGGATTCGAAGCTTCTGATTAGTGGAGTGCTCTAGAATTATGGAGCTGAGTTTGGAGGACAAGAACAAATGTATTTAATCACATTTCCCACCAGTTTTTTGAGCTACCTCCACGTACAGATGAACATGGGATTTCCTGAATTCCAGAGGCACAATGCCCACAAGTTTGTGTCCTGCCTGGACTTCCCTTTGAGGCTTCATGTGCCCAAGGAAACACGACTGGAGCAAGCCAGGCTCAGGGAGTGACAGGATGGCACCTGTTTGCTCAGAGCACTCCTCAGGGTGGCCTTGCCTCAGTCACAGCTGTGGAGAAGAGGACAAAGAGCAGGAAGGTCACACAGAAGATCAACTCCTCTCTGTAATAAATCTTTTAGTCTGTAATATACTTCAGTTATGTCTCTATTGCCACACATAAATCCACTTCCTAATGCATTGAAAGCTATGCACAGGTTTAAAACTACATAAAAGAAACAACGTCTTGATTTTTCTTTTTTTTTTTTTTTTTTTTTTTTTTTTTTTTTTTTTTTTTTTTAAATGATCCTAGACTTCTAAACTTTTGCATCTTCTAGCTGGATTTGTTAAAGGCAGTTACACATATATTAACAGTTTCAGCCATGCTCAACTACCATGTTTAATTGCTGCTCACAGTTATATATCATACAGTAGAAACACACACAAACTGTACATCCAGGATATCTCCTCAATTCATTTATATTCAATCCTCTACCTGGGATTAATTCTGTGCTTATTTTATCAATTTCAATGGGATTATTCTTTTTGCATCAAAGACTTAGGTGTTACCATTACTGTTGCCAGCTTAATTTTTCTAATTGATATGGTTTTGCTGAATCCATTTAATTGAATTTGTTTCATTAACAGTGGAACTGATACTGATATATGGAAAGAATATGGTTTAAATAAATGAGCAAATATTCACCACTTTTATCCAACCTGATATGGCTTTTCACTGAAATCAGTAGTCACTTCTCAAAACAAATGCATTTTAATTCCTTCTGATTTATTTCTCCTTCTATTTACTACTTCTTTGTCACAGTTGGATGCATTTAAGTAAATCAATTGGTATTTATAGGAGCCAATTTTCATTTAAATCCTTGAAAGATAGTTTAAACATTTCTACATTTCTTTAGCACCCACTGCTCATTAACTGAAACGAACACATTTCTGAAATGCAGTAGACTTGTTATCCTACTACAGGATCTTATTTTAATGGTATTCTCATTTTTCTCTTTCTCCCAGTAATTTAAGCAGATCAATTTTGAAACAGGACAGATTGGCTGAAGGTTTATAAGCAAACTTAAACCACCACATACATTCCCTCACATTTTCACCAAGCTGGTGCCTCCCTTTCTTCTGATGCTTGTGGACTTCACTGGTCCAGGAACCTTCAATACAGCAGCCAGAGCTCAGGGACCACTAAAATGATCCTCAGTAATGATGGGGATGCAGACAGAAATTCTATGTGACGTTTACTTGACACATCCAGCAACACTTGGTTTTTGACTTACAGTATCAACAGGGCAGCAACTTCAGGAGTTCAGGATTTAAGTTGGGGTAAAGCCACTTTCCTACAAGGTAACAGACCAGCACCCTGTGCTCCTACACAAGTACTAAAATGCAGCACTTAGGTAAGAAATGCTTGCCTTTAAAACTCAAAGAATCACAAAGCTGTCTTGAAAATAAGAACTGAAGACAGCAATCCCTTACAGCATGCAGTGCTGGTATCATAGTGCAGTTTGGGTGCAGTACATTTGAGTGCCAAACTGTCTGTTCAGGACAGCTCAGATGTCCCAGTGAGGTGATCCAATATTGCAGCCTAAGTATTTGGGCTTCCTTCCTACATATTTGAGTAACTTCTCATAAGTTACTGGCAACTGTACTTAAAAACTGCCTGTAGTGGAGCTCCCTGTGTATGATTTCCAAGTGATGTACAGGTTTTCATGCAGAGTGTGGTGTGTAGTCAGGACATGACACACACTGTCTTGGTATCCCACTTTCTTTTCAAAGCATCCTAAGTGCATTCTTTTTATTCTGGCTTTACCTGGCCATCTCTTACTTCTTTTTAACATTGCTTTATTGCCAACAGATGCATACCAATGCCATGTTCTGTGATGTTTCTATTGAAATTTGTTCTATAATCTCTTTGCCTAGCAGCAATATATAAATTAATAAAATTTTCTGTCAGATTTTTAATGCTGGTTATCAAGTACTCCAGAATTCCCTCCACTTTCATGGATCAGTTATAAGATTTTTCTGCCCCTCCTTCTTCTATTTATTAATTTGGAAGCCAGCCCCATCTCTTCTAGGATTTCGTATGAAGAGACAATCTTCCTTGAAGTACATGTACAGCTGCTATTAATAGTAGACTTCAGTATGATAAAGAAAGAGCACATTCAGTAGAGCTTTGCTAATGTTCAAGGTGATTTGAAATTGAAGTCCAAATCCATGGAGATGCCTTGTTCCTCCCACTTTCACAATGACAGAAGAGGTCCCTGACTTCCTGACACTTATTTACTCTCTGAAGTCATCAGAAATGAGTGGAAGTTTTACACTGATTTTGCTGCATTATCTGGAAGGTGATTTCTATATGGATTCCAGCTGTATAAAGGCCTGTGTGTCCTCATTCAGGTGAAAGAGAAGCCCAAGAGAACAGTAACAAGATCTGTGAGGATCCCTTCCTTAATTTTCACATTGTTTTGTTTCAGTTCCTTCTGCCCTTTTGATTTACAGATTAAATCAGAAATCCAAAAACTGGCCAAGTCTTTATTTCTCTCTTGCTGTGCCAAAGATTTTGTTATCTTTTCTAACCTCCTTGCCAGCTGGTTCATCCCTGGGCATCGGTGACTTTCTGACTCTCTCAGGCATTGGATGGATTTTGTTGGGGTGATGGTAGGATTGTATATATTCCCTGAAAAATATACATTTAATCTATGGCACAGTCTTTCTCATTTTTTTTTCCTACTAACAAAAATTCCTGTATTTCCTGACACCAAGCCAGCAAGAATCATGTTCTAGGTGTACTTATTATTCAATAACAAGTAACATTATTCAAGAGAAACAGCTCCAAGCAGACAGAATTAGCATTGTGCCCATCATAACTGAGAAGCAGGGAAGGGCAGGCAGATTAAACTCACAGGGAAGGCTCAGTTTAAAAAAAAAAAAGCACAGGGTCATAAAATATTCCCCTGTGTCCTTCCACAAAGAAATTATTTCAGATACCAAATTCCCTTGCAGCTTGTAAAAGCTTTACAAGTAGTCCAACCCCCCTGCAGGCAAGTTGTGAGTGATGTGCCCATATATCAGGAACCAAGGTCAGCAGACAAAGGAACTGGGCTGGAGGACACCTGTAGAGCATATCGACCCCACAGCTGAGAATCTGCTCCTCTGACTTCAGCACAGGAGGAGCCAAACCTGCCACCTCACAAACAACCTGAGCATTGTCTTGTGCTTTCATAAAAGCATCAAATTTCCATGTTTCTGCTTCTTCATGAGACACTTCACTAAAATGCAAAGTTAATGATTTATTAGTTTAAATAATTTATTTTACAACTGAATTAATTTGCCAGCCATGTTGCACACTTTATAAGGGGAGCAAATCCTTTCAAAGTGCCTCAGTAACCTAATCAGTATGCTCCTTTTCTTTATGCCATGTTGCAAGAGTTACTATATATGCCTGAACCTCAAAGCATCTCCGCCTTTGCTTAGATGAGGAGAAAATGGTTAATTTGGGTGTGTGAGAGAGGGAAGCTGTTTAGGAATCATCTCTGTGTCGTGCTTTGATAAAAAGCTCGGCAAAGGTTTCAAATGAACACACACGACTGGAGCTGGTTTTCAAGCTGGCAGCTTCAAAGAAGATGCAGGATTGTATAGCAATAATGGCCATTAAATTACCTTCTCTCCAACAGTGTAGATCATTTGGAGTCAGGTCATAAACAGAATAAAGGAATCTTGGCTTTCTACTCCTGGCTATACGGGCATTTTGAGACACCAGAAGACTGTCTTCACAAGTCTCATTAGCTGGCATTACCATCCTCAAAGGACTATGTTAAACTTGAAATTAAACATTAAAAAAAGAACAGATTTCTAAAAAATTTTAATGGCAAGAATCATGCACTCTGTTGTAACAGAGGAAAGCAGCTTAAAATATGGATTTCACTCTTAGAAAATAACAGAAAGCCTAACATTTTGGAAAATATTGTCATTTTCTAAGTATTCATGTTGGCCAAGCATTCATGTAAAACCAGCAATGCTGTTTAGATATATCCAAATTAACAAGTAAATTTAATAGTGATCTACACAAAAGCTGTAATAAACTACATCTCAGGGTCCTGTACTCATCTTCTAACTGCTCCTTGCATTTAAAATCTGAATGCAGACAGATGCTGGCTACCGTTTTAAAAATTAATTTTATTTTAATTTCTTAATTACAAATACCTGTAATTTGATATAATAAAATTAATGATTTTATTAAAAGCATGTGAATTGCTGAGTTTTGTCTGTGACACTTTAAGCAGACATTTAAAGCCTTGTCTAACCAACATGTGACATTCCAAACCTCAGTAGGTTTGGTGAATGATCTTTGGTGAATGTGACAGGAAATATTGCAAGGTTACTGATTTGTAATTTAAACTTTGGTAGCATTTAGGACTCCTGTAAAAAATTGCAGCTGGCCAAACTAAGCACTGAGAATACATATGCCATAAGACAGTACACAAAGCTTACACTTTAAATATTATGGGCAATATTTTAGGGAGACTGAAAATGCTGAGGAGGAATGACATAAACTTCAGGGAATTTTTCAGTTTTCCTGAGACCAGGTCAGTAATTTAACTCTGATCATCTTTTATTTCCTTTTAATAAAAGATTCGTGTTGCATACTGTGCACATGATATGTTGTAACTTTTTGTTGTTGTATGACTGTTGCTATTCCTTAAGCCTCTACAACACACAGAGCCTTAAAATATACAGAAAATAAAGTCCTTACACTGAATGGATGGTCCTCTAATAAGGAAACAAATGAAAGACTGAGAAAATCAGAGGAACTAATTCCTGCCTCTAGATAAATTGGACTACTTTTGTTGTCTCTAATGTATCTTGTTTGAAGCAGCCACTTTGTGTTGTCCTCCCTGTGCAATTTTATGCAAATTTAATGATCTGTGTTACATGTTATTAGTAATCTGCCATGGCCATAACCTTACCCTGGATGCAGTAGCAATCAAAAGTTCTACTTCTGATGACAGAAATGATGCAGAACATGTCACAGGCTGCCCTCAAATTATTCTGGAAGATGGAGGAAAGACGCAGAGAGCTCTTGTGGCTGCAGGCTGTTTAAATTAAAAGCAAAGAGCTGGTTCTGTGCCTCTTTCTCCCTATAGTAGCATCTCAGCATCCTCTCCCTGAGCCTCTTAGTTGTCCCTGCAAGGACATCAAAAACGAGGCAGATGAGCAGGGGGAGAGGATGACCCAGCTGCCTCATCACTGGGCACCAGAGCCGCCTCCAGCAGCCAAAAGATGATCACTCATGACCTGTCCTCAACTCCCTCGGATGAGTGGGAATTGAGACGAGGCTGGCAGGTGTGCTTGGCAACCTTCACCCATCCTGAGAGGGCATCTGAGGCAGGACACAGCAGTGTTGTCACCAGCACTGATAAATGCAGCTGGGGCAAGGACAGTGACACCCTTGACAGTCGAATGTCACCAAACAAAAACATTAACATAAAAACTGGAGGCTTTGCTGGAAATATCCCACTGTGCACAAAGCAGGCTGTTGGAGGGATATCAGTCAGACTGGCAGGACTTTGCTGTTAAGAACTGAGAGCACCTGAAGCTTCAGCCCACTGGAGGAGCAAGCACTGCACAGGCTGTCAGGGGTCACCCAGCCCTGGGACCATCGGCGAGGGACCACATTCCATGGCAGGGGCAGACATAGGAAGAGCTGCTTCCAGCTCCCAGCAGCTCAGCTCACTAGCACAGGACATGGTTCCCTTTAACAGCTATCAGGGAGTTATCCCTAACACCAGTCTGCTGCCAGGGGATCACAGGGCTTCTGCTTTGAGTCCCACGTGTGCTCAGCAGGGCCAACCACTGGACAGTGAACTCTGCCAGCTGATTAAGTTGATTTCTGTATCTGGTTGCCAGTGTCAGGCATGAGAGAAAATTAGCTAATTTCCAGGGTTTCTAGCAAGTGACTAATGCTTGGAAAAAGAGCAATGTGAGGTTAATTTATCATCCGATTTTAAAAAGGTGCAAGTTTAAATACTAATAATGTGGAACGGGAAATCTGACATAAAGACCCAGCAAATCAGCAATGTGTAAGTAAAGGAAATTAAATGCAGCCATTGCAGGCAGTGAGGCATCTTTGAATAGGCTGGAAACACAGATAAATGGTGTTCAAAGAAACATCTCAGAAGATGTTGAGTTTGGCAAAGGCAATGACAAGGTTTGAATGAAGTGCAACCAAATGCAGATGGTACAATCGCAATTTCATCTCAACTAATGATGTGAACAATCTAACACTAGTCCTTGCAGTGGCACCAGGACTTTTGTTCACTAAAGCACATTTTAATAGGGAAACGGGGGGACAGGGAGATTTGTCTGAACTACTATCATGAGGAGTGTGGCTATAGACTGCATTTGTTATCCAGAGGAAAGGATCTAAGCATCCTCTAAAATGTGGTTTTCTTGCAATGGTGGGACAAACAAACAGGCCGAGTTGAAAATGTTTATCTCTTAGATCATACTAGCACAGTAGGGATGCAAATCACATCCCATTACTCTTACAATTAATAACCCTGGACACAGGAGGGACAAGACACCCTGTTCTGTGCTGTCTCTTTGCCCCTCATGAGAGCATCACTGCCATCACCCCTCAAATAGCAGAAGCTATTTGAGCTGCTCCCTCCATGGTCCCCAGTGTGGTAAGCTTGGTAAGGATACATGAAATGGGACATGAAATGCTCCAACTGGGAGTGGGAATGAGAGGCAAAGAATTAGGAAGCTATGAAAGTTTTTAAAGTATTTCAAGCTTCCAAGGGAAATAATTCTATTCCTTATTTAGCACTAAGTAGTTCCTGTAAAACTCAGCCTCCCCCACTTTCCAATTAAGAAGGCACCTGCTTTATTTCAGCCACATCTTCCTGGAGTCTGAGCAGACTTTCTGAGGCAACTCCATTATGAGGTCGACTTGATAAAAATACCCACTGCTGAAGGATCGGGCTAGTGGCAGGTCACTTAAGCTCTTGCACTGCTCTGGAGTCAAATCTGTCCTACCAAAGTCAACTGCAACTTTGCCATTTGACTTCAAAAGATCAGGATTTCATTTCACATGATGAATACTCCTCCTAGCAATAGTCAGTATGACATTAGAACATTAAATAATAATGGGATTTATATTCACCAGTCTCAAAATGTAAATCTTTATAGAGGATTTCCTACTTGTTCAAAAATCATAGCGCAAGCCTGTACAAAAGAACTGTCCCATCTGCTGTAATTGTATAAAATAACTCCCACATGTAAGTGCTGGTGGTATGAGATTCAAACAGGAAAAGCCTGAACAGATTATGACAGCCTCTTCCTAGATTCTGTCCAGCACTCTGTGTCATTTTTAAACTTTCATGCCTGAAGACAATTACACTTGCGCAGAGAATCTGAAAATCCAGGAAGCAGAAGCTGCAACAAGTAATATAACAAGAACTATCACTTGTTACTGCAGGGTTCCCACGCTGTGAGGATAAATTATCAAACTCCTAGGATAAAACAAGTGTATCTCAAGTATAATTTTTAAATGCAGGGAAGAGTTTCCCCAGGGCTTTTCTCTGGCTGCAGCAGCATTGGCAAACATGCCAAATAGCCTGCCACTGATTTAGTGGGCTGGAAGCTGCACTCCATCATTGTACCTCACCTGCCATTACCATCAGGTTTTTGCTATCCTTGGCATCCTGCTTACAGCAGAAAATTATTCACTTGCTGGTATGGTACAGAAAACCCAGACTATTTTTAGCCACCCACATCTATCACCACAAGTTTACATCAAGACTTCAGGGATGAGGGGAAGAGAGGAGGAGAAAGAAACCCCATTTCCCTTCTCACACTCCCGTGCCTGCCCACTCCCGCACGGTGCCACAGTTCAGGGGGGCAGTGACACAGAAAGGCACAGGATGCTCCTGGTGCTGTCACTCCAGCTTTGTCTTTTCCTGGAGAGCACTGTGCTGAATGGACAGATGATGATCACAGTGCTATGAATGCAATTTTTCTTGTCTTCGGTGTCTCGACTCGATGGGATTTTGCAGACACAGTCATGGCCTCTATTTTTCACAATGACTCAGAAGCATTTTAAATTATTTTCCTCATGAAAGTGAGCCTTTTGTTGGCAGCTGGAAATCTCTGCCACAGACATTTTACATTTTTAGAGTCTAACTTTCTGACAGGAGGAGATCTAACATGCCATGTGATGAAAAGTGCATTCAAGGCCCTTACTAACAGCACTGTGCAAGTATCACCTCAAGCTGTTCCCTGAGAAAAACCTGCCTGGCTCATTTCTTGCCCCTTTCCCCAACTCTCCACTGCCCCAGCACCCCCAATCCCCTCCTCCTGCCCCCTTGCCAGCCTGATAATCTACAAGTCCAGAGAGTTTTTTGAGTACATAAAAGGTATCTTCAGACAGTTGCAGTCAATATTGAAATACCTAATCTAGTGCATTCAGGTCACTCTCTTAGTTGAAGGCAGACTAGCAGATATTTACATCCAAAAGAGCAATTAGATCATCAACCTGCTGGACAGGTCATGAAAGTGAACCTTTCAGATTACTTCCTTTCTTTCAAAAATAGCAATCAAAACTTGCAGTTTTCCCTCTAGACCACCAAAGGTCATGATACACTGAAGTAGCACACCTGAAAATTCAAATACTCTGCCTTGATACAGAAAGCCCAGCACAGACAGTAATACTGGAAGTTTCTATGTCCTTTCAAGAAGTCCACTGTTGAAATAAATGAACCACGTAGGCAGGAATTTTGTTCAACCTCTGCTGGAGACTTTCTAGACCATAACACAGCCAGTACAGATAAAATCCTAGATACGAGAATCCTTAGTACATTAACATCCTATGGAAAAATGCCAGTGGTGTCTATTTCCCCATCATTACTCTCTATGGGCAGTTGCCTAGAAGGAGATGGGCAGAGAGAATGGAAAATTCTAAATGGAAAAAAACCCCAATCCAAAATGTTGGTTGATATATTTGTTGATACAATGACTCCTCTGAACTGAATCTTTCGTTTATTCACAAGTCTTCACTCTGCTTCAGCTCTGTCAGTAATGCCACAGATGCTCCTGCCACAGAAACTTTTTCTGTTGGACCTTCTGGTGATCCTGGTGATGTTCTGGATTCTGGCTTCCTCTGATGCTAAGGACATGTAACTACTGGACAAGGAGTGCTGGATTCCAAAGAATTCAAAGCACAGAAGCATGTCAAACACACACTGACTGTTTAGATCCTAAAAATCTGTATTAAATTCAGGGTTTGGTTCAGCCCTGTCTCCAGGGGAGGGAAAGGAAGAGGGACATGCCATGAATGACCCATGGGGAACAGCAGACTGTGTTCAGATGGTAAGAATCAGTCAGCCAGGCTCTGTGTTTAATTTGGATACTTCAAATAATTCCTGATACTAAGAATATTTCTAAATAAAATGCCATGGTTGCCCTTGGGTTTGACAGTCTTTTTAGGAGCTGATAGCTTCTGAGAAGTTAAAATGTGTGGAAATTGTAACAGCTACATCCTACATGTGCAGAAGGGAGTTTGTGATTCAATAAGCCATAATGTCCTTGATAAAAACATAGAACCATACATTGAAAATACAGCGAAAAATGAACTCTCAAACAACTTCTCTGTATTAGAAGTTCTGCAAATCCTTCTGCTGTGAATGCTTATGTCGCTTTATGCTATTACTCTATAAGGTTACATTGTGCAGAATACACCATCTCTGATTTTCAAATAACTAATTATTATTTTTGTTGGGAAAAATTTTTGTGCTCTTCAAAAATAACAAATCAGAACTATGGCTATTGCAAAGGTATTGGAGGGGCATACTTGCATTTTGCTTTATCATCGTCTTTATTATTTTTTTAAATGGGCTGAAAATTTATTTCGGAGACCTGACATTACATTTAGTAAAATGTATTATAACTGACTACTACTGGATTGGAAAGTGTAGACGTAAATCACAACCCAGTCTTATCTTTCTAGTAGCTATATCAAATCTGTTAACAATTGAGAAGCCATTAAAATGTTAATGAGTGTGAAGGATGATCTATGTTTCACATTCCAACTTCTATTTTTACAAAGGCAAAACATACATGAAAATCCCAACAGTTCTCTCCTGCTGAAAGAAATATGAAAGACTATTTGGCTTTTGAAATTATGACATTGCTGGTAGACTTGTCTGTAAGACAAATTGTTACATTACTGCCAGCATGATTACAAAAAAGCTTTAGGGCCCAAGCTGTACAAGAAAAAGTCTTAACTAATTCCCTTTAATTTGCTTTCAAATACTAAACAACACTAAAGAGCAGTGAATTTGACTGCCCAAGCTGTGTCAAACATTAAGAAAGATGCAAGCTTCAGATGGATGCCATTCACTCGACCTTCTGGAAAGCAAATCTCTTCATAAGGGTCCTAAGTGAAAACCTCTCAAAGGAGGCTCTGTAAAAGTCATTATTTCTGAAAATGTTTTCACATGCAGAAAATCTGGACCAACACAAATGCTGAAGCTCACATGCCCTTCCTAGACAGCGTCTTTAGAGTTAAAAGTGAAAAAGATCTTTCAAAGTTACCTGAATTCTTTTAAAAGTATCAGTGCTTTCTCAATGCTCATGCAGGAATTTTATGGTTTGTTGTTTGTTTTGCTGATTTTTTTTTTTTTTTTCTTTTTTGTCACTAGCACACACACGCTAATAGACTGCTCAAGGTTTGGTAAAAGTGCCACATTTTCAGATGTCCTCAGGTGCAACCGTGTGTGCATATCTGGCACTAAATTTGGGAGCTTGCTGGCCCCTGAGTAGCAGCACATGCATCATACTAATGTAATCCTGCCATCTCCTGTATCCCCTTAATCAGCACACAGCTGTGTTTCAATTGCTTCCAGAAACATCACCATCTTGAACACCTCAAACATGGAAAACCCCCCACTTTTATGGAGGTTAAAATGAAGAGGGTGAGGGGAACACAGTACAAGCAGCTCCCTGTGCTGTTCCCTTTATTGTTGCCTAATGTTATTTATTGCAGCACCATCTTTCTTTTGAAGCATAATTAAAAAAAGATAAATAACCATATAGTCTCCTACAAAGATAAATTGATAGCTTGAGACTTTTCCAGTTGGATTGCCTTTTTCTAACACAGAAAAGTGAAGAAAGCTTTGATACCTTTACTCTCATTCTTCATAAGAAAAAAATCCTTTTAATCTACTTTGGGGTTCCCTGAAGTCATCCAGTACGTTGCTCTGGGTCACAGTAAAGCAATCCATTGTCCTGCTGCCATTTTTGCCTTTCATTGCCTGTTAGGGCAGTCGCTTCATTCACCACTTTTTTGGGCAGCCAGGCCATTCAGTGTCTTGGGCACCTGCTCTGCTAGCCTCTTCTTCCATCTGAGGTGCAGTTCCCATGGAAAACCCCTCCCTGGAAAGCCAATTTTGCACCACCCAAGCTGGATGTGGCTGTTGTGGTTCCTGGAGGTCCATGCCATAGCTTCAGGCTGCTCTCACCTTCCTGGCCTCCTTTCTATGTGTCATCTTTACCAGCACAGAAATGATGGGAGATCAACTCTGTTCCAAGTTTTGCAAACTACATGAGGCACTCCTGTGCTTTTTCAGTAGCAGTAAGGCTGAGCAGTTTTAGTAGCATTTTATTTATTACGAAGTATTTATATCATAGAAGTACCAAGACAAATTCAAATTTAGGCACTTGAGCTCAAATACAAGGAACAAGAACAAGACTGTCACTTGTTCCACATGGTGTAGACAAGTGAGACAGACGAGTGAGGGGAAATCTGATCAGCAGGAGTCAAAAATACCACTTAATACTAGTTAAGTGCAGATAAAACTTGAAAAATATTTCCACTTTACCCACTGCCTCTGCCACTTTTGTAAACACAGCAGAATTCACAATGCAGCCAGAAACACAACAAGCTTTCAGAAAAGATTTGGCTGAAAGTGGCAGATGATCACAAAGCTCTTACATTGCAAAACATTTTTGTTACTATGCTTTTAGCTCACTCAATATACATGTTCAGAATTATGTCTGGAAGAGACAACCTGGATTAGTGACTTTGTTTTAAGAATAGATAATCTCTTGGTAAATATTTGCACTGTGTGAGTTAGCTTTGCTGGCAAAATTGTCTTGACAGTTTATCAGGCTGAGCACAAAACTGACTTGCTGATTCTTTTGGGATGTTGCTAAAATGATACAAACTAATGATGCTTGTACTTGCATACCAAGCAAAATTAATGGAAGGGGCAACTAGACTGCCAGAATGTTGTGAAGTGCATTAATTCTTAGGCTTGAAACTACAGACTGAGACTCTTTGAACTCACTTGTGAATTTTAAAATGTGTCTATCCATTGTGAGAATTACACACAGAAATTAGCATCCATGAACTATGAATGCATGTCTGTGCATCTGAAATAGCATGCATAGCTAGACAAGGTGAGAAGAGCAGCACAGTCCAATTTCACAGAGCCATAGAATGGTTTAGAATGGAAGGGCCCTTCAAAGATTATCTAGTCCAATCTTTTATCATGGGCAGGGACACCTTTCATTAGATCAGGATGCTCAAGCTCAGTTTATGGTATTCAAACACAGCACTTTGCCTCTGCAAAGTTTAGCCCAGGTAAAAATCATACTATTAAAAAAACCCCAAACCCTACACTGAGAAAATGATGGTGTATACCAGCAGACACAGAAAAATAATTTAAAGATACTAATAGTTTTTAATATTAAGAGATCACAATGGACTGTTTGCCCATGAGATTACTTTGAACAGTCACTTCAGCTGCTTTCAGTTCTTAAATAGCAATTCATTTCAATCTCTGTATTGTCTCAATTTTTTGCTTAAGGTATAGATAGATACCTGACATACACAAAGCTTAGTGATTTACTGATGCTATGATGCCTCCTCTGAGGCTACTCAGACTCTTCAAGTGTTATTGACTCTGTGAGTGTCAAGACCTGTCACATCAGGAGAGATGCTGGGGCTGACTAATGAACAATTAGCACAACTAAGAAAAGGCAGTTGGTGATTAGGGGCACCCATCTGCTGTCCTCACAGACTGTCTAGAGACGTCCATACCTTACCTGGGGTTTGTTCCAGGAATGCCACCCTGGGACTGCCAAGCCTCACACCATCCACTGACTGTCATCCACTGCAGTTGTTTCACGTGGGCTGATACAGCCAGCAGCAGTTTAGGGAGTATCAAGGATTTCAGAGCCCATACAGTGATAGTAAGGGACTCTAGAGCCCAGGTAATTTTTCATTAATCCTCCTAGTCAAAGGAAAAGGGGTTGAAAGGGCCAAGCAAACTCTAGTGATCCAGCACATGGTTACAGGACTGGTGCCACAGCCAGGGATTTGGCTCCTGAGACCATGGGACTCACTTTGAGAAACCTGGTCTAAGCAGGGCTGATGGGAAAAGCATCTCAGGTCTTGGGCATGCCCAGGTGGTGAACAAAGCTTTAAACTAAAGTTTCTGGGAGAGGGACACCTCAATCTGTCCCACTCCTACCAGTCAGATGGCAGTGTCAGCCATAGATACCCACAGCTTGCAGAGGGATCACAGGTCAGCAGGACAGCACCTGATATGAGCTTGTAAAAAAAGAGCTCGTCTAATATTTGATGTATTAAGTGCTTTTGGGGTTTGGAATAGGCAGTGGGTTGTACTACATTAAGAGTAAGTGGACAGGCACAGTGAGATACAACCTTTGTTGGCATCTTGTCCCATGCTTTCTCAAATATTACTCTTGAAGTGGTGGTTTTAACATCTTATAACACTAATACCAACAGTAACACCAGACTGAGAAGAAAATATTGATTTCAGCTTTTAAGGCAGTTACTGTTAGCATTCTAAATTATTTTCCTTCTCTAGCTGAATTAACCCATAGTTTCATCAGCTTACCTTACAGACTGGTTACAGTTGTATGATGTCTCTGCAGTGCTTTTCTTTATTTGCAGCTCCATCACTGGACAGCATTTTGTAGAACTAGAATTTCTTAAAAACAGCAAGTTCCTCTACCCAAAAGGGAAATTCTTTTCTTTCTCGACATAGTAGGAGTGAAATTTGTATCTGAAGTATACATGCTCCTAAACACAAACTAACAGAAAACATTCTTACCCTATTGTTTTATTAGGATGACATAGAAGAGGGGATGTTGAGAAAAAGAGAGGAAAAATCTGTTCTCTATATTTGGGTTGGCTGACAGTGGCAAGATTGACTTGGCTTTCAGGGGCTCTGCCTGAATTTCTCTGCCGAGGTTATCTGAAGGATACTGTGCAATAGTCTAATTTCTCCTCTGTGTGCCAAGGTGAACCACACAAATGCCTCCAATAGCTCTCAGCTATTCTCATGTGAGACAGATTGCTGAGCTTCTGTTTGGCTTTAGAGATGTTCGCGTGCCAGTCACTGGGCCACGGGATGACAAATTACCTCTCTGCCAATATGAGAGCTGGGACAGTTCTCTCCACAGCCTCCACCAGATGGGCCTAATTAAACTATTAGCCAATGAGTGAGGTCTGATGGCTCCATTAGGAATCCTCCTGTGCTTAAATAAACAGCTCAAAATAAATAGTTTTCTCAATTACAGTTTCTATCACGTCATTTTCTGGCATATTCGCTGACAGAGTGCCTCCTTTGTCTACTTTTTCCTAATGGGACGGGACCTTCCTGACACTAGCAAGGGTTTTAAAAGGTTATAATGGCATCAGCCAGTTTGCTTTGAGGAGTTAAACCTCTCCTAAAGCATCATTTTACTGAACTTGACAGCAAAAGCTTGTTCTCCCTGAGGATGTGCAGCTTCACCCTGACCATAGGGTTGGCTGCCCCGATGGGCTGGAGGCTGTTGGTGCCACAGCAGCACCCCTGCAGCACCCTACCCTGCCTCCAGACCTCCTCAAATAGTGATCTCATGTCCCACACTGGCACAGAGGGACAACCTCTTCTCTCTTCCTGTAATTACTTCTTAGAACTTATTCCTCCCACCTTAACAAGTACCCTTCACCTTTATCCTTCCCCTCTCTCTACTTTTTCCTGAAATTACTTTTTTTTCCTCTTGACTTGCTCGTAACCTGATGTATCTTATCTAGAAATCTTTACCTGACGTTTTAAAGTACCTCTTCCCCCCTCTTCTTCAATTTCAAAAATTTCCCTGTGAAAGGCCCTGCCTATTCACTCCTTGGATTCTCCTCGATGCTTAGTTTCCCAAGGACATCTTCACAATCCAGAACATTCTCTCATTCCTGCCCAATCAGCATAAGGAAGATGAGTTCTGCAGTGAATGCTAGTCATGATTAAATACTTTTTTTGACTCATTCTCAGAGAATTGTTGCTTTGGGGGCGGGTTTTGGTACCACAGGAAACAAATTGGATACTTCACCCATTAATAGCACTACTTGACTGTTTAAAATGAGCAACCAGGATTTTACATCAAACAAGTATTTGACACACTCTTCAATATCCCTCTCATCAAGCATTGTATTATTCATGTAACTAATTAGAACTATTTCAGCTCAAAAATAGTAAGATGCTAGCACTACAGCTTCATGCATGTAATTATAACTCATTTGGCTGAGACACTAATTGCTCCAGAAAGAAACAGTATTTACACTTACAAGTTTTAAAACATATTGGGTTGTGAACCCCAAACTGTATCTATTGAGTCACTGAAAGGAAATGAAAAATTCATCATCTCTGTCAGAAAACAGGATATTCCAGAGGCAGATCTTGTGTGACAACAGGTACCAGCCAAGGACCTGTTCTTCAGTGAGTTCATGCAAAACTCCTACGTAGTAAAATTCTTCACTATTCAACTGAAATTATTGCAATACCATGTCACCATAAACTCCTGAGACTTTTATTGAGACCACACCTTAAATAGGCCATTTTCTTTACATTACTACTGCAATGGAGTGAATTCTGAGTAAGTCTCTCACCTCATTCATTCTCTTGCTCTTTTAAGGAAAGCAGAGGAATTCAGAAAATTACTAAAATCACAGATATGTAGAAGTAGAGGCATCACTAGAATGAAAGATTTCAATAACTTTGTGTCTAGATTGTCTTTCGAGCTCCTGGGGGAAGTCTGCAGAGTGTGACTATTTTGGAGAGGGGTGCTTTCTGCACATTCTGTTTCCTCCTGGTACTTCACCAAGTTAGGGATGTGTTCTGCCTCCATTACAAGTGAGGATCTCAGAGAAGAAAGGCTCACATGGAAAGGGGTGTGTTTGGATGGCTGCAGAGGATTAAAGAAGGGAGATTTTTAAAAGGTATGCAAGAACATGCTTTTTTTCCCTCTCTTTTTATTGTTACTGTGTTGTAAAGGGCTCCTGGTTCTTCCAGATGAGCCATCAATGGACAGAATGAGACAATTCAGAAACCAAACACAAAGGAAGCAAGCATCTGATGAAAGCACGTGACTTGATGCAAAAAGCCCCCATGAAATAAAACCAAGAAAATACCTATGATAGAGAAAAAATACTCATGTTCTTTGAGGCAGAGAGCTTTCTCAGTCAAAATCAGGTCAATTTGCATCTAAAAGCTAGCCTTGTTTCTTTTACAAAGTGCATATGATTAAATATCTTCACAGAAATTACCTAAGAGCACATCCTTTCACAGAAACATGTTTTCTTAGGCTGCCCCACCAATTTATCTTCACCCTGGTGTTGGCAGGCAACTTAGCAGCTGTCTCTTTCCATACCCAAGGCCCTTTCTCTCCTGCTGAGCACTCCAACCCTGTCACTGCCTTGCATCCCCCCAGCCTTCTCTGTGGCAGTAACATTCCATGGGTAATGCTCACACAGGGAATTCAATCCGAAAGAAGGCCATTTGTACAACCTGTGAGGAAGGTCAGACTACTGGAAAGAGCCAGGAAAGTCCCATCTGTTTCAGCAGGACCTTTACAGTGCTTCTGTTCACATGCTACCCCAGTTTGTATGGGATATGCAGAATGCTACTGGAAAAGCTACACAGACTTCATCAGTGACCACAAAGACACTAGAATGGCATATTTTCTTTTTTCTTTGTTCATCTCAAAAAGCTATGGTTATGTTTTGGGCTGAGACTCTGTTGACTGGAGTTGTATGGTTGTTGGTTTTCTTTTGGTCCAAGTCCTTAAAAAATAAAACACTTAAAGCCTAACAATAGCAAAAGAGCTCAGACCATGCATGTGTTTGGCACATCACATTTAATTGCATGTCTGAGCTAACATTGTTTAAACTTCAAGTATTGGAATTGTCACATTGTAAAATTTCATTGAAGTCCCACTTCTCTGCCTGAAGTGCCATAATGTTACCCAAGTGGGAAAAAGGGTTCTTCTGAGATTGATTTTTCAGACACTGTAGTTCTGTTCAATTGAATTCACTCAAGTAGTGGTTAACATAAACACTGTGGAGAGTATGACATGTCAAATTAGCAGCTTTGCAAATCTCTTGTTAATTGTCAGCCTAATTAAAAAATTGCTAATTATAATGTTTATAACTTCAAATAACTGCTCAGCTATAAAGCATTGGCTGTCAGGTGTAAACAGGGGGACTGAAGGAAAAAAATCAATCGACATCTGTTAATTTATCAGAGGCAGTACACTAAATTGAAAAATGGATTGCCTAATGCACTGTAAATCTGCATTACGATAAAAGACCAATTCATTTCAACACCTGTTTCATAAATGATAATGGCCATCTTTAGTGGCTAGCCCTAGGGTTTCTTCTGCCAATCAGACTTAGAATCCTGCCTTTACTAGCATCAGACAAAAAATTGATTGAACCATGTTAAGATGCATATAATATCTCCTCCCTTCTTTATGATGATTAAAATGAATAGTATTTACAGTAAATTTTTGTTTAAAAATTTCCTGGATCTTCTCATCCCATAAAGAGCAAATCTGTCTCATCATTCTAAGGTTATTTTAGACAGACTTAAATGAACTGATCAACTAGAAAAAAACATCAAGGACCAGGTCCAATTATTCCCATCTATTGTCTTCCTTTAGTAAGAGCTATAGAGCTCAGTTCTTTTGTATTTGTTCCTTAAATATTTACATTGATCAGACATGTGATAAACTTCTGTAGTTTACAGGCAAGTAAATATTACTAACAAACATCAGTGTTTCCAAACTGCTGTCTTCCAGAACAGCATTTTTCTCAAAGAACTGCAAAGCTTTAGAGAGTGGCTGCTCAATTCCTCAAGTCAGATGGCATTAAAGGTTGTGGTTTTACATACGTAT
Source organism: Pycnonotus jocosus (assembly GCA_013400435.1). Classification (NCBI taxonomy): domain Eukaryota; kingdom Metazoa; phylum Chordata; class Aves; order Passeriformes; family Pycnonotidae; genus Pycnonotus; species Pycnonotus jocosus. Next base: position 183,962 of record VWYP01019712.1, read on the forward strand.
ATTTTACAGGGAACTGCAGACTACTTCTAATGGCTGACAACAGCTCATTTCTTTGGGATAAGCAGGGGAATCTAGGTAGTTGGTTGTCATTTCCTCTGTGAAAACCTGGAGACAAAGTTTAGATGGAGAAGGTACATGTCTCAGGAAAGATGCATGTCACAGGAAAGGACTCAGCTTCTCCAGAGTTTGAGAAATACATCCTCTGAGGATCCTGCTGCTGTTTGCATACAGCACATAAAGTGTAGGAGAAGGAGGTGGAAAGGGGGACATTTGGAGTGCTGGGGTTTGTTCTGTCCCAGTCACTGTTACCTGTGACAGAGCCCTGCCCTCCTGGGAATGGCTGAACCCCAGCCTGCACATGGGAAGCACTGAATCAATTCCTTGTTTTGCTTTGCTTGTGTCTGCAGCTTTTGCTTTCCCAATTAAACCGTCCTTATCTCAACCCAAGAGTTTTCCAGCCTTTACCCTCCTGATTCTCATCCCCATCCTGTTGGTGTGGGAGTGAATGAGCAGCTGAGTGGGGCTGGGTTGATCACTGGGGTTAAACCACAACACCCCAGAAGTAAAATATTATTCTTTCCCCACTGCATACAAATGTCAGGTCTTTGGCACACCTAAACATACACCTTTTAAGGCAAACCTATTAAAATTAATGTAACAGCATGTACATCCATCTGGTGTACATAAGTCAGCCAGAAGCGAGTCCTTTGATGGATTTAGTCTGCTTTGAACATCTTATGAATTCAAATAGTTAAAAATGTTGTGACCTTTATGCCCAGTATTGTGCATAATTTTCAAGATGACAGAAATGCAAGTTATCTATTTTTCTGAATTTATATTTGAAGCATAGCCTAGCAAGCTTGAAAAGCATTTTTGTAAAATACTATTTTAATCCATTAAGAAGTGAAGGAGAATTTAATTTTATGTCACAGATGACACAGTAATGATCTAAAATTCCATACTAAATAGCCCCCCAAAATTACATTAAAAGCACAAACAACAGAAGATCAAGGTAATATATAATTTATTTCCTGGCTTAAATAAACTGAACTCTGATGCTTGAAATGAAATCACTGAATGTGTTGTGTAGCTGTTTTTTTAAAAAATATAGGGAAATGCATCTTAAGTTTTACCCAGAATGTTTATATTTTAATGTAGCAGCAGCACAGTCATATACTTTAGGAAATAAATTAATTCACTTGACACTAAGAGTGACAAGAAAAGTAATTTTACATTTGGACAATGAAGACCAAGAAGTTTTTTTACCTACAGTGATAAACAGCAAATTGGTTACAGAGCTAAATATCAAAGAAAATATTGAAAGTATAGTAGGATATCTGACACCTAAATCATCTATCTCTCAGAATAATAACAAGAAATAATCATTGCAGGCACATTAGACAAATATTATTAGACAAATAAGAAACAGGATGCAGGTCACACTATATGAATAATGCTATGCTATGTTTAAACCATTTTTGCAGATGTTAATCATGATTTCGGAAACTTTGGCTCATTTAGGAAATAAAATGAATAATACTCTACTAATAAAGATTCAGAGAGGTAAGTGATTTAGTTTTCAGTAGGACTTACAAGCATAAATCACCGTGATATTTACATTTAATTTTAACTGGGAAGAAAATAAAGCTTGGAAAAATACAAAATACAGTAAGCATCAGTATTTTACCATAAAAATTGAAAATGTAGTTTTGTATGAAACGAAGGACAGTATTGATGAAGGCAGACCACTACATAATATGACTGAACAAACATAAGGTTATTAAATGTTTAAAATGTGGAAGAAAAAGATCATGTTTAGATTTTTAACTGTTGAGATCAGTGCATCTTTCCTGACTGATCTGTATCTCTGATAATGTATAATGTCCCTAATAGCTGCATCTCTTTTTCTGGCTTTTTAAATTTATCTAAACACTGTCCTCACAAGTCTTAAAGATGTAACACGAGTTTTTCTGTCACTGTTGATATACAATCAACCTTTTTCTTAATATGCTGAGGCCCTCTGGTAGAATCTTTTATTTTAATATATATCTCATATATCTACCAAAACAGAGTATAGACACTATGAACGTATGTCTCTCTATACACATATGTATATTGCTGTGAGGATGTATTCCATATATAAGAATATATGTGCACACATAAATATAGTAATTGCATAATGAAAATTTAGTCTGTTATTGATTAAAAAATCAAATGTAAAGAGGCATATTTATCCTCATAACTTTTTTTTTTCTTCATCTTAATGTTAAAAGAGTGTTGAATACATCAGCTAGGGACGTTATCCTGTTAGTCACCACATTTAGATAATTCATTTGCAATATCCAATTATCCACTGTGTTAATGCCACACATCTGTGTGCAAACCCTGCCAATGAGATCACATTCAAATTCAAAAAACACACTAGACTCATACTACTGCAAATAAATCCCCATCAATCCAGCCAGTATTTTCAGTCACTTGGTCTTTACACAGGAAAAGAAGAGTACAAACATCACAAAGTCAGGCTTATTCACTTGAAGCATAAAATAAAACCCCCTGCAATTATTTTTTGCCAATTTCCTGAATCCTCTGCACAGAAAGCAGAATTAAACATTTTGGATTCATTCTTCACCTTCCTATTTGATGTTCTGTACAAAACCTGAAGGTTAGAACTAAAGGATAAATGTTACTAACCTGTGTACATCATCATTTAGAGGTCAAAATAATGTTCAAGAATAAACTGGAAAAAGCAGAAGTGAAGAGCATATAGGGAAACACAAAAATCTTTCTGTTGTTAGTCTGTTAATGATAAGAGAAAGAAATTATTTCTTTGAGAACATTATAAAATAAAAAAGAGCAGACATTACAGTAATTCTTACATAACTGAATAGTCATACTGATAAATTTCCTCTTTTTGCAATCAATTGCATGCTTAACTTTAAGCAGGTACTTTGCACATCAGTTTCACTGAAATTAAAGTGAAAGTAGCAATGAATTTAAAGGGACTTGAAATATGCATGAAATCAGGCATTTGTGTTTGATTGTATGCATCCAAGAAGAAAAATACTAGCTTGAATTTTGGACTGGGGATAAAAATCAAGTAATAGACAGAAATCAAAAGCTAAGAAAAAGGCTCCCAGTGAAACAGTGAGGATCAGTAAACATGAAATACCAAATAAATCAGAAAATATGAATAACGAACACAGGAGAATTTAGATAAATGAAGTTTAAAGTAGAGCTGAGGCTCTTCTTGCCTAGATAGGCAAAAGGAGAGCAGTCTGTATGTCCTGTTGGAGGTCACACCACCAGTGTGGCACAGCTTGATGAGTCTCCTGCTGTTCCACAATACACCTCACAAGGCTTTCCCAGGGTTTCAGGGTCAGCATCTTAGAATTAGGACAGGTAATAAACCTTGGTCTTAGTTGTCCACTTTATGCTATCAACCTCAAACCACCACAAATCACAAGATAGGACAGTACTGAACCCAATCTCAAGTCACTTAAGCGCTGCCAAGATTGAAGGCTGATGTACCTCACCAGATGTTTGCTAATTGGAGCTCACAGATTGTCTACAATGAATTAAATGTAGATTTTTGAGTAAATAACAATTAGAAAGGTGACCTAAGGCCTCCATTCCCTCCTCATGGAGTTTTCTAGTTCATGTCTTCTCTTCCACCCAAATACAAAAGAGATGACACGCTGGAACCCACAAGATGCTGTGTAGAACTGTGCTCAGTTCCATGACAGGTTTAGTAGATAAGTCAGAAGAAACCAATATTCACCATTTTCTGGTGTGTCCTCTCTACAGAAAAGAACAACATTATTGCTTTTTTTTTAAAAATTGTTTGCTGAAGAAAGGACACAACCATGAATACAGTAAAATATAAAACCCAGTATAGGAAGAAAAGTTTAGTACAAATATAGGTTCCTCTGAAAAACACGGAAATGTAGCCAAAACAATATACTGGGGTTTTGTTGTTTTTCAGGGGAGTAGTCATTAAAAATAATCCACTTGGCTATTTTTAAATTCCTTTCTTTCTCGTTCTTTGCTCATCCTTTACTTTTTTTTCCCCACCTAACTCATAGGATTATCATAGATTGTTAAGTATATTGGGGGGCTCAACCCACATTTTTGCATAATTTATTTATTTAATAACCTTTTGATCAGATCCTTTGCAGATCCCTGATTAGAAAAATGTTTATCAAAGCAGGATGGTCTCCATCATGAAGGACATAGGAAGCTGCTTGCCTGACCTTTTAAAGGAGGATTCAGTCTGGTCTCACTAAGCACCTTCAAGAAACCCAAGGACGTCAACAAAACGAGTCACAAAAATTCATGTCCAGCTCCTGTGGAATGCCATGTTACTAATTGAAAGCTGACTTTACCAGTGTTAACTGTGTATCAGAGGAGCCTTGGCTTATGACTGTTGGGATTAAGAAAGGTAAAGGGCAAAATCATTTGGCAAATCAGCACAGATCCTCTACCACCATTACTCCCAGTGAAATCAAGAGTTGCTTTTTCCATCACATATCCACAGAGATCAAATGCCCCAAAGCTGTTTCTGTGAAGTCCTCATCCATTGTTTTCACCTGAGAGCAGAACAAACTCTACAGTATGGGAAATGTAGAGGAATAAAAATTAACAGCTTGAGAAGGACAGGCATTGTATTCTTGCAAGTATCAAGTAAAACTCAGGCATGAGGAAAGTGATGAGGGATAATTCATAGGCACAAATACATCTCATCTCTCTTACCAAGTAAAAAATGTTATCTGAGCTCAGTCTCTGTGTACCTGACCAAAAATGCTGCAAATGGAAGCTGTGTAAAACTGGAGGGGTTTGATGTGCAGGGAGAACCAGGCGGTTTTGAAGACTGTGAGCTTTAAATAACCTACAACCAGGTGTCTCAGTGAAATAGTCACACTTTTCACATCTAGGTAAAGGCATCCTGTTTCTTCTGACTGCTGTAAGAAACAGCAGCATCTCCATCATATGGCTTGCAACCTGCTTCCTCAAATCCTGCAAGGTGAACTGCCGTGGGTTAAGGGGTGAATAATCATGTGGGCCATTCAGCAACAATGCAAAAAAGGAAAAAAAAAAAAAAGAATCATGCAAAGGAGCTTACTGCTCAAATATAATTGCAGAATTATTAAAATACAAGTTCCAGATGGAAACTGCCATAATTGTTATTTTACTGATGCTTCCAGAGTACACTCAGAGGAATCAGAGCATTGACACGAGAGGCTGGAAGGCTTCTTATTATGCAAAAGGTCAAAGTTTCCCTTAGATTATGTCTACTCTGTGAGTCATTGACTTTTATAGACTGAGGTGTTTAGGAAAAAGTCTCATGAAATTTATGGCAGCATAATGTTCTGGTTATAGTCTGTAACCTTATTTTAAAAGAAAATATAGCTCATTAAGTATAATATTCAGACTATATCATATATTATTGTTTTTCATTTAAATAGTACCATAAATGTGCACTGGGCTTTAGAGCCTGGTTTGAAAAATTGCCATGAGAAATTTATACCTTAAGGACTTGCTCCTTGAAATACCCACTCAAGTGACTAACTGGAAGTCTGACAGGTATCAAAGGACTTCCCATACAAGTAAGGACTTGAAGGCAAATATCCTACATCTTCAGGAGCTGGTGAAGGACAGCACGGAGAAGAAAAGGTTGGGGCTTTTTTATTGTAGCTGTGCTTTTCCTTGTTGCTGCCTTTGGACCTGCAAGTCACAGGATCCTGCCTTCCCACAGCTTTCCCAGATTTCTGCTCTCAAACCCTTCTTGTCCAGCTCATTTATTTCTTCTCCAAGGATCATACTCTGAGGATCTTATCTCCATTTTCTTCACATCATTTTCTGGATATTCTTTTATGATTTATTCTGTTTCTTTGTATCTCCTATATCTTTATTTCTGAGTTCATTCCATCTGTACAATTCAGCTTCTCATTTCACCTCTCTGAAATCTCCATCTGATTAAATTTGGCATGCTTAGCCTGGAAATCTTCTGAATACAAAGTAAATTTCATAAAAAATAAGCATTAACCATGTAATGAATATTTTTGCCACAAAGCACAAAAAAATAGTTTGGTTTTATTACTAAAGCTGAATACCATCAATGAAAAAAAAAAAAAAGAAAGAAACAAAAGTTCCTTGTCTGGCACTTAGCACATCAGTTTTTAAAAAAAATAATTTTTTTTCACATGTCTGAGGCTGAGTCTGTGCACTTCAGGGCAGATTTAAGGAATTCTACGTGTGCATCAGACTCAGCCACTCTAGTGCAAATATTTGGCTGGATTTTTGCAACTCATTCTTTTAGTATTGAAGTGCTAAAGCAGTTTAAGCACATTTGTGCAAATGAGCCTTGGCAGTTATTCTGGGTAACTTAATGTACTGAAAATTAAATGATTTGCAATCATGTGTGGTCACAGTTAGGACAGATCCTCCTTTCTCCTCCCCCCCTCCCCCCCATTTCTTTTAATAAGCAAATAATATAATACTTTGGTACTGGAAGCAGGAAAAGAGAATTCAAACTAAATTATACTTTTTAGGGGAGTGAACCCAGCCTGTATCTTATTGGTCTCTACTGCCAGAGTAACTTTTCCTTCTTATTTAATGTCCTACTGACAACAAAGAGCTAAGGATGCAATTTTACACATTTTTTCCTTTGTTCTTACTTCTAAAGCTCAACAAACAATTATACATTCACATAATTCAATTACAGTTTAAAAAAACCCCATCTTCTCGGCAAGACACTTACCTGCCCCTTAAAACTAAAACATTACGTGCCAAGCAACTCCAATCCCCACTGATTAACAATAGCATATTCCAAATTTATAGGGTCTATTACAAGCCATCTGAAGAGCAGCCACTGTGCCAAATCTCCCTCACTCCCTCTCCAGGGAATCCTTTCTCAGATGCTCTTTTCATATCAAGTAAACAACACTTTATGTCTTTGGCACAGATAGCAGATAATTACCATATGGTTAAAAACATGCTTGCTTCATTCACTTTCCCACTGTAAACTTCCTTCATTATGACAGCTAAGGAGCATCTAGGGAGGTAAACTCTATAATTTAGCCTTCTATAGCCTTTGTGGTTTAAAAGGTCGGTGTTTATTACAATAAAGTTAGCAGCAAGTGTAGGCGACTTTGCAAGAAATAATTTTTTATTCCAGTGGGACCAAAGAGAGTAAGTGGTGCAGGAATGAGAGTCAGTATATTTTCTTTTTGCAGCTAGTACAGTTACAAATGCATGCTCAGGAACACTGCAGCAGTGTAGAACTAGGAAAGAACTGGGAAGGTAAGAAGCTAAAAGTGGGCTCTTTGTTGGTTCCTTTGGTGGTTTCCTGCCTTGCTGCTCACGGCATAGTATGGGGCTACCCCTGGGAAAAGGAAACTGGACCGAGCCTTTGCATGGCAACTACACAGGAATGTGACCCTCCAAACACTGCCTGTCAGCACCCTGGGCTTGCAGATCTCATGCTCATAATACAGTAGACAAGAGTTGAATCTCAAAAGGAGTCAGTAAACCAGATTCCAAGAGATCTGTCGGAGTCTCAGGGAGGCTCAGAAGCTGCACTCCTGTGGAGCTGCCTTACAGGAAAGCTAATTATGATTTCTCCCAAGCTGAATGATCAGTTTCACCAGGCTCCCTCTCTATTGTGGCTGCTTAATCTGTGCTCCACACTGAAAGGCTGATTGGCAAACACTTGGGAACTTGTGACCTCTCCAAGATTAATTCTTTGTGTCTTGGCTATTTACTTAGGAGTGCAGGCAACAGACAGACTCAAAGAGAGAAGGAGCTTCAAGCATGTTGCATCCTTTTGGTACAACTTCTATTGCATCTATTCCACAGTTCCTGGAACACAAAAGCCTCAAGGACGAGGAGGGGAGAAGAGGATCCTGAATGCCATTGAATTTTATGCCCTGCGCATTCTAAGAACTATTTTTGTACCATCATCACCAACATTTCTTTGAAATGCAATTTCATTTCATCTTTAAAGTTTTGTACGCTTATTATATCTTTATAATTGGTTTAGATTAGGTGGGGAAAAGGCTTTCATGTACACTAGAAGTTATAAGTACTAAACTTTAATGAACCTGACATTACTAAATACCTGATCCCAGTCATTCCTACTTTATGAGAGCCTAGCATATTACATATTGCATGTATTTTATATAAGCCTAATGAAAGCAGTGAAGACAGCTGATGACTTCGAATGCTTTCATTTCAGATCTTGGGATGATCACTTTTTTACCACATCTGTTTAGCTCTTTTTCTTTTCCTTCCTTACTGATTATCATTTCATACTCTTACAAACCAAAGAGCCCTCTAGGAAGAAACAGACAACCACATCAAGAGCTATAAAGAAATACTCAGCATCTAATATGAAGAGCCACAAGATTCAGAACTTGGGTACAACTCCCTCAGAGTCTGGATGTGCTCAATACATAGAGTGGATCCAGGCTACCCAAAAGTGCCTGGATAAATTGAAATATGTTAAATTAAACAAGAACAAAAGTGGTAGAAGCGAGAAAAGAAGCCAGATGATTAGAATAGCATAATTTATACCAATAAGAGGGAGGCCAAGGCAGGTCAATGTCCGTAAAGTCAAATGCTGGGCAAGCAAAGGGGCAAAGACAGTGACAAAGTGGAGCAGTCAGAGCAGTGCAGCTGCTGCAAAGGCAAGTCCAGTGATAACACTGACTAATAGTTACTGATGTATTTCAAAGGCAGAAGTGAGAATGATGATCCACCTGTTATAGACATATCATCCATCAGTGGAAATTGCCCTCTGCAATGGACATTCTGTCAGCATTTCATCTGCTCCTATTGCTTAGCTTGAGGAGGGGGGCAAGAAAGAGCAAGAAAGAGGGCAAGAAAGAGCAAGATTCAGTAGTCTAGAAAGAAAAAGAAACAGTTTTTTGATTGAGAAAAACTAAACTTTGGTATCTGTCTGTATGGCCCATAGGCTAACGCAGCACAATACAGTAACTGAGAGTGAACTTCCCAAGATATCCCTGTAAGCCTTGAGAAAGTCCCAAAATTTTAAAAGTCCTATTGTGAAACTTTTCCTTTTGCACTCACCCGGGCCACTGTGTTCTCCATGAAGTTAGAAGAGCCTTCCAGAACTCTTGTATGGGTCACAGGATAAGAAGAGAATACATACAGGGCTTATGCCTGACACAAAATGTGAGTAATGCTCAGATACACTCCTGGCCCCTTTAGGGTCTCCTATTTTATCTATACCTCCATCACCTGAAACCCCAAATGAGCACTTTCCTAACAGCAAGACCCATGTAAGTGGTGCTTGATGAAAAATACTGTGTTCATCCCATTCAGTAATTTGAACAATTTTTTTTTTCTAAGCAGAACATTTATTGTGCACCTAAACGAACTTATGCTGCCATTTATAGACTTTAAAAGGAAGGATTTTCTCCTGGAAACACAAAGCTCACTGTTTGAACAGCATTAGAGAGCAATTTGGGCAGCTGGTGCTCATCTTATTTATTTTATAGATAAGTCACCTTTCATATGAAAAAAAGAGCACCTGTGGTTTTATCTACACAGACCAGGTTAAACAAATAGCAGTATAGTAGTAGAACTGACTACTTGCTGATTCACTTAGGAAATAATCTTCATACTTTATTATTATCATTTATATTCTATCATAATGCAATAATCTGTCATGATAGGCATTAAATAATACAAAACAGAAAAGCCAGGCCTATGTTTAAGGTCTTGTGCAGTCAGACCATGGCTGTCACATCACAGACTTGTTAGAGAACTAGGAAACTCAGACCTGGAAAACTTCTTCCCCAGAGAAGATAAGAAGGGAGTAAGAACAAAATTAACTCCTAAATGCAGGACAATTTTGCTGTATACCCCATCAGAAAACTAGAGTGGAAAAATCTCTCACTTTCAAACTTATCTGTGCAATAATTATATTCAATAGGATAGATTTAATATGAAAACATCCTTCACATTACCTAATAAAGGGTCTCTGGATTAGATAAAATCAGAGAGACTGTTGCAATTAAGTACAGGTCTCCTGCTGTAACAGAAGAAGCCAAAGTGAAACAGACACATTTACTCTGATGCAGAAGAAACTGAACATTTAGCTATAATTTCTTTTCTTTAGCCTTTTACTACATGACTGATAGAAATGGGGATGTCAAAAGGGTGTTGGCACGGTCACTTGACATGTGAAGTTGGCAATGTTAGACTAACAGTTGAACTCAGTGGAGTTTAAGAGTGTTTTCCAACTGGATTCTATGATTCCATGACATGGGCAATTGCACAATTGCTGGCCTGTGGTGACTTCCAGAAGACTTTCAACGTTTCCTTTAGGCAGACAAAGCTCTGCTGAACTATACAAGTAGCACAATGGCATATTTCTTTTGGCAACAAATCAGTTTTTGGCCACCCAATGCTCCCCACCAAGGCAACCCAATCCTTCCATTCCATGCAGAGGGTTCTGCCCCTTGGCAGTGACTCTTTCTCAGCATCTCGGATGGGTATCTTAATGCTCCCTCATAGATGTTGGAGGTCAACTTGCTCTGAGACTCAGATTTGTTGGTAGGATAAAATAAATAGATAGAAAAACACTCTGCCTTTTAAGAACAGCCAGGTTCCAATAGGTTTGAAGGATGATGGAGGTGTAACACACAAGTTGGTCGATCTGGAGAAGAATCATTCCAGAAGGTGAAGTTGTATGTAAAACTGTTTGTGTGGTTGATGGGCAGTATGAACAGAAAAAAATAAGTGGGAAAGGAGAAAAAGAGTTTTCTCAGGCATAAACTAGTTAGTGATGACCAGTATGACAGGTTTTGTAAGCCTGAATTAATTTGAATTAAGTCTGCAGAGAACTGACTCACATTTCATTCCCAAATGAAAAAGACAAGTTTTTTCATCTGATGAATGCATGCAACCAGAAATGCATCAGACCTGAGACAAACTTCACAATAACTGCCAATTGCTGTAGTCACAGATGCCAGCTCTAAGCTCTTCAAGCCTTAATTTCTATTTATTTATTTATTTACTTCTGAGTTTTTTACAAGCTAGCTTAAATTTTTATACAGCAGTAAGAGATAGAAAATAAAATTTTGTATCGGTGAAAAAACAATGGCATGTTGTCATGTCATTACACTTCGCAGGTTTTGTACCTATCAAAAATTTTACTGGATACTTGCTGCCTGCGATGACATTTTAAATTATTGAGGCCAAACAGAGTTCTTTAAATAATTGATTTAAGGGTGTATTAGACACGGACAGGACCAAAAGACACAAACACGTGAAAAAATATATGAGGACTTTGACAACAGTGAAATTAAATTAATAGTATAATTGAAGTTAATCAATTGAGTAAAATGATAGGAAGGTTGCATAAGAGAGCGGAATTGAAGCACTTTCTCAGCAATCTGTTTCTGCAGTGCAGCTGATACACTTTTGTGTAATAACAGAGCTGATGAGCAGCTCATTTGTATGAAACTGAAAGCAAGTTAATGCTGTTTGGGTTATGAGAGGAGTCTGTAGCTAATGCACAAAGTGCCTCCACTGCTTTACTGCAACATCCCAGACCTTCTCACACCTATTCATGATGGTTTTGCCAGAGCACGATGTGGCCATAATGGCAAGGTAATGGAAAGCTCAAAGGCTGCATTTCCTTACTCCAACCTTGTGCTTTTCCTACAGCTTCTCTGGAAAGAGCAGGGCAAGGTGGGGATACAACAGAGTGTTAAACCTCTCTCACTTTCCTCCATCCCCTGGGGCAGCCACACTGTCCCTGGCAGTGCAGGAATGCCTGAGTGAACACAGCAAGGCATTGAAAGATGCCATCACTTGCTTTAGTTTAGTTTGATGCTGCTTTTCCTGGGCTTCCTGCAGCACTACCTGCAGCAGAAAGGCCAGGCAGGTGCTCAGGAAACAATCTGTGTTTTTATCATCTGTGGCCATTAGAGTGTTTGCATTCACCCCCTCCATGTGCTGCGTCCCACACTCAATGTGGTGGATGTTAATCCAGTGCCACAGCTGTCACTGCAGTCACAGATGGGCTCCATTTATTTTTAAACTAGTTATCACAGGTGGCAGCCCAAGCCTTTGGAGCAGAACAGAGCTCAGACTCAAAAATCCAACCAACCAACCAACCAACCAAATGAAGGGTAATCAGCCTGTGACATGGCTGTGTTAAAGCACTGTGTTACCACAACCATGCTGCTAGAAAAACTCAAAAAAATCCCAACAACTCCTCTTGGATACATCTGAATAAGCTGTAGGTGTCATGGGAAACAAGGATTCAGACAAAGCTTTAGCTTGGATGGAGTAGAATGAAGAGCTTGTTTTCTCAGCTGAAAACATACAGATTTGACAAAAGCAACTCTGTAAGTATGAAAATACCTGTAAGTGTTCAGTTTTAAACTTTTCAATTTTGCACTGGTCTTATGAATGGCAAAAAAATGATTTTACTCTCCATACCATGTTTTGTTTCAGTTACAAGATCCCTGTTTCTTGACAGAAACATATTTTTCCATTTTTGCAATTCACTGTAAATGTCATAATGTGTTCTTCTTTGAAAACACATTTTCCCCCAAAATTTGAAAGCATGAATGGACTAAAAGTAATTGCAAGCCATGATTTATCAGTTATACTCAATAAATCCAGTTCCCACCTTTAAAATACTATAGAACAGAAAATACTATACTTTTAAAGAGAAAAAGTTAAAAATGTTTCCTTGGACGCACATGGGCTCTCTGAGTTAACAATGTGTGTGTCCACAAACCTCAGTCCAACACAGCTTGTTAGAAATGTACATATTTCTAGATTCACAGTGTACCATTTATTTTAACAGGCCAATGAATGTAGTCAGATAACAATAAAGGGCATTATGACATGCATGTATGCAGCTGGTCATAGTCAACTCTCTGCATCTTATCTAAGATTTTTGGCAATAAAAAAACATTTATTCCAGTCCAACGGATTTTAAAAAATCATTTCAAGGTAAGGAGAACTTGTAATCAGCAATGGAAACTCTGAGCAGCCAGGTTACAAGGATAATTGGGTACAGGGTCATGTACAGGAGACCAGGTCCCCTGACACTGTGAGCTGCAGACTCTGAGCTGCTCGTGCTCTATGGGAAAATGACTTCTTTGGGCCTTGCCAGCTGGATGGATTGTAAAACTCTGGAGCTGATATAAAGAAGAGAAATAGATGTATTATTTTTCCTCACTCACTATGTTGTGGTATTAAATAACAGGAATCATGAGAGCAGTAACTTCCAGAGTAAATAGGATTGTGCCTATGAATATATGCAAATGGTAGCATAATAGTAAATAATAGCAAAACGTGGTAAAATAGTAAAGTAAAAAAAGTTGAAATCCCTTAATGTTAAAACTAGAGAGTTAGATCTTCTTTTTAAAAATTATGGCATTTTAGGTAACTGCAGCACTGACATAAATCAATAAAATCCACTGACTCCAGAGGGGTTACTTTTCTTCTGTGATCCCATCGATTCCTCACCTAAATCCCCATGGCCCCAAGAACAATGGAAGAGAAGCAGGTGTCTTCTGTGCCCATGAAACCCATCCAAGATTGGGGCTGTCACTGTGGCAGAAGGACAGGGCTGCTTCAGTGCAGGGCATCCTGCAGTTCCCAGAGGATGCTGGTGCACGGGGACATCCCTCAGCCTCCACCTGGGTTTCTGTGCTGGAATTTGGGGCCCCATATGGGTCAATAAGGATGCCCCCCATCAGGGCCATGATGGAAGGTCAAGAAGAGTGGGTATCTCAGACCAAACCTGAACAGCCCCCACAGGCTGGCTTCAGCTTGCAGGCAAAAGGAGAGGGGTTCAGAATATTATCTCTACTACTTTTCTTTGTTTCTGCCACATAAGCAGAATTTGAGGTGTACTGAACAAATGTTTTGCTGGTAAAGAAAGAATTGGACAGTTAACTATAGATGTTAATCACCATTATACCTTTATCAAAGGCAACATAGGAAAATCATAATTGCAAGTACTTACCTTTCAGTGAATACACTGGCTTAAGCAAGACTGTGTATATATTAAACACATGTTCCAAAGGATTGAACTGATTCATGCCCACCAGTGGTCAATGAACACAGCTGTTCAGGTGTAATGTCTGGTTCTGGCATTCCCATAACCTTCTTGCTTTAAACATACAGGAAGGGAAGATTTCCTGCATATCCTGTACATTGTTTAACCCCTTCCTAAACACGTGACCTGTTGCCAATTGGTATTGGAGACTAGAAGCTGTCTGGCTCCCAGATATCAGCTAACACAGCAAGTATTACTCTGGACTGCAGAATCTAAATCCCAGTCCTGAGACCAATGGCCAAGGAATGAGCAAAAAAAAAAAAAAAATTTAATTGAGATTTCACAGTGAAAGTGTTTGGTGATCTTGAAATTCCTAATTTCCACCAGTTTGATGGACCCACAGTGACATTTGCATAAGAAAGTTCTCATATTGAAAGCTCAGAATTTTGGGGCCAAATTAAATGAGTTTTGTTTCTTGCGTAATCTCTAGCCAGCTACGAATATTTCTTGCAAGGTGCCAGGCAGTAATGATGACTGGGTAATAAAGACAGGTAGGCATATAGTCTCAGTAATCTAAGATCTGTATCCACATAAAAATGTCCTTGCTCGAATTCAGCCTCAAGGCTTATACTTGAACTGAAATATCTACTCTGTTATTTACTGCATTACTTAAATAAACTGCTTCCCTATATTTAGAGAGCCTCATAAATGGCATACTTTGTTGTGCAATGTACGAGCTTGTGTGCCGAATCATACATCACTACGCTTTACCAGATGTCAGAATTTAAAGCAGATCGCAGCTCTTTCTTCTCTGGGAGACAGAAGGAAAACTGGCAGCTCATGCCACAGCAAGCTGAACTACTATTTGTTCTGATTCACTTCACTGTGACTGCATCAACCTGTTGGTTTTAAAACCTCAATATGATTACCTAGGCTGCGATCTTTTGGGTTTTGATCCTCTCTCCCAAGCTTTTTAAAAATTATTATTCCCAAAACTGAGGCTTTATTGTCCCCTGTCCTTTAAAGAGGATACAACAAATCTAGAGTTCGAAACACATAGGTCTCACACAAATCCACCTGGGGTCAGTGGGAGTTAAAGAGAAATGCTATGTTTAAAAGTTAAGTATGCAAGGACAATTCATCTCTGTCATGACACCAGATTCTTTTCATGACCACAGATGTCTGGGGGAAAGGCAGGGGGAAGCAAAGGACTGACTGCTGAAGAAATAGATCTCGTTATCAAATTTTGTAACGGGATGAGGATACACACACATTTAAAATACTGTTGACTAACCTCAGGTATGTGCAATTTGGGACTTAGGCTGTGTAGGCACAAGTGCATCATGCCTTAGATGGTTCAGACAGTGCTGCAGAAACTGAAGCTACGTGTGGCCTTCAGGCTACAGAGAATCCAGCAGTGAGCTGCCAACATGGAGCAAGTTGGAATGCTGGTGTGCAACACCGTGCATCCTTGAAGACCAGAATATGTGAGAGATACACTGAATGGCAGAATCAAAGAATGAATTATACAATCATAGGATGATTTGGGTTGGAAGGGACATGAATGATCACCTCATTCCCCCCCCCTGCCATGGGTGGGGACTCCTTCCACTATGCCAGGTTGCTCAAAGACCCATCCAACCTGGCCTTGAACACTTCAGGGATGGGGCATCCACAGCTTCTCTGGGCAACCTGTTCCACTGCCTCATCACTCTGACAGTGAAGAATCTCTTCCTAATATTTAAACTGAATCCACTCTCAGTTTAAAACTGTTATCCTATTGTTGGAGTCCAGGGCATCCCTTTGGTCACCCTGGGGGGTCAGGGACCCTGGCAGAGATGTCTGGGACCCGAGCAAGAGGGTTTGAGACCTGTATAGGGGGGTCTGAAATCTGTACAGGGGGGTTGGAGACCATGGCACAGAGCCCAGGAAGACACTGTCTTTGATTCCAGTCCATGGGAAAGGCTCCCAATGCTGAGAGAGGAATTACAAACCACAGGAGTGTGAAAGACAGTAGTTTAGCTTATCACCGGGTGAAAAATTTGTAGTTTTGGTTTTTAGAATGGAGGTGAATGGCAGCAAGATGGAGAATTTGGGGTGGTGCCCTGGGTTCTTCTTCTTCATCTCCATCTCCTGCTGTGACAGTGGCACTATAGAATTTAAAGAGATTGGGTCAGAGTAGAGATGACCTGTCTAGTATAGAGAGTAGGTATTGGTATGTAAGTGTAAATAATGGGTACGTAATAATCAGTATAAAGGGCAGTGACAGCCCATCAGAGGGGGAGTCTCTTGGTGCCAGTGCTGCAACACAGACCTTGTCTGGCCACAAGAGAAAATTTTAAGATAAGAAACAATAAACAAAGCAAGAAACCTTGAGAAATCCGAGTTTGAAGACTCTGCCTTATTTTTGCATCTAGCTCAGGGCTTTTCAGAAGGCAAGGGACTCAAAAACCCACCTGAATCTTGAGAGACCAACTTGAGATCCTATGACTATGCTCCATATATT
This sequence comes from Pycnonotus jocosus, assembly GCA_013400435.1. Classification (NCBI taxonomy): domain Eukaryota; kingdom Metazoa; phylum Chordata; class Aves; order Passeriformes; family Pycnonotidae; genus Pycnonotus; species Pycnonotus jocosus. Next base: position 200,521 of record VWYP01019712.1, read on the forward strand.
TTCTGCAGGCTCCCTCTAAGTACTGGAAGGTGCTGTAAGGTCTCTTTGGAACCTTTTCTTCTCCAGGCTGAAAAACCCCAACTCTCTCAGCCTGTCCTCACACAGGAAGTGCTCCACTCCCTGATCATGTTTGTGACTCTCTTCTGGATTTGCTTGAGCAGGTCCACATCTTACTTTTGCTGGGGCTCCAGAGCTGAACACAGTACTACTGGTGGGATCTCATGAAAGCAGAGTAGAAGAGCAGAATCACCCACCTTCCTTGACCTGCTGGCCATGCTTCTTTTGATGCAGACCAGGTTGTGGTTGGGCACCTCCTTGAAATCATGCATAAATATTGTTATTTTAGGAATGGCTCACTTACTAAACTGAGAGACCAGATTAAGAGAACTGTACTGAATTCTGTTTCTTTTGAAAAAACGAAAAACCCCAAACTGAAAATATAATCTATGTGAGTGTAAAATAAAACAATTCCTTCAGTAGTGAGAGCAAAAGCCTGGGATTTGTCTTCAAAACTGAATTAAAAGAATTTTTAGAACACAATGTCATACTGAGGGGTAAAATTAAAACGACTGATTGTCAAATAAATTCAAATGCCTTCTACAGTACTACTAATAGGGTCTAATACCACTTGTACTCCTCCAGAGACTGCCTTTTCCTGTTTTACGAAAGAATCTAGTCAGCTGCTAGTTCATCCAAAAATTTGCTGTCTCCCAACATGCAAAACATCATTTCTGCTTTCCATGCTACCTTGTATAAAGTACATGTACTACCTTGAACCATGTCTTAGGTCAGCCACTGATGACTTCTACCTAGGGACTGGTCTTATTCTACAACAAAGCTGCCCCGTAGGAAATGATGCCATGTGTTCTTTTTGATATCTGCCTGTGGCTTTCTGTGTTTCATAGCAAATAACAGACCAAGAGAAGTGTTCTCATTGGTGTCCTGACCACTCACAGCCTAGAGCACCCGAACTGAATTTAGCACTGTGTGAGATGCACACGGGGCCTTGTAGTTTTCCACTTACGAGAGTATGACCTCCTGAAATAACTAATTTCTCCCACTTTCTGTTAATTATGAGGCTTCCAGTTGCTACTACAGTGTTTTGCTTGGGGACAGAGAAGAGATATCCTTAGCTCAGCATGCAATAGGGAATTTGACTTTGTTAAATGTAAAGGAATGGGAATTTTTTTCCTCTTAGTTTAGTAAAAAAATAGCAAAGCCTAAGGTGTGTCATGTCTGTATGGGTTCAAACAAAATCTATGGCATATCTTGAAACAATATTTAGAGGATGAATATTTAAAATACCTTAAATCTTCTTATGCTAATAACCTCATTTTGTTAGTTGATTTTGTTACTGCTGATGTGTTTTTTGGGGGGGAATTTTTGTTTACTTGTTGGTTTGGGTTTTTTTTTTAATTTTTTTTTTTTTTTGAACCTGGGGTGGTTTAGGAGGGCATTGAAGGATCAAAAGGTTCTCACATCTTGCAGCAATTCCAGACTATAACCCAAACAGAACTTGTGATCTGAGACTGGGAATGTTCACAAGACTTTGGAAAGAGTCTAAAACAAATGCACTAAAATACAATGGTTCCTCAAGTGCTGTAACCATAGATGCAGAATTTTAACATGAACTAGTTCGAGGTACACATTAAAATGGTCTCTTTCAAGTATTATTAGGAAATGGCTATGAAAAAGTGAGTGACTTAAGGTGCAGGATATGAAAGAAATCTGTGTGCTTTTTTTGTTTGAAGCTGAACAACTTTTTCACCCTTTCTGAAGGGTTTTGAAAGTTTTTTACTCTTTCAGGAAAGATATGAAAGCATAGCCTATGCCTCGAATAAAAGCTGAGAAGCAAATGAAAAGAATCCTGATTCTTTCTCTTCTCACTCACCACATTCCAAGGCCTGTATGAGAAATATTAAAGTGATTGTTTCTTAAATACATGAAAAAATACAATATTATTAAAAACAGTAAAAGGCAAATTTAAAAAATGCAATGAGATTTATGTGTGTCCATATGTGTATGTGTGTTTACATACTTCTTTGATCTGCTTCAATAAATAGCTTTATGCTGGTAGCAGCAGATAAAATAACATTCTCCCTGTCTTTATTTTATAATAAACCCCCAGCATTCTTTGTGCCACTAAAGATCCCCTCAGGCAGGCACCTGGCAAATGGAAATTATTAGGAACCAAACCAGCAAGTCACAGCTAAAATAGAACTGCAGAGGCCAGAGCAGATCATGGCATCCTTAACTATCTGATAAACACTTCAGGAGTTAAATGGGAATCTTGACAGGACTGCATGAAGCCCATTGTCAGCATCTCCTGAGTGTTTAATAGTTGAAGCTAAACAAGTACACAAGATATATTTTTTCTCATGTTCCAGTTCATTTGTACTTTAGTCATTTAGAAATGGGAGTTTCAAAACCAGAGTGTGAGTTGACGTTATTTAACAAATTTTATAGGAACATCCCCGTGACATAGGGCTTTACTTTCTGTAATGTATCTTTACCCATTTTTCTTTTTCTAATTTCTTTTCTGATATGCTCTTCCAGTAATGCTCAACCAGCCATTCACTTTTATTAGTAAAGCTAAAATGAATGACACTAATGTGAACAGCATAAAACCTACATTGACCTACTTTTATTAAATGAAGGAGAATAGGCCTGATAGATTGTCCATTTTACTCTTCCATTGAAAATTACTGATATTTCCTTGCCATGATCTATATATACAGGTTATGCTTAACTCTGTTTGAAAGCAATACAAATATAATACACAATACGTTCTTATTCATTTTCTGTTCTGAATTACCAGCAATTCAAGAAATAGCCAAAATACGCGGTTCCAAAAATTGGAAAGCGAAAGAAAAAAATGCAACAAGGCAGCAGATCACCAGCTTGACACAATTAAATGCTACCTATGAAGTCAGTATAACTCAATGGCATTTTTAAGAGAATGAATTACCCTCAGGCATTTTTCTGCTCAGGTATTTTTTGCATGTTTCTTTTTCACGCTGTCCAATTTTAAAGGTCCAATCCTGACTGACCTGCTGAACATTCCTCTCTAGCATTGGTTTTAGCAGAACAGAAATGCCCTTTAACCCCTTCACTAAGGCTTACCAAGAATAACAGAGTTAGGCCAAATAATTAATTGCTGTGTGACAGGACCTAATGTCACAGAAGGAGCTTGTGGAAGTTCACCTGCAGGTTTCAGCTTCTGTAATGCCTAAAAATAACACTGAATGCCATAGGAATATTGCTATTTCTTTTACAACAGCAACCAGGAGATCCCAAATCAGATCAGGATCACATCATCCCAGGCATAATTTAATGGTCCCTAAAGGGCTCACAGCACTAAGAGATTAGTAATAACAGTGATGACAGCTACTGTGTCTGTCCTGGCAGACCCCAGTGCAGAGGGGAGGCAAGCAGATTGCCACAGTCACAGAAACAACAGCAGCAGAGCCAGAAATCAAGCTCACGGTTCTTGAATTTAACAAGATCATCCTTCTAGGGAGCTTTGCAAGCAAACAAAACACATGTGACTACCCAACTGGTTCTGCTGTATTTCTTAAGATGAAATTTAGGAGCAAAATGACAAAAGACCTGTTCTGAAAAATCTGCCCTAAAAAATCCAGTCTGAGGTATCAAGAAAAAAATCAACCCTCACTACCTACAGGTACATGCTTTAGGGGGAAAAAAGTCAAGCTAGTGTTCACAGATGATTATTTTTTAATAGTTCTGGCCTCAAAGCAGCAGCTTGCATTCCCAGTATTATAGGGAAGGAGGAAAGCAGAAACATATCAATCACTCAACAAAGAGGCTTGTCAGGGAGTGGGTATTTTTCTTTTGTAGCATTTTGTTCTCAGCAGCTGCCCACATACAGTCTATCAGGAGATATCTCAGGTGTCCATCAGAATATTCTTCAGCATTCTCTCCACAGTTGGTGCTTGAGCCTAATTTATTTGTCAAGTGCTCATTTGGGAGTAGGACTGGTTGGGGGGAACAGGAAGAAATGTGTTCATTTCATCATGATACTGGTCCATCTCCCTGCTTTCTGTCAGCCTGCAAATATTTACATCAGACCTGCTGGATTTCTGCATCTTTGAGGATTTTTTGCAATTAATTCAGTCTCAATATTCTCCTCATTTCCATACTTTTCAAATGTCATTTCATCTCTTTTGATCTGCTTCCATTTCTTTTCTCCCTTCTCCCTCTCTGCTTTCATGCTCTTTCTGAATTTTGAAATGGATTTTATTGGTTGATAGAGGCATTTGAATCGCTTTCAGAGACTGGGCCTTGGAAACATAGTATAGCAGCTTGCTTAATCATATTTCCCACCTAGAGCCTGTATAAAAAGGGTGATACATAGGGCATGAGGTTGCAAAGCTACTAGTGAAGATGAGCTAATGGACCCTGGCCAGCCTTAATTAGAGTTTCTGAGCCAAACCTGTTCCTGCTCTGACCATGACTGTGTCAGCCTATCAGTTTTATAACAGCTGTCAACCTCCTCTGACTAGTTTGTCTTCATCTTTCCTATTTTATGTGTTGACACAGCACCAAAAGAGTAATTTCCCTGCAGCCAAGGGGTTCTTCACTCTGCAGGCAGAATAAAAAGTGCCTCTTCTAGAGGGCACCTGACCCTACTCCAGGAGGGGCCATGTGTGGCATGAACCACTGCAACCCTTGACACCCTGCACCTTTGGGATATGGCAATCTGGCACTTCAAAACATACATGCTTTTATATGTCCATATACATACATATACATTTATATATACACTCACCCCACACCCCCCAAAACAAACAAACATTTAAAAAAACAACAACAAAACCCAAAAAAACCCACAAAACTATCACTGCAATAAATCCACTGCTGAAGTGCTGACACCCAACATGAATTGCCAAAGAGGGCAGAGTGAAACAACTTCTTTTTCTATTTCAAACTAGTTGAGGAAGGCTTATCAATTGTGTATGCGTTTCCCAGTGGAAAGCTTCCAACCAGCTGTGCAACATGTAAATCAAAATGTGCCTACTTAATAACAAAGGCTTGTTTCCATCAGGATGGAGGGATAAATTGCTTTCTGCCTGAGGATAAAGAGGACTGGGCTTTAGGTGTGTAAAAAATGGTAAATACATCTCTTCTGCTTTTGTTCTTTCCCAGCCAAAAGCATCTTAAGAGAGCCATCTGTTTCACTGCCACAGAAAGAAAAAAAAAATTAGGGTTACCAGGCTGCCTGTGCTTATTCATCCAATTTTACCTTGAGTTAAATGTTGGAAAACTGTCCCCATTTGAAAGGTTTTACTTCTGCCACTGGCTACGATAAAGGCTGCTTTTCTATCCACTGCTTGGCTTGTCTGTCTCTGGGTTTTTTATTTCAGCTAGAATTGCAAAAGAAATTACACTATTCTAGTGTAAAATGAATGGGATTTGCTCATTTTAGTTTATTATCTTCATCTGTTTCTCTCCACTAAAGAAGAGAGAAAAGTCCCACTCATTCTCCTGCCCTCCCCTCACCCCCAGAGAAAGTGGCAATTGTACCATTAAGCCTGGAGTGCTTTACATATGCAAACACAAACACAGTGCTCACAGCAAAGATCTTTCCTATCCATATGTTCATCTCCTTTCCTTTACCTAAACCAGACGATTACCTCAGCAGCTCAGCTGTGTTATTGAGACATTTCAGCGTGAAATTTGTTTTTCCTCACTGAACTTTAAGCGGAATTTCAAGTGCCAAGTCTCCAAAGCCAAGTGGGGCTATTAAGAGATAATTACTAATTATGCTAATTTGAGAAGTTGTGCTATTTCTTTCCCTGGTCATTTTATCTGCAGCTCTCCTGAGAGAACAGTCCCCATTCAATGTTAATAACCTTTCCAGGCTAAGCATTCAATGGAGGACAGTGTGTCCTAAACCCAGGAATATTTTACGGTTAATCTAGATATGTGCCTGTAAATTAGAAAGAGAAGCAAGTTGCACTAATGCTAATGACTTACATTATTAATTTTTTGCAGTAGCAGAAATATCTGATTCCTCTCCATTCATATATTGATATAGCTGATGGTTTTATTTCAAAATTAGTCCTCAGTGACTTGGAATATCCTGTACGCCAACAATATTTCTCAGTGATCATTGTCTAATCCTACCTATTGCAAGCTCCCATAATAATAGATAAAAACAAAGATGAGATTTGATTTGCATTTTCTAAATGTCTCATTTGCTTTTGCCTTATTTATGTAATAGTATGAAACAGACCTTTTCCAAACTGTACATACATTTTTTTTCTTTTCTTTTTCAAGACAATGGTTATTCGATTGATTACATTAGTCTGCAAAGTATGCTGACAGAATAAGAGATTTTATTATTTCTTTAAAGAAAAGAATGACATTAGGTTTTACATCATGTATAATTCCATCCCTGTTTGGTGGCAATACATAGATATTTTACACTTTTTGCAGTTTGTGGAATGGCAGTAATCAGAGTCCTCTTGACTTGGTTGCCTTTCCTGCACGGAGCTGCTGGGACAGCCCTTGTGAGGGGTTGCTAAAATCCTGTTCCTCTGCTCCTCGGAATGGATCTCCCTGGTAAGAACACATGGTCACAGACAATGTCCAAGATCAGAGCACTCTCCATCAAGAGCCTGTGGCTGCCCTGATGTGGCCTTGAGGGTCCATCCCTGCAATCCCTGGGCTCAGACACCACTTTGGATAGGAGGCATGCACACCTAAGGGCACCTCCTGGTACAGGCTTCAAGGTCACCCTCTGCCTGCCAGCACAGCATGAACACCAGAAACTCTCAAGATGGGTCATCAACACCTGGAAGGAGACACAAAACACCCCACACTGGAGAGCACAGAGCAGGGCACCAGCAGCCAGGTGAAGACTGTCCCCTCCCCTTGAACCAGCCCTAATGGGCGCAGAGGCTGTTTCCACAATAAATAAACTCCATTCCTCACTGAGTTCATCATCCTGCTGGACAGTTTTCCAAGTGGCACTGGCAGGTTTTAAATGAGCAGGGTTCCTCTGAACTCCTTGCTCACAGCCACTGGTGCTGACCCAGCCATCCCCGCCCGTGTCCCAAGGGATGCTGGCAGGGAGTCACACAGCAGGACAGGAGCTTTGGCCTCGCAGGGCAGGGGGGCATCCCAGGGCAGGGGCTCCAGCATCACAGGCAGCTGCAGCTCCTTTCCGTGGCTTGCCAGCTTGCTTGGCCGTCTCTGCCACCCTGGCTGCGGCCAGGTCAAATTTCTCCAAAATCCCCTCACTGCCGCCTGACGGCACCAGCTGGAATCTTCTCTGAAGGCCAGGCCCTGCCCTTGCTGCTCATCAGAGCTCCCACGAGAACATTTCTAGCAGAGAAATGTTCTGTGAACAGCAGCTGCAGATGCTCTGACAGGAAGGCAATGTTGGTGTGCTGCTGGACCAGGGCTCACACCAGCAGCTGGGCTTAGAGGCTCTGCAGCTCCAAAGGAGATGGCAGAGTACAGGAGACATTCATAATATTTTTGTAGGAACTGAGCTTATATTCTGTGGAGTTTTTTTGCATTTTGCAGCATCTAGATGCAAACTGAGGTAAGTACCACTTCATGCAACCAAAATAACCATAGGATGGAGTGACAAAAAAACAAAGGATAGCAGCTTCTACTTGAGTTTTTCGCTGTTTTAAACCCATATATGCACCTAAAACCAATAGGTGCATTTTTCTAAAAAGGCAGAGAATGTAAATATTCAAAATCTTGGGTTGCACCTATTTCTGGAAAATGTAATGCACAGCCCTCAGACTCCAGTTCAGTTCTCCCAACGTGGGAGTGGGAGAACTGCGTTCACATGAGACATGAATTAGGGCCTAAAAATATGTCCTAGTAATAAAGAAGAAGCTAATTTTAACTTTCAGCATTGCCAGTTTCAGAACAGAGATTCATTTAGAGGAAATCAGAAGTGTGGGAACCTGCTCCCCAAAGCCCAGAAAACCATCAGGTAAGACACAGGTCTTCCCTGCTGATAGGGCTGGAGTGACACTACACTCCTACCAATCCACCAGGAGACATAGAAGAAACAAGGCTGTGTGACTTCCTGTAACTGCGGCTCTCACAGGCCTGTGTGAGCACATCCAGCAGAACTGGCTGCTGCTCGGACCATCCTGATCCCAACCCTTTCACAGCTCTCTGGCACACACCAAACTGAACCTGGACACACACACACACAGACATTTCATAGACTTCTTCACAAAATAGAGTTTTCTGGCTGTGGAAAGCACGTGCAGAAGGTGACACAGGCGTGGGTCTCAGGTGCAAGTATCACATCAGCTCTCCTGACAGAGGACAGGCTGTTGTAGGTGGGGTCTTGGATCTCCCCTAAGTTCTATCAACTCTTGAGCCATCTTCTGAAGAAACACTTGACCCAAAATTCAGCCTCACCAAGTCACATTAGAGCCATCTGCTCCTTGCTGATACATTACTCTCCAAAGACACCAGCTAAGGACAACAGCCAGATTCCACCTGTGTGAGAAGAGAGCAATGCATCTGGGCAATGCAAAGCTGTAAGTGAAGAAACATCTGCAAGAGAGATCTCTAAAAACAGAGGCAGTCAGAAGAGGAACATGCAATTTCTCCTGAAAGGCCTGCTGGAACATATAAAAGTAGTTCTTCATGGGGAAAGCAATGAGTGCTAGAGACTATTTCAAAATGCAACAGGGCTCTGTTGGCCTAAGCAAGACTTGTCTGTGCTCCATGGGAAACTGGCAGATGGGAGCCACAGCCCCAGAAAGGTGCTTCACATTGCTAATTCTAGCTGAAATGCAGCTTTCTGCACATGCTATTTCTTATTCATGTTTGAAATTACTTTTTAATCTAATACCTACAAAGATCACAGAGAGTTCTGAAAGAAATAAAAAAATCAGTTCAGAAAGTAACTGACATGAGCTGTTTGCTTTCCTCCTATAATTCCAGAATGAAAATATTTGTATCTGTATAACATTTGATATAATGATAATAGTATATTATATTTCCAAAACCTGCACTAACGCTATTGCAAAGTGTTTGGAGCTGCTGCAGATTTTGGAAGGCTTAGATACCATGAATAACAGAAAAGTGAATTTGCAAGAGACACAAGGAGCTGGGTGGCACCACCTAATTAATTTAAGAAATTATGTATAAGAGAGCCTAAATACACTCCGTGGCCCAGTCAGGCCAAAGACAACATGGTCCTTTGGATGGACATGGCACGTGGGTATCAGCTGCAGCAGAAAGGTGAAGCAAACTCAATTCTACATAAATTATGTGACACTTGGGAGACAGATAGTTCCTTTTGGAGAAAAAAAGAAACACTCTGTGTGATGCTATGAGGTGTTTGAGATTGTGACTAGGACAGTAGGAGGGATGAGCAAAGAAATTATTTTATTCACCACTCTTCTACCTGTGCTGACAAATGTACAATGTGTTGAGAAAATTTCCACTATCTCTTCATGCTGTGAGTCAGTGAGGGGGAAGAGAAAGCTTGCCATCCCAAGGTTTCCAGCTGGAAACAGGTAATTACAAACAGGTACTTGATCTCCCTTCAATCCCTCAAAATCTTAACCCCCAAGTATATAAAAAAACAGGCAAGCAAGTGCAGCAGGGTAAATGGCTCCCTGCAGAAGTTATGAGCAAACAAGCTTCACATGGAAATCTTGACAAGAAATTGAGGGAAGCTCAGACCTGAGCTTCTGAAGGAGGATGGTCTTTTCACTGTCACCAGCAGCTGGTATAGCTGCAGGTCCCTCAATGGGATTTCCTGAAAAGCACAAATCTTGGCACCTGACAACTGAATGAAAATGTTGGATTTGTTTACCTATTTCAAGTATACAAATATGTGTATATTTCTATCCCACATCCTGGCAAAGAAAATTTTGAAAATTCAAACTGATGAAAGCTCTATAAAAGAAACAATTCATCTATCATCTTTTCCACCCACAGTTTCTTTAAGCTGATTCTTGAAAAAACTGGACACCTGAGGTCCAAAATTCTACAAAACCCCATAAGGTTGTGGACTCCTTGGTTTCTGTGTTTACCCATAGTCCATCTGCATGGATTTATTTTCAGGCTAAGAGCCCAGATAATGCAGAATGTAACATTTAGCCCTTAAACCCCCCAGTTATAATAAAGAACAAACAATAATCATGATGGGTACAAGATGCAAAGAGATTAAATACAAGGCAGATGTTCTATCTTGTCTTTTCAGCTGAGATTATAAATGGTCTGAGCCTAAGAGAAAAATTCAGAGCCTGAAAGTGAAGGTTTGCTAATTAATCAGTTATAATGGTATGGGGGATTAGAGAGCATTATTAAAACACACTGAAACAAAGAAAGACAAAGGAGGATGGTGAGGGAGTATGGAAGCAGCTCTATCAACACAGAAACATCTGTATACAAGCACCTGAAAATGATGCAGTTTATAAAAACTTGTGCTTAAGAATTAAAATCCAACTACAACAACAAAAAGACGATGTTATGAACTAAATGAATTCCTGGAAATTTGTTCCAATGTTTATTTTGAAAAAATACTGAGTTGGATCTAAGCTTAGGAAGCCTAGGACAAAATTTGCATTGAGTCCAGCCCTTTACATAAATAAGAATGCACATTAATGCAGGCATTACTGGAGCACATATTGGCACATTAATATCAATAGTATTAGAGAGTCTGTGCTTAAGTATATAAATAGAAATTTAATACAAACATATACATTCATAGCTTTGAAGTTCCATTCATAACAAAACAGCGTAGAGAAATTATTAGCATTTTTACAGGATGATTTCTTCCTAAGTCAGATACTGAAGTGCTACTGATACTTACAAGGCATTCAACAGATGGGGAGTCTAGACTGCTAACTTCTGTGCTAGCCAACTGTATTTTTAAATCTCCTTTAACATTAAATTCTGATGCTGTCATGTAGGGATGAACAAAGGTGCTTTCCTGAGTGTGCAGTTTTAACTTCCTTGTTTACTTTATGAAACTAAGTTGGCAGTGATCCACTCCTCATAGTGCCAGTTAGCATGACCTCAATCCCTATAAAAATCATCACCAAGATCAATCTGTGCTGAAGACAGTGTCACTGCCCACAGGAGAATGTCCTATGGGATGCAGGTCCCATAAGCTGTAGGGCCTGGTGCTCCTCAAAAAACCAGATTCCCATTCAATAGGGTAGAATTAGGCTCCTATAATCTTCACCTTCATTTTGCTCTCAATTTTTCTCTTTATTCTACTGGAGACGAAGAAGGGAATTGTGCTTTTGTTTGCAACTTCTCAACAACGTTGATGCATGCATATTTGCTATAATATTACCTACTCAACTGAAATTAATCTATCATTTTAATGATTGAAAGTGGATATGATACAAGTGAAGACAGAAGAAGAAGAATATCTAGCTCTTTTCTAGTTTTGGTACATGAATGCAGTAAAATGATATCCTGTTAGAAATACTTTTGCTTACCATTTATGCAATTATAAGCTATATTATAAAGGTGTCATTTATTTGTGTGGTTTATTGCTTGCCCTGAGAGACCTGCATTTGTTCAAAGTATGAATTTATTCTAGATTTAAAATTGTAAGAGCAAACTAATGTAAAAACATAATGAAATCACCTTCAAATCTGCTTACGTTCTCACTTTTCATACAAAATTATTTTCATCACAAAATAATCCCCCAAATTTGTCTGAGATTATTCCAGCAAATCCCACGCCCAACAAATCCTAAAACATGCTCCACCTGTTAGTGAAACTATCACAGTAATTGTCTGGGCTTTTATCTAATGAATATGCATTACAGCAGTCAAAACAAATTCTATCTTAATCCATATTACTGGGGAAAGTTTCTGAAACAAGCTGTTGCAGAGAAATTTATATAATATGTTGTCAACATTCAGCAAAGACAAGCTGTCTGCTAGAAAGGGCTGATGAAAACAGTTTCCTACATTTGGTCAGGGAAATGTTTTTGTGCTTCCCTTAAGCCGTGCTTTTGGCCTGAGCTGTGCTGAGAGCATCACATCCCCTGGTGCCTTTGGCTTGCCTGCCCACCTGTGCTGCACCTCCCTGCACAGCCTGAGCTGACCATGGCTGAGAAGTCTCTCTTTGCCATGTGGGTTTCTGTGAGTCATCATCTCTCCTCCAGCGTGCAAACTCACTGACACCTGTTAGGGCACAGGGAAGAGACTGCTGGAAATCCAGCTGACTGCCTGCACAAGGGCTGGGTGTGACTGCACCTGCAGGCAGGTGTGTGCATGACACCAGCAGCTGCAATATTTTATGGGGCAAGCCAACAACAGAGAAAGTACTGAAAACCAAGATTAACAAGATTTGTAAAATTAACAAAGATTAACGAGCCACTCTTCCCAATAATCAACTGTCCACCTACGATGCACACATCACAGCTATAATGACCATTAAAAGAATGGTCTCAGTCTCTTATCTTGACTTTTTGCTGTCTCCCTTTTCTGCCTAAACAGCACAGGAACCAACTTTATGTGCCAGCATCACAGAAAGATCTACTCAGCTCAGGAACTGGTATCAAGATCAGTTTAGATATGCTAAAACAGAACAAGCCCTAAGAAATATATGGTCTAAGAAGGTGCATTATGATTGCGTTTTTTGTATGTAGAAAATCTTTAGGAAAATAACAGCAACTTCTTATCCAGTTTTTGATTCCATGAAAAAACCTAAGCACCAGCACATTTGTACGCAGATCTTGTTACTTATTATTTACTGCTTTTCTGAGCAGCAATGGAATGACTGAAGAAGTGATTCAGCTGAACCAAGGCCATATGTTACCCCAAAGACCTTTGATGATTTATTGGCCCTCTCTAGGCACCAATCTCATATATACTTTCCTTTTCATAATTTGTATGAATAGCAGCTGCTTCGGGAGGTGAGGATATAAACAAGGGAAGTAAGATAGCAAAAAGAAGGAGAGGAAAGAGATGGGTGTTTTGGCAAATAAGAAACAAACTGAAAAAGTACAAATATGTGGATTTTCAGGGTTACATACATTTTTATTTTAGGAGTCATTTTTTTTAGAAAATTTGTGATTATTGAGATGGCTTCTCTAGTGTTTAATTCATTCTCCTGTTAAAACAGCACTCTGCAACACCCGAAGAAGTGTAATTTGTTGCTGCTTGGTTTCAGTTAATTTCAGAGACAATTATTTTGATGGAAAATTAAGATAATATTGCATGAAGAATAGATTTTAATTTTTTTTTTTTTTACTTTTTAAGTTACTTTCTTGGACTCAGAAATGAATGTTTGGTTCTTTTTTCATCTTAAGATGTACCTGCCTCACTTTAGTCAAGGAATTATTGTTAAAGACTAGAGTGAATTTAGAGTGGTTTTAGCTGAAGTGGAATAGTCTATTGGTCTTCTGAAGAGCTTGTGCATAAACTAAATTGATGAACTACAGGCAAGGTACAAATGCAGGGACCGTTACTATGATCTTTAATGGGAATGAAAGTGATGAAATTTAGAAATTAGTATTTAATCCTTCTGAAATTAAATCTAAAAGGATAAATCTCATTAAAAAAAAAAATCTGTAACAGTTTCAATGAATTTCATAAGCAAATTCTTTCAGCATCTGAAGGAAGTAACGTATATTACAAATACACAGCTTGTATATTACAAACAATATATAGTAATGTATATTGCAAATATACAGGAGTTATTGTGGTTATTCTGCAGACTTGTCCGCAATGTACTGCCTAATACTGAAAAACGAGTTGCCTTTTAAATGTAAACTTTGCTACACAGAAACCTCACCCTCAGCACCTATAGCAAGCCTTTCTGGGAGAAATTGAAAGCCCTCCAGAAGCTGAAGAGCAAATGTGATTTAACATCACAGCAGAACCAGATCCCATGCCTTTGTTTACACACAAAATAGATAAGTAAACACCAAGCCCTCTCGTTTCCAAGCCCAGCAGGCGGAACTGCTTTGCCATCCTCTGCTCAGGCTGCCTTGCAGGCAGGGATTGCCTGCTCCTGCCAGCTCCGGTGTGCCGTGCAGCCTGGCACAGGCAGTGACACAGGGACTGCCGTGTCACACAGGCAGTGACACAGGCACAAACCCAGGCACGACATCCAGCTGCAGCTGTGACACAGCCACGGCAAAGGATTGGTACAAACCGGAGCCAGGCTCGTTGGACGCTTCAAAGCGGAGTGACAGACTCCTGCATTCCTACCTCTTGCTAATTAATTCTGCAACAGATTAACTGGTCCGACTCAATTTCCCAATCGGAAACTGGGTGAATATAGCCTGTCTGCCTGTGAGAGTTAATAACTTTCCACAAGGAATCTGAGCATGTACCTAGCACGATTACACTGATGCATTTTTATTAACTCTGGGCAATAACAATCCTTGCTGTCTGGGATGAGTTGGAACTATCTGAAGAGAAGGACGATCTCACTACTGCCAGGGAAAGATAGCCTAATGTGCCTCACATCATAAAAACACAAATTTAATCAGGAACTTAGTGTTAGCCTTCAGAAAAATCTGACAAAACATCTTTGTCTATGGCTTCTTACTACATTTAAGCAGAATGTATCGCTTGCTTAAAAATATGCCTGGGTTAACCAGTCTATAAAGCAGTGTTCTGTTAAACTACTTCTGTTACAAACCGGACTTCTAACTGCAAAAGACTATTTAATTTCTGATGACTTAAAAACTGTATATACTTTTAAATCTCCAGGGTTTTTTTGATGCCTAATGACCATCTTCTGGTAACAGGTCCTGTTAGTAACTTACTGCCTATTTTAACCTTGCGGTTTACACCTTGTGCTGTAACATGAAAAGATTTCAATATGTTTTTTTTTTCCCAACAAAATGAGTGCAGAGATAAAATCTCATTTTAAAAGAATGTAAGAGAGTACAAGTTAACTCAGAAAGACTAGCTTTTGGCTTGTTCTGGCAGAACTGAAATGCTTCACTTTTATCCTTGAACACTTGTATATTCCCTCTTCCTGTGTAGGAAATTTAAAGAATTTTCACAGTGAAACAGTTTTATTAAAAAAAACAAAAAAACCCAAGATCAGAAAAACCCACTGAAAAACCACAGCATCAAATGGCTTGTGCTCATGGATTCCAGTTGAAGAAACAAAAAGTCCTCTTTGTGGGTGCAGCACCGGTTAAAGCAATTCTCTGTTACACAACTGTAAAAACCGGTCATTATAAATGTGAATTACAAACAAGTCAAGTATCTTGATTTTAGAAACAACAGATTTTACAACAGACATGCATCAGATGCTTTAGCATAAATAAATGATAAACACAGGTCAATCAATAATCTTTGAAGCACTTGCAAGTAGAAGAAACCTGCAGTCAGTGGTATTAAAGAACATTCCTTTTTTGCACTATTTCATTTAAACTCCTAAATCCACAAGCAGCAAGAGCTGAGCTCCAATTTAATTACTGCCTGCACTGCTCAACAATGAGGCACTGCCGACCACCGCAGCCTGCTTCCCAAAATCACCATTTATACGGACATGTAAATAGCAATTCATGATTGTCAGGAAGAAGGGAAATTACAACCTGGAAATCAGCTAATGGAAGTTAATTTTGGGGAAGTTTTTTTCAAGAGGCCCTGGGCATTTTGTCTGGTGATTTGCGGCAGGGCTGCTGGCATGGATGCAATATAGAGCACGAGCTCAAAGTTGGCTTCTGCAGGATTCAGGTGGAGAAAGATCAGCACACAAAGAAACTTAAGAACAAATTCACCTTTTTCGTAAAGGTTTGGGGTTTCCCAACATATAATGGATTCCTGTATATATACACCTGCCTTCACCATGCTGAATTACTTAGCTACCCAAAAAAATATACCTACACAAATGGAATGTAGAAATATAGTAAGAAGTCTGGCTTGTAAGAAGTGTCCTTCATTTCTTATTTCTTGCTTTAAAAAAAAAAAAATCCTTGTGCAGTTGTGTCTTTGTGATTTGTCTGTAAGATGACTGTTATTGCAGAAAAAGATCACACACAAAAACTGTGAGAATTTTTAATACATACATTTTTAAAATTACAAACTCATAGAGTTTGGATGGATGACTGTGAATAAACACAAATGAGAAAGGACTATTTTATTTTTATATCACTAAACAAAATACTTCACTGGAATATAAAAATTCTTCATATAATTTGAGCTCTGCAGGCTTTAAGACCCTTTGTCTAATATAACCTGGAGTTTATTACAGTCATTCACTTTATACAGCTGAAAAACTACATTTCACACAAAAATGTATATATGTACCTATATATTAAGGCACAAACATAAATGTACGTAGAAACACAGTCCTGCCACTCTGATACTGAAACATTTCAATTTCAATTTTACTCTGAGTAGGGGCGGCAGAATTAGGCCTTATACAAAGGTGACACATTATTACAGTTGGCTTGAAAGCCATCATTTTACATTTGTTAAATCCCACTTTTTAAGGAATAAACAGCCATTACAGAGTCTCTGAGAAGTGGCAAAAAGCAAGCAAGTGCATAAAATCAGTTGTGTGTAAATCCCTAAGAAGATGGAGACAAAATATCTGTCAAATCCTACTTATTTCTTCCCACACTTCCCAGTAGCTTTGACTCTTCACACTGATGTTTCATTAGCATTTAGAGAAAGGTGATTCTGTTAATAATTCTGAGCACCATTTCTCTTGCAAGGAACAAAGAATGGGGGAAAAAAAAGTCACACTTTAGCATGAAGTATTTTGCTGAGACGTACTTATTGCTCGTTCCTCATTCCAGACTTGCACAAAAAATGCCACCAGCATGTAGTGCAGGTTTCAGAAGCAGCACTCACAAGTGGCACAGCTCCAAAATCAGACACAGTAGTTGGTTTAGCATTGAGACCAAACCTGAACCCAGCAGAAACACTTGCAGAAACACAGATTAGCTTGCAGGGGTAATAATCCCCTATGACACGATATTCATCTGATGACGATGCACTGGCAGTCATGCCAGAACCTGTGCGGTTTTTCTGCTTAAATCATCATGTGTTTGTAAAATTTGCTTCCACCCCCTTTTATTCCTTTTCTTCAAGACAATAAGAAATGGGCGGGGTGAATTAATTTTTATTGAAATCATGCTAACCTCACTTCAGAATCAAAGTAAGAGACCAGCAATCAGTCCCAATTTTGGTCTATTTTTTTACGTATACCATGAAGGGCGTTGAGTGGGAACAGAGAGGAAGGCAACTTAAAAGGCTGTCAGGAATATTCCAGGGAAATGTGCATGCCTTCCTCCCAGCAGTGCTGCTGGTTTTGGGAGGCACGGGGCAGAGGGACACGCATGGCCACCGCCGCCAAGCCGAGCAGAGTCACCTCCTGAACCGCTGCCACGCCACGGCCTCAGCTGGGGAAACACGAGAGTGCAAAAAGGCTCACAGCGAGCAGGAGCGATTAAACTGCCTACAAATCACCTTCCCACCTAATCCAAGCAAATCAGGAGTCAGATAATTTCCTGAAAAAGAGGATTCATATCTCATATTAAAAAAATTAAATCCTTCTTAATGTATCCTACCCAAAGCCTACAGTCACTGAATTGAGCATCAAACTTAGTAATGCGAGTCTCAGCTCAGATAATCAAACTCCCTATAAATAAGTTTTGTTTTTTCTATATTTTGAATGAACAAATTTCCCAGGCCAGCTACGTACAGTCTCAACAGAAAAAGTCCTTCCACTCCTATTACACATGCTGAAATTTTCCTTCTTTAAAGGTCTCTGTCTCAGTAAATAAACAATCAGGAATAAATTAGAGTAGCCTGTTTGCCTTCTTTATAATCTTTCTTCTTTAATATGATTTTACTGTATCCTTTCTTATGTTTATCTCCAAAGTAAACAATATAAATCTTATCAATTTTCTTCTACTGAAATTTTACACATCTCTAATCCCTTTTGCCATATGTCTCTGAACCCTCACTATTCCTAGTACACATTTAGGAGCTAGAACAGCCAGAACAAAACAGAATATACTCAGTGAAAATACACCTTTCATTCATTAATGTCACGGTAATATCTTCAATATTAGCCATCGTGCTCTTTACACACTCTGCTCTGCTCCGTGCTTCCCTTGTTATCACGCTTTGCTTAGCAGAGATTTTCATTAAACCAGCCATGGCAATGTCCAGTCCTTAGTCCGGTGTGTGTATTTTTAATTCAGGCTCCAAAAATACATCCTCATATTTCAAATCTGGTGTAAGAAACAAGAAATTCGAGACTGATTAAAGGACAATAACTCCATCCATTTAATGCTTTCTGTTAAAGCATTAAATTTGGCTATTTTGTGACTCAGGGAGGGTTGCCTATTAGTATGGGTTGACAAGCTGCTTCCGTCAGTTAACAAAGCAGTCTTTTTAATATGTTGTATATTATAATATGCTGTTAAAACTCCTCCAGGTTGGCTGCTTCGTTTCAAATTCATACAGCGGGGAACAAAGGTCAGCCACAGCAGAAAGGTAAGCGCTACGTTTTACTATTGGAACTTACATAATTTGCAGGCAAAACGAGCTGTTTTACACAGCAGATGTCAAGTTCATCACAGATGCCTTGAGAATGATCTATCTACTGATGCATATCAACCTTTTTTGTCTGGATAACTAATCACTTACACGGAAAAAACGGTAAACTGCCTGAAAGGTTGTAGAGATAGTTAGCTGTAAACACAGGGATCAATTCAGGTTCATTACTACTCGCAAAACCTTTACAATATTGGCCAGCAGTAATTCAAAAGTAGTACAATTAACAGAGATCAGACAGATATCCTCATGTTCTCTTTTTTGAGATTTGCTAACCTGTAAGGCATTAAAGGAACCTAGGAATACAGTTTGCACAGACCTTTAGTAACTTTGGTATTTCACAAGGCAATTTTGTCTGACCTTTAATTTTTAGTGCAGCATTTTCCATTTGTAGGGTATCACTTCAGAAAGGACTGCCTTTTATTTTTAAGAACTCCGTTAATACCACTTAAACTGGAACTTGTAAGCAAAGCTCTCACCTTATGGGAGAATTTTCCTACAGAAGTCACCAAGAAGCTACAAAATTTTAAGCAATATGAAGCTATTTCCAACAGTAGGATTCTTTGCCACTAGTTTTATATGCCTGTGTATTGCTACTGAGGAAAGAAAAACATCTGACAATATCTGTGTTCAGAAAGGTAAAAATTACAATATGCATTATTGCTCATGTAAGACGTGGTCAATATTCATACCAGTGCTTTTTCTACTTACATTATTAATGCTACAAGATAAGGTTGAAGTATTTTGTTCTCTTTGAAAGTAAAATACACCATTCTATTGTCCTCACAATTACATGCTGTTCTCTTTGAAAGTAAAATACACCATTCTATTGTCCTCACAATTACATGCTGTTGCAAAGAAGTTACAACTCTGCTATAACCTAATCATCTGCTATTTAGATATGGACTCATGAATTCCATATTTTTTATTCTAAATTTAAGTTCAGTCATCGCAGCTAATGTCCTTGATGCTATCTCAAATTGCTGTCATTACACGGATCACTAGAAATTGGAGGTAATAGTAAAAAAGAAAAGAAAAAAGAAAGCTACCAAATTAGATGATGGATAAAGGTTTAATCAATTTAATTTTATCACCAAATCCATTCCCTTCCTCTCGAGCTGTCAGGGCACGAGATAAGCGGAACACGTCGTGAAGCACAACACAATCCCTTTGTGGGGAAGGAGTTGTGTCCCTGAACCTCGCCAAGATGAAACACGCTCATTTATTACTTTGGCATTGCAGGATGATGAAGAACCAAGCTGGTTTCCTCCCTTCATCTTCAGCACAATCTTTCTATTTCATTAATTTTTCATGGAATTTCATTTCACAATAATTTTTGCCTCTCTCACCCACTTGCTGCCCTTATTTTGTTTATTCTGTCAACTATTATTTCCTGTCCCATTGTAGCAGCAGTGACTCTGGCCATGGCTTTCTACCACATCAGGGATACCTGATGCCCTCCTGCTTCCAGTAATTAACTTCACTCAGTAGCTCTATAAATGGCATTGCAAATAACATGGCTTATTTGTTGTTTTGAACTGGAAAAAAATTCAGAAGGGTTATCTATCCAATCCCCTATTTCATACTTACTTTTTCTGTGTTGATTCCTAAGCAGGTGCTGGAGGCTGCTGAAGTGTGGCCTTTTTAGTATTATCAGTAAATGGCAACTCTGCTTTTGTTTGGTCCTCTTGTAATGACTTATCTGGGAAAACAAGCCTTCTTTTCAAAATCTATACCACAGGCTATGAAACGGGCACAAGCTGTGCTGAGTTCTGCCAGTACTCTGCCATAGTCCAGAGCCCTGAGAAAACACAGGAACCCACAAGAACAGTAACCACCCATAAATCCCTAAAATTTTTAAATGGATTTCTCTATATCAATAGGCATAATTTTTTCTCCTCTGGTCATTTTATACATAACCATTAAAAAAACCCAAAACAACCCTCCAAGAACTCAAAACCAAGTAAACAGAAAGGGAAATATAAAATATCTATTACTGCTGCCACTTGAAATTAGTATGCAGATAATCTATCAAGCATCCGTATTTATTTTTCATCACAGCTTTGAAAAATTAAGATATTTACTTCCCACTGGGAGTTATCATACTGTTCTAAATGACAATGAAAATATTTCTACTTATACTAATTTAACAAATAGGTCTGACTATGCACATTTTAACTTTTTAACACACATTCTGCCTAGAGTGTAAAACTGAATAAAACCACTCAGTATATCTGTGTTTGCAATACGATATTCATTGCATAGATATTTATTGTCAAGGCAGGATCTTCTTACTGAAAGAGTTGCTGGATTTCATAAGCATGAAAGTAAGATGCACGGAAATTAATTACTGGATGATGATATTATATACTGGAATAATTTTCAGTGTCCTACACTTTTCAGTGCTTGATTTGCATATATGGAAATTCTCTCTCTGACTCTTACGGCATATGGGGTTTTTTTATTTTTTTTAGGCCAATTGCACAATGAAATTCAGCTATTCAGAAAGTGCTGTTTGCTTTCCTTGCTTGAACTTGCTTTCTGCCCCCAGGAAACTCCTAAAACAGAGCATGCAGGTATAAAAGAAATGGAGTGAAGTGCTATACCCACACACACAAATTTATAACTCACACTAACCAGAGCAAAAAGAAGACTGAAAACATAGAAAGTAAAACAGAGGGGATAAGCAACACTATTTAAATAGAGAATAATAATTGTTTCTACTGCTGTACATTCCTAGGTATTCTATTAGGCAGTGTCTCAATCTGGTTTTAGGCACAATTCATAAGTAACATGTGTAATAAAATATAGTAAGTTGTATAAATAATTTGTTGAGTCCATTTCCTTAAGGAGTGGAGATGTGACAGATAAATTCAGTTCCTCACTTTGTCTAATACGCAGTTTAAATTTAAGACTACAGTGAATTTCTTTGCCTACTCCCGTTCATAGCCATCTCTGTGTATGGATGTGTAAACATATGTACTTAGTAACATACTTTAAAGCAGCTACTTAAAAGCATTCCTGCTATAAACAACAGGCTATGTGCTGGACAATAGTTAAAAGCAAGTGTCTTTGGTCTAACTCTCTGCAAAGACTTTCTCACAATCTTTTAAACAGATCAAATCTGCAAAATAGTGAAGCCCACAACAATTCTCATTAAAAAATAGTAATTTAATAACCTAATAAACATTTTCCTGACTAATGTCCTGAACAGTCTGTTTGTTAAGTAACAGCTGCTTAGGAGATACCATAAAAATAAAATGGTCACTAAATAAAATAGCATAATAGTAAAATCTGACAGGTTTTATACAGGGCATGCCTTAAGTTACAGGAATTTTTTGGCCAGCACAATTTTATAGGAAGGTGTATTTTTATGAATGCATATTGTGATTACAAAGAAAGGAAAAACAAAATCATACGAACACAAGTCTGTAATTAGTATACGAACCAACTACGTGATTTGAAAAGTGGTTACAAGTAGTACATTTGGAAGAATAAAAAATGAACACTTCAAGTGCCCATCCTTATTGATGTTGGTCAGTTAAGCACTTTCTAGAATGCCATCCACCTCCAGCTGTGCATTCTGCAAATAGCTGTCAGCTACCAAGTTATTGTTGAGTAAGTTTTCATGACTGTTTTTTTTTAAGGCATTCAACTTCCACCTTGTTTCAGCAAAACAAAGTAAAAAAGGATGCATCAGAAAAGTCTTATTGGAAGACCCTAACTTTTATCTGCTATTAAAAACCTAATTAAACCCAGTACGTTTCCTGCATTGCATGGATTAATGGTTTACTCTTTTCTCCTGGCCAAGTACAGGTCGCTAAAGCTAGGCTAAGTTTGCAATTCCGTAGAAAAGTAGTTTTGCTAGAACAAATCAGCATAAAGAAGTCCTCAGAGCACAACTTGATTACAGGGAAATTTAAAGGGAACTGAGTATGCAGGCACTCCTTTCTCAGAGTTTTAAAATTTATTCTGTAATGCCAAGTAAAAGGCAGCCTTTCTCACCAGGTGTTATAACCTCCTACAAAACCCAGAGAAACAAGTTGAGGCTGCACACCTACTCTAAGTCCTGATATATCTGCATGTCTGTTGTTTCTACTTGTGTGCAGGTCACTATTTGTTACTATGACTTTGAATACAGAGAGTTAACAGATGAAAGTTAAAATATTGACAATCAAATGACACAGCCTTGCCTTTAGCATTTGGCTCGTTTTCACCCGCTACTACACAAAAGCTGCTTTGACACCTTTCTAAAAAGTTATGAAATACCGTACTTACTGACTTCAACATAATCAATAACTAAGAGACACACAGCTAATGGCATCTATAAATTAGGTTTTCTAGAATCTGAAGGAGAAACAGTGTATCCAGAGCATCAGCTTGAGTGCTAGCTGACTAAAACTTGTGTGAGTACCACATAGAGACCATAATTACATGTTAGACTATATTTACTGCTTGGATAAACACTCTGACTTCTCATCTCTGCAGTTGAATGCCTTGCAGCTGGGCATCTCTGGCACTCTGCTCCTCGTATCAGTTTATTTTACTTTAAAGTGCTCACGGCCAGTTAACTTCGTCTTTTTCAGGCAAAACATCAAAAATCAGGCGGTAGTATGTCATCCCCTCTACAGGAGAAAGCAAGACAGCCTTGCGAAGAGCTGTTATCTAGGGCATATTCCCTATTCGCAATGACATCCTGTAGCTTCACTTTTCCTGCTTACGGAAATTAGCGCCTTCCTAAGCAGGGCTCGCTCACGCACGGGGAACAGCACCGAAACACAGAAACTTGGTGGCCCTCGTCCAGAGAAGGAGAGAAGCCGTGGTTTGGAGGGCGCGACAGCCCCAGGGGGCTCCGCGCCGCGCTCCACCGGGCAGCGGCACCTCCAGCCCGCGGGCACGGGCGGGCACCG